>VZTD01000539.1:0-117960 GCA_013397725.1 Rhagologus leucostigma
CTTCCTTTTGATGCAGCTTATGGCAAGTGCCATTGGAGCCAAAGTGAGGAGCAGTTTGAAGGGATACAAGAACAAATAGCTTCACCCAAAACATGTCAGGGAATGGAAATAAGTAATTACAGATGGATTAAGAGGGGTTAAACAGGCACATGTGCTAATAGATTTGATCTGATAAAGGAGATCAAGAGCAGGAACTGAAATCAAGGAGTTGGTATGGGCTGAGAGAGTCTTGTGGCCAGTAAGTCTTGTTTCTTAAGTGTTACAGCTGTTTATTGTTAGCTTTCACATTATGTTTGGCATTTAGTATGATTTTCCTTTAAATGGGAGCCTCATCCTGCCTTTGTAGATACAAAGAAAGCTAGAAATTAGATAATTATGTTTTAAATCCCATGTGTTTTTGAAAGGAATCTAGATGTGTCACTGCCTCAGCTAAAGGTGCCGTCAAGCTCTCCTACTGCTTCTGCAAGCAGGTACAGCTAATGTAACAGCAATCTATTTATATATATGCGTACATACATATATATGCATGGCAGGGCTCAGGCAAGGATTTTAGCATGCTTTGTTTTGGCCTTGGCCTCCTTGTCAAGCCTGACAACAGGATTGCTAGCTGAAGCCAGTTTTAGTACATATCTCTTTTAATCTTTTCGTAATAGAAGGGTTAAAGACTGACAAAAGAATGCAACAATATGTGTGAAATTAATAGCTAATTTTGTGATTTGGATATGAGTCAGCAAATGGGTCAATACTTGTGATATTGTTTACTTTCCTGGTGCATATCTTTGTGCCTGTAGGGTGACCGTTGAGTGCTGACTTTTTAATCTGCTGTGAGTTTGCTGCCTGTAGAAAGCTGCTTCTATTTTGTGTACAGTTCAGGTGCAGCCTGTCCTTGCTGAAGACAGGCTCTTCTTCCTTTTTTTATTTGGTCTTGCTTTGTTCCCTTAGTCTTAAATATAGAAATATGTATTTTTCATTGAAAAGGGCAAGCATAATACTTTACTAGTTTAGTAGTTATGTAATCATTTTATTGCTAACAAAATGGCCTTCATATTTCTGCAGATGTAAGATGTTAAATGTGGGCACAGAACTATTTTTGTTTTTCATGCATGTATCTTACTGAGAAAAATTCTCCTCTTCTAGTGCTATTTTGACTACTATATATGTAAAAATCACCTATAGCAAATAAGCTCCTTGTGAGTTATACTTTATCTCAGCTAAGCGAACAAAAACCTACCTGTTTTATTGGGGGGATTTTGTGGTTGTTTAGAATCAGTTAGAAGTATCTTGTGGTTTTTATCTTTCTTATGAGTTAATAATATGTTTTTAGTAACTTACATTATCAGGTTTTGACAATACTAGAGGAGTTATTGGTCAACTATATATAAACACTGAGATTGCTGTTAAAAGATTTTGTCCCCTTGAAATCTGATAAGCAAGTAAAGTTATGGAATTAAGATACCTGAAATAAGACACTGTTCAGACACTTTACTCCTATTCTAGCATCATACACACAATACTTGTCTAGGTAAATATTTCAAAGTGAAGTTTAAACTTCTTAAAAGGAAGAAAAGTTAAGTATGTGCTTTGAAGGGTATTGAAGTCTTAATTTGTTGAAGATTTATCCCAATTCTAAAGTAGGATACTTTTCGCATGATTGAGAATGCTAAGATGCAGAATTTTTCTTCCACCTGGTGTTTTGTCCCTTATTACTTACTTTATCACACCAATTGCTTTTTTAAAAGATATGTTAGATACAAAATTATTTATTTACAGTTCTATTCCTCCCAAGTGAATGTAACATTCTGCAGAACTGGGTTTATTGTCACTGTCAGGTTCTAATTTGATCACATAATAAATTAATTTATCCCTACAGTTGTTAAAATAAAACAAGTTTACGAAAATATTTTAGCCTGGAATATACCATTAAACCTGTCTCGTGGCGTTATCACTTAAAAATATCTTTCAAGCAGACAGTTAAAAATTAAGTTGTCCTTTTCGTTTTCACTTAGAATTAAAAATATGTATTCTGTCTGTGAGTGGAGTCTTCAGCAGCTCGCAGTGATAGGCTAATGCTCTGGGACAGATAATATACTTGAAAATGTCAACCATAATGGAAAAAAAGAAAACTCAAAAAAGCAAAAGTTGACCAGAGTTGCTGTGAGGGGTCTTATCCTCTCCAAGTTCTTCTACAGCAGCGAGACCTGAGGTAGGAGCATCATGCTGCTCTTGGGAGTCTGTTCTGTCACTGAGCTGCCATTCATTGGTCATAAACCTCCATGTAAACAGCATAATGTTGGTTCTTTTTGCCAGCCTAAGATAACAGTTTTTTATTACTGGAACTCTGCTGGAATGCTTTTCTTTCCTGCTTCCTTAACAGTCTGAAATGCTACAGGATCTAGATTAAAACTTATTAAAGTTTTGCAGCAGGGGATACCACCTGGATCCCTCTGCTTCTTCTGGCAGAGCCTTTCTCACTCAGTTCTTCAAAAGGTTCAAAAATACTTTTTTTCCCATCTCCGTCATTGCTTGTCAATCAGAGGCACAAAGGATTAGTAAACAGCAACTTCTTCCATCAAAATTGGAGTTTGAATCTCACATTGGTTGCTACAGTTTTCAAATCTGTATTGTAAGCAGTAGCAAGTTTCTTGATAATTAAACCTGCAGTAATACAGAAAAATAGTTCAAAGCACTGTTACAAACTTCTCTAACTTTTCAGTAAATGCCTTCATTATCTGATGTCAGGAGAAAGTCAGTCTGCATTACAGTAAATAACTGATTCCTTGGTCCAGCTGGACTCTCTTGTGCTAGTGAAAAGGTAGTTTGCCATACAATTTGAGAAGTGAGAAGCCTTGGGAAGCTATTCTTTCTTGTGCATGTGACTGTGTTTGTGTAACAGTGTCCTGTATCATGCCCTGCTTGCCTTTGAAACAAGGCCACTCTTCTTTTCAAAAGGAATCATGAGAGGTGAATTCTCACAAAGGCCAATCCATTTATAATCTAAATGTGTGCTTAGTACAGGTTAGAATGTCTAAAATCTTGGCCACAGTGTGACATTTCAGCCTTATGTCTCTTGAGGACAGGTCATCAGTCCACTGACCTGAACTGAAACTACAGTTTTGGGTGCAGACAGGAAGTTAATTTCTGACAGTTGTTTTGGAGAAAAAAGGATAATATCTGCTTTGATTAGTGACAATCAGGAGATTTAAGTAAAAATTGACACTATGAGAATATTCTTTACCCATTAAAATATTGAAACAGAAATGTTTAGGTACCAAGCAACACTTGCCCATCTTGTTACTAATACAACTGTCTGAAGAGTGTTAATCAAATATTGCTTTTAAAATTCTTAGACATTTCACAAACTGCGTAAAGCAAGCATTGTGAAATAAAAATGATATTGCACAAATAATTTATTGTTCATCACTGTAATTTGCATGGCTTAGTTTTAATTTATTTCGGACAGCATGGGTTTTTTTTGCTTTTAACAACTTTGGCTACATATGAGGTCTTTCAGATTTTGAGGGTATCTCCTTAAATCTAACTTTACTCATTTGTCTGGTTGCAAACCAGTGAAGACAACAGAGTATTGCTATTGATCACTTAAATCTATGTTTAAGGACTTCATTTAAATTAAATAGCCTTTCCTCAGTACAGGCAATTCTTGTGTCTGTTATATGAGCAGGTTGAGAAGATGTATAATGATTTCATTGGTGTAGGCATTGACATAATGTAATTTTTGTTTTCTTTTAAGTTCTTATTATCTGTAGTTTGTGAGGCCATAAAAAGTTCAAAATTGTTTTACTAGAGTATAGTCAACAGTCCACTAACTCAAAATTGAGCCTGGATTGATCATAGTATATAAGATCAATTTGCAGAGAGAGATTTTAAAATGTATCATTAAGCTTACTGAACTTTGTGTTTGCAAATGTAAAATCTTTTCCTACCTTCAGTGCACACATATACACGCAGACACAAAATAAATAGAACACATGCAAAACAGATGAATAAGAATTGAACGGGCTTATCTGATATCCTTTACCCCTTCCAAACCAAAACTTTGAATTCACTTGCCAAACAATTGTTAGGATTGTTCAGAAAATTGAAATTAAGTTTTGGTCCACAACAAATAGTGTATTTTTTTCTTCCTCCTCTTTATAGGAAAGCTATTGCACTAAATTGAACATAGGTTAGGAGATGCTACTCTATAACTGCTGTAAAAGTAACAGAAAAGTGTTTGACTAACCTTGTTTATATGCAGAACTAGAGTGCATATACGAAATAGCTAAAATGCATTGTAGATACAGTAACTTATGTAATTAGTGACCCTTGCATACAGATATAGTTTGGATGCAGGTACTGTAGGTAGACAGAGAAGCATGTTCAGTAGATTTTCTCGTCCATCTCCTTACTTTTTTCCTATAAATGGAGAAAATGTTCCTACACTATACCTGGTGGATAACATTCAGTAGGTTCGCCACTTTTATCAAGTTAGGGAAACAACATGCTTCTAGTGAATTTTACAGTATGTGCACATAACCTGCTTTTCTGTTAATCTGGGACAGGAAAGGTAATCAGAATTCAAATTTGCCAAAACTCACTGTTGGGACTTGCACTTAAAAGCCCTAAAACTTCCATACACCTACACTGTTCTGCCTTTAAAATGGTTGGCAAGTTTAATCACCAACTAGAATCGATTTTGCAGCTCAAATGGGACGAACGCATGGCTGCAACTTCTTGTCAGATGTCCCTGTGAGCTAAGCCTCTGTAGCTCTAAGTTTTAGCAGAGTGGAAAAGACCCAAATGTGTCTGAAGTAAATGTCTCCAAGTTGTTCTTTCCTAAGAACACATAATTCAAATAGTTGAATTGTAAATAAACAGACATGGTTAGCTCAGTTCCTCAGTCTGTGCAGTATGTGGCAATAACAAAATTATCAGACGTGTTGATCTGATTATAGCAACAAAGTAGATTTCCCATAACATCTTGTTCTGTGCTTGTTTACTGTACTTCTCATTTTTTTAAGAGGATGGAGCACATTGAAAATGGTACAGTCTTCCAGGAAAGTACATCTTACTTGAGATATGATAAACTTTGTTAGCTTTCGACTATTTGAGGTCATTATTAATTGTTCCCTGGGTAGTTTACAGAAAGAGCTGGAAGCATAAACAGTAGCATTTTCCAGTAGCTTTTAGCAGTTGGCTTTTCTAACATGCTGTTTCATCCTTTTCCCCCCAAATGAAACAAAGAGAATAGTATTTGGACAAGCCCTGATAAATCAATAACTTAGTGCAGTTAGTTACACTTATTTAGTGCAGTTAATATTAAGAGCTTGTAGGAGTTTCTTTGTATTTACTTCTTTATTCCCCCATCAGCCATTAAAGAACATTCTCATTTTCCACATGAAAGCTTCAGGAGCAATTTCACAGCGCAAACCCAACAAACTGAGCACCACAAGATTAACTGACTATACTTCCTTGCATTGCTAGTTTGGCTCTGCCTCTAGGATTTAAATTTGCACTACTCTTCTGAACAAATATAAACAATTTAACTGCATCCCAAATGCTTCATAGAGAAAGTCTGTTCAATTTCTTCCTTTTCTAGATTGCACATTCAAAGTAATTTCTCCTAAATTAAATGTTATTTGGTTGTATTAGAATAATGAGGACAACTTCAGATTTTAATAAAGTTATTTTAGACTAAAACAATTGAGATGGGTTTAAGAAAACCCAAACCAACTAAAAAGTCTCAAGGCACAGGGAACAGAGGTAGTGTTATAAACACATAATCATATCCAAGCATCCTATATTTTTCAGCCCTGCTAGACTATAAACTGGTTTGCAACTTTTATCAGATGGTCCAGATAAATAGAAAATATTTTTTTCCAGAGACTTTTTTATATTTAGTACAACTGATCAAAGACAGAAGAGCTACTCAACCTTCATTTTGTGAAGTAACAGACTGACTCGCAATTAGCTTTTCAAAGCACCTGTCCTCACGTTGCTATTTCTTAGTCCTGCTCTTTATGCGGACCAAATGTGCTTAAATACAACAGTATTGCCAGCATTATTTAAAATCCCATTTTGCTGTTTGAGTAGGACTGGAAAGTTATATCCTCTAATGGCCATTTTATTAGTTTCTAGGTTTTTCATGATTTTACCAATCTCTTCCTTGAACTACATGTTTTTCTAATCCATGTATCAAGGCTTCTTTTTCTAACTATTGTGACTTTTAACATTGTATTAGTATTTTTTTGTTTCTGCTGTGCTACTTTGATATTGGCAGGATTTAGTTCAAAAGAATGCTATGGAGCCTTCATTAGGAGAATGTGATACCCAAGTCCTGGGAATTCAGCCAGGGGGAATCAATTGGTGATATATTCAAAGGGGAAAAGTGTAATGCAATACCTTCTTTGAATTCACATACACCACAGCAGACTCCAGAGATGTACAAGTAAAGAGCCTGGGCCTAGACTTGGTGGTTGTGTTCAGTAAATTCTTGCTTAAGACTTGAATGCTATTTGTATTAGGTTGGACTCCAAGGGTGATAAACCATGCTGTATTGTGGCTTCAAGGCAAGGCTTTCAAACGTTTGTTGTACATCCATGTATCCCATATAATGGTAGTAGGACAAGGGTGAGACCAGGGAACAACGTGTGTAGTGTGGGCATGACACGTATAAGCAGAGAATGCTCCATGTTGCTTGGCTGGCAGGAGCAGATGTGTTGAAAAGGTCAGTGTGTGACTTGCAAGACATTCTTGAGTATGAAGAAGAGTGAAATGTATTGAAAGGCCAATTCTTAAAAAAGATTATTGCCAGAAACTTAATGGTTATCCTATATAATTCAGTATCCACATTTCAATGAATTATGTTTAAATGACATCTTAGAAAGGATATAGTCTAATCAAAGGGTCGAGAAGTAATAATCCTGCAGCAATGTTTTAACTGACTAAACAGCTTGATGTAGCTAAACTTATTAGTAACCTGATAAGCATGTAGGTAACTAATTGTAGGTACTTAATTATGATACGTAAACATTAGAATTTGTCTCAAAGTTATCTTTTAAACTGAAGGGATTTCTCTTGTCAACATGGGACTGAGTGGAATGGAAATAACCCTTCTATAATTCACTATCTGTATTTGTGTATAATTTTATCTGATTTAATATTGTACTAGACACTGGTACTGCTTGTGCTGAAATCTAGTTACTTAAAAACACTTTCTTCAACAGCTGTAGCAAATACATATCAAAGTTGTCCACTTTCCCTAGGCACTCCTTTGTCTGTTTTTGCAGTCCACTCATATCTCCTAGGAGATGCTCCTAGTTGTGTCTTGGGGTGACTCTATCATGTGTATCCCCTATCATGCTCTATGCCCAAAAAGTAATATTGTACCTTTTCTTTACCTTTAAACTGAACTTGAGGAAAAAAAAAAACCAGATGAACTTTCCAAAGCAGCTTCTCAAGGACTCAGAGATTACACTCCTCAGTGTTTATCTGACTGCTGATGGCACGGACAGAGCACCCTGCTTGCTTTTTCTTCAGCCAGCTGGTTTTTTTTTCCCTCTTGGCGTGAGACGGAGAACTGAATTTTGTTTCCTGGGACTTTGGTTTTTTTCCCTTCTTCTCTTCTGAACTGTTTCAACAACATCAGAACACATCAGGAGAATTTTCTCCCCGAGGCCCGGGGGTGGGCCCACGCCCTCACCGACCAGCTCCGAGGAGGAGAGAGACCACACCTACAGAAGGACTCTGAAATCTTCCCAGGTTTCTCTCTATAGTGAGGGTTTTAATTCATTATTTAGCATCATTATCCTTTTCCTGTGTGTTTGTTAAAATAAATAGTTCTTATCTCTTTCACTTTCCTTCGGGGAAAAATTTCCTTTTTTCCCTGAACCCTGTGGGGGGGAAGGGTGGTTGCAACCTGGTTTTCTCTCAGGGACTATATTACTAGATTTTGACCAAACCAGCACACCTCTCTTTCACAACAGCTGGCTGTAGGTTAGGAAGAAAGTGTTTGGTTTTTTTATTTTATTTCAGCTGTGGTTTCTTTTCTTATCTAACAGAACTGTCTGGGTACATGCAGAAACCATGATAATGAAAGACTGTATATTATCAGTTTGAGCCTGTTACATGTGATTACCCCTGATAGCATTAGCTTCCTCTGTCATTTTCCGTGGTACTCAGTGTCTCCAAATGTCTCTCAGTTCCTATCCACAGGCATTCCAAGTTCTGGTTTGGTTTTTAAAAAGCAGAAATATTCTTACAGGAAAGCTCTGAAATAACAAAGTTGTTTGACTCATACTTTTTCACTTACGTGTTGTGCTTTCTGCTCTTGATAGCTCAGTTGCATCTCTAAAATTTACTCTGTTATCTGGATTGCTTTTCTGGCATCTGGAGAGAACACTGACATATAGTGCAGTGGAATCAGGTTCCTATGGCTCTTAGTGGAAATATGTATAAGTTTGTTTTAATGTTGATACTGGTTGTTAAATAATGTTGTTTGAATTTTACATGCAACCACATCATTCAAGAATCTTTACTAAAGTCTTACATTAATACCATCTATTTATATATTTGTCTAGATACATGTCTAGAATAGCTACATTTGGATTAATTAGGCATCATAGCCAATAGTACAAAATAGAGCATGTTGAGTCACTTTGCATTGCTGTTTCTAAGGAGCAAGTCAATAGAGAATATGCTTTCAGCAGTGGACTGTGCTGTTTGTTTCCCACAAGAGTTGTGAGTCAAAAGTGCTTAGAGGACTTCAGTCCTCTGTGTTAGAGAAATGGAGTAGAAGTTATCCAAAGTTCCTAAAGAACAGCCATAGAAGTTTTAGTATTTCAATAATTATTGTATAATGCTGATTCATTAAATAATGCCTAATGAAAGGTTAAAAAGGTTAATTCTGTGGGAATTATAATGGAAAAAGCATAAACTAGATATTAGTCCTATGTAGTAGCAGTGTACATACTTCTGTGCCAGAGTGAAAATGTGAATATCAAGGGAGAGGGGAGGAGGGAGGGTATGTAATGAACAGCTGAATCAGAATCATAATTTTTGTTTTGAGAAACCATGGGCTCTGTGAAGAAGCATCTGTAAGTTTCTGTAAGCTTACATACTGCAGGCTAGTTGCATCTTTAATGGAAATATCTGACCTACCTGTCAAAAGTATTGCATCCTGGAAAGGCTCCCTATGCCCACACTTAAAGCACAGGGATGAGGAATTCAACTACTAAAGCCAAATATAGACCATACAGATAAATACAATAGTGTCTGAGTTCTAGTGATGTATCATTTAGCAGGGAAGCAGATCTACTTTCCAGGAAGATACAGCAACATGTGAATGTTCAATTCTGATGTAGCTTGCCAAGAATGTAAATATTTTTATATGGTGATACACAATATTAGATCATTTCCTGGATTCTTTCCTGAAGCATTTTGCACAAAAAATACATAGTTTTCATGCATTCATACTGAGATGAACCCTGTTTTCCATGTTGCAGGTACTGGCATTGAAGGGAGATATAACAAAATATTTTGTACTAAGTGTCGTGTGTTGAAGATTAGACCACTGACATGTGAGACACACCCAATTCCTTTATATTTTTTTTTATCCTAAAACATTACACCCACATGTTCCTTCTTCCTGAGAAATTAAGTGTTCAAATTCTGATGCATTGTCATATACGTCTCCAAGTGTTTCATAATTTTCAAGGATGGATTGTAAAACATTGATCCATGGGTGTACTGCCTGATTCTCTGGGAGGTGAGAGTATTGTTGCTGTGCTTCCACCATTGTAAATGCGGTGTAAAAAACACATTGTGAATAAAGCAATGAAGGCAACTGTGCTTAAAGGTCAGATAAGCAGATATAATCAGTTTAATAAATCATTTTATTGCCTTATATTTTGCATTATGTTAGTGCAAAATAATCACAACCTGTAGGAGTCATGACCCTTCAGAATAATCTTAGTGTCTTGACTTCTGAAGATGTGTGTCCCATTGACGTATGGGACTGTAAATATCTAAGAAGTTATACAAAAGCCAGAGAGGAAAATGGGGGTCAGTGTGAATAGAGAGGCAGAGATAGCAAGTGCATGTTTGATATATGACCAGGGAAATGCTGGAATATGCAGTAAATGAGGCTTGGAGGGCAAAGGTGTATTGGGTGGGAGGGAGGACCCTTCAGGAGTGCACAGAGGACCCCCAGACTTTGAAATGTGAGTCCCCTTTACCATGGCTGTCCTAACACCATTCTGACTATGGGTCTTGGTTTGAAAGACAGATAAGGAAGGCTGGAGCCTCCCTTGGAATGGAAAATGTAACCCACTTCCCTCCAAATTATTATAATTTTGAAATTAAGGGGCTTTCAGGCAAAGATGTGAGAAATAGGAATAACAGTTTTTTACTAGTGTGTATATAACAAGGCAAACAAAACACCAATAACTGTGGCAGTAAGAACGAACAGAACCAGAACCCAGTGCAGCCTTCTCGGCTGTCAGGCCCTTTCCCCTCTGGTGCAGTTCCGCTCACGGCCGGCAGGGGCGCTGGCAGCTCCCTGTGAGCGGGGCGGGTGCGATGGTTCCCCCGCGGCTGCAGGGGCCGTTGTGGGGTGAGCTTGGGGAGCACACGGTAATGGCGGCTCAGCTGAGCCAGGAAGGAATGGAAGAAAGGCTTTATTTATTGAAAAAATAAGCAAAAATACTGTGTCAGGGGAAGGGACGTGTGGCTGTGGATCTTGTGCCGACATGTTCATGGTGCTCTGTAAGTAAATGTGAGAACTGTGCTGGTAGAGGAGCAGGCATCAGCAGGCTGGGTGGGAGCTGTGCTGCTTTCGCGTGGCTTTTCCTCTTCCAGGCTCAAGACAAAATCNTTGTGGGGTGAGCTTGGGGAGCACACGGTAATGGCGGCCTCAGCTGAGCCAGGAAGGAATGGAAGAAAGGCTTTATTTATTGAAAAAATAAGCAAAAATACTGTGTCAGGGGAAGGGACGTGTGGCTGTGGATCTTGTGCCGACATGTTCATGGTGCTCTGTAAGTAAATGTGAGAACTGTGCTGGTAGAGGAGCAGGCATCAGCAGGCTGGGTGGGAGCTGTGCTGCTTTCGCGTGGCTTTTCCTCTTCCAGGCTCAAGACAAAATCAAATTCCTCTTGTGTTAGGGCCTGGACGGACAGACGTTGCTTGATGAAGAGCATCATGTTCTTGAGGGGCCCCCCATGTGCTTTGTGTGCCAGGTGGTGAGCCTTGATCTGAGGGAGGGAGATGAAGCGCTTGGTCATCCTCACAAACTGCACATCCACCATGGACCATTTGGGGTTCTCTTTTTTGCTGGTGGAGTCATAATAAGGATCCTCCTTATCAAACTGTGTGTGATCAGGGTACACCTCCTTTACAATCTTGACGATGGCCACAATGCCAGGCTCTTTGCAGTTACTGTGGTAGAAGAAGGCCTGCTGCCCAAGTTTTGTGGACCTCAGAAAATTCCTTGCCTTGTAGTTCCTTGCTCCACCCCAGCACGCTGTCTGATTAGGCCGAGCTTTCAAGTCATCAGTGCTGAACTCCACATCCACCCCCTTCTCTAGCCTGCTCTCTGGTTCTGATTTCAGCAGCCAGTGACAATATGTGATCTTGCTTTCCTCCCCACTGGACTCAGATGTTTTTTTCTTCCAGTTCTTCCATCCTGACGTGGATCTCCCAGCTGGAGGTTTTGCAGACTTCTCTTCTTCCTGCTTATCCAAAGTCTTCTCCTCGGTTTTGGCAATTTTAGCATCAGGCTCTTCTTTATTTTCTTCCTAGCCCCTCCCTCTTTCTCACTGACCATGCAAGGAGACAAAACATGGGGTTTTTTGTCAGTCTTTCACTTCCTAGAAATCTTTCCACAGCATGCTTAGGGAAAAGAGTTTCTTTCTTCTGCTGTGCTGTGGGATCCTTCCCACAGGAGATCTCTGCGAATTTTCTAGTGTGGTCTTAATTTTCACAAATAGCAGCCTCGCCCAACCTGCTGTAATGTGAGTCCCTCCCACAAATGGTGCAGCCTTCCCAAAACTGCACATCGTGGGTCATTTTAGTTCATGGGGTTTAGTCTTTTAAGGATAAGCTGTTCTAATTTGGAAGCAAGGGCTCTCTATCTCTGGAAGCAAGGGTCTTCTCTGTCTGTTCGAGTTCCTCACTAGATTACAGCTTTTCAGCATCCACGTGCTCCAGCGTGGGCACTTTTCCTCACAGGCTGCGAGTGGATCTCTGCATCCCCCCATGAACTTCATGAATTACAGGAAAACAATTTGTTGTATCATAGTCCTCACCACGGCTTGCAGAAAAATCTCAGCTCCGATGCCTGAAGCACTTCCTCCCCCTCCCTCCTTTCACTGGCCTCGGTGCTGCCATGTTGATTTTCCTCATGTGTCTTCACCTGTTCCTTTTCTCTAACTCAGGAGATAGTTGGTGTCCGTAGGTTCATTTGTTATCGAGTTCTATCAATTGAAAAGTTTTTATAGAGTTCTACAACACCAAGAGGTTGATCCCGTCCAGGCTCTGCATTGGGGAACTGCTCGCCATGCCCCTCACCGCTGGCCACGTGGTCCCTGCCAGCACTGCGTGGGTCACGCCGATCGCTGGCTCCACCCAGCGCCTCTCCTCCTGTGGAGTGCCGAAAATGAAAAGTTGCTGCAGCCCCTGCCCTTCTGTCAGCAGCACGGCTGGTTAAAAGTGGCTAAGCAAGTAAAGTTCATTGCGAGCCATGCTGAGATGGAAGCAGCTGCGCCGCCCTGGCCGCGCAATTTCGGCCACGGCGCCCCAGCCTCATTGGTGCTCCCGGCGCTAGTCCCGGCCGTGTGGTCTCAGCCGTGTGGCCTCAGCTGTGTGGCTGCTCGCAGCACCAGGATGGCCCCCCTGGCAGCACAGCCCCAGCCGCTGCGCCAGAAAGGTGCCCAGTGGCCCCTTCACCAGCCCTGGAGGGGAGGAGGAAAGAGAGCTTCCCACAGTTTTTTCTTTCTTAAATATGTTATCACAGAGGCATTACCAGCTTCTCTAATTGGGCTAGCAACCTGCCCATCGTCAGAGCCTTCAGCAATTGGCTCTATGCTGGACATAGTAGAAGCTTCAAGTGGCTTCTCCTGCCCCCACCAAAAACCAGGTTGTGTTAAACCAATACACTATGTTATAGTGAATTATTATCTAATAAGGCACATTTGTCCTTTTTTCTCCCTATTCTTGAAAAACATGGGAACGAGAGTGCAAGTCACAACTGTCCCTTTAGTCCGGGTTTATATTCTGTGTCCTTGCAGAAGTAGCAGATGGCTAGCCAGGAAGCCTTTCAACAGAGTTCCATGGAGATGAGTTCGTTACACGATGTGATCTCATCTTGTTGTTTGTACTACATCAGTTGTGTCAGAAGAAGAGAAAAAGCTGTATTAAGTGAAGTAGATGTTCCATGTATGAAATGGCTGTTGATGCCCCAAGGACACTGAAGGACAGAATAGGAAAGAACATCATGTCTGTGGTACAGATGGAAGGAGTGACATGTATTTCATTATTCAGATACCACACAGAAGCTGGAAAAAGTTTAGGGACTACTGCACTATAATGAACTTGCTTTGAGAAATTTACTGAAAGCAGCTATTTACTGAGGATATCAGTTGCAGCCATCTGGAACTGAGGGTCAAACAGAGCTGATTATTGCCAGCTCAGAATTGGGATTTTCAATAACTTTGCAGCATTGCTGATCTCCTACTGTTTAACCCTAAATGACATTTATTAAGTTTGTGCAGACAATGGGCTGACAGAGTCACTTCCTCATTATTAAAAGTGCCTTTTTCTAATCTTGCATCATCTCAATGCTTTATTTAAAACTAAAATCAATATTCATGGTGCAGAGGGCTTTCTTGCCCAACTCTTTCATAAATCTCTTAAGTACTTCTTAGTTTTCAAGTACCTTCCTTCAGTGCAGACATCAAATATAATACATCTATGACAACACAGTCTGAGAGGAATTGCTTAAAGTTCATTAAACTCTAAGAAAGTGCCAAGGTTGTTGTACTGGTTTTTGCATCTTCCCAAAAGGGTATTTCTGTCTTGTATATTAAAATAAACAGTTGCTGAAAAAAGTTGTTTTGCTACATTGTATCTCATAATATTAAAAGAACAAAATAAGCAATACTTGTTACATTAGTTATCAACCTACCAGTAATTGTACAGTGTAGCTATCAAGTAATTACAGAACTCGTTACTGGAGTAATATCTTAAAAATAACATAATGGCAATTTCAGCAGTCAAGTGAGAATAAATGAAAGATTAAGCAAGAATTATTTCAAGCATGTGTGCTGTCCAAAGAATGCTCCATGTAAGAGATGTCGATTTAAAACCTGCACAAAACACTGAAATATCGTCCTCTTGTAAAAAACCAAACCCAGATAATATCCTGTAATATACTTTTATCCTAAATTTTAATACAAAAGAACCCTGCTTCAGTTGCAGGGTTTTTTGTGGTTTAATTTGGGGGTTTTTTCATCCTTTTTTTTTTTTAATTATTATTAAATCTAGGGATATGGGCAGCAGTAAGCTAAAGGGAGTTCTTTATGCATATGTGTAGAAGTTAGGGGATGAAATTGGTATTATTTTAAATTCTATATACTCAGGCTAATTGCTCAAAATAAAATCAGAAAGAAAGGATAGAATTTCATATAGAGAAAATGATAATTCTTACATCTAGAAGTCTCTGTAATGGATCAGTCAAACTAAATTAGGAGATAGAAGATTAAAGGAGTGTAGTAAGACCATGGTACAAATGATCACAACGAGGAATGCTGGGGAAAGAAGACACCATATAATAAGGAAGGCATGTATGGGTGGTAACACTGTGATGATGGCTGAAAACACCTCCATAGTATTAATTTGGAAACCTTTGAGATACTGTGGAAATAATAGCTGTTGTGAATTGCTGCTTGCTACATCATATCAGGAACAGCTTAAGCACAAATCTGGCTGTAGCAAAGCTAATGCAAATACTAGCCTGAATAAATAAGGAATAGTTGGTGTACAAACATCTCTCTAATCTGAGAATTGAACCAATTACTTCCAAAAAGAAGTGTGATCTCAGCAGCTTTAGTTCTAAAAAGAAACTGAGTGACTTGGGGAAATGTACTGGACCAACCTTATCACAGAGAATGAAACATTAAGGCAAAGATGCTCATAAAATTAGCCAAGGATATTGATATTTTCTTTTTATGCACTTACTACATTTCCACAAACTGGGATGGTGTAGAATCCTTAAGAAGGGTAAGGTGTTTGTAGCATAATTCTGAAGTCAGCTGTGTTTGACAAATTAAGTATGGTGTTTTGACTCCAGCAAAGACTTTCTGCTTGCTGATTCCCTTGACTGCAGCTACTCAATAACTTCCAGTGGCATCTCCCACCTTCGCAAATAGTAGTGTAAACTTTACAGAGACATTAAGAAAGCCTAAGTATATCTTAGAGCTGGTGTGTGATTTTGTGAATTTGGGTGGGAATATGAAATGTGTCAAAGGGATTCATGAGAGGGAGAAAAAATGTCTGAAATTTTGTAAAAACAGAGAAAAAGATGACAGAACAAGTGAAACAGAAGAAAGGGGGGATGAAAATGAGAAATAAACTAAAAGGGGGTGAAAGAAGTGAGTCTGGTCATAGGCTGTAGATAGAAGACTTTCTCCTTATGCTGTGCTACAAAGCATTTGTAATGTAACAGTTGCAGAGAAGAGAATGGGAAGTCCTTGCCAGGTCTCTTGCCCCATGTTCTTATAGGAATTTGGGAAGACTCTTGCTGAAAAAACTTGACAAAGACAAGATAGAACTAAACCATCTTATCAGAAGGGTGGAGCACTTTTCCTGGTATAAATGAAGAGTACAGATCATATTTTCTAGTACTCTATCCAAGACATATTTTTTATTGAACACTGCTGGAAACGTAGATTTGGCCTATAACAACAGGCTTATTATCTTACTGAAAAGCTGACCATAAATTGTGTTGTCAGGAGACAGGACGTATCGTGTTAACCCTGAATCTTAAAGCACAACAGGAAAACATTGCAACAGTAGCAAGGAGTTTATGGAAAAATACCAGCACCATGTCTCAAAGAATGTTAGGATTAGAAAACGTTTTCAGCATCTCCCTAATACATTTTACTGTGTATTTTTTATTTCTTTTTACTGCAGCAAATTACAGGTAGGCAGGTGGTTTTCCAGGACCAATCTTGCTACTTACTAGTCACAAAATCAGGCTTTTTTTTTTTTTTCCCCAAGTATTTTTGCTTTACTTCAAAATTCTTTTAAAGAGAGTGCTTTATAAAAGCAAGTTGCCATTTTTAATCCCATTTTTCATCTGTGAGAAAGAGAGTCATTAATTAATTTGGTGAGCCATGGAATATTCCTTGCAGTGAGACACAGATAAAATTGGGGACAGAATGCCGACCTCCTCAAACTCGGCTCCCCTTCCACTTGCCTACTTTGTACAATTATTTCATGGCTGAGTCTGAACACAGCTTGAAACAAACAGTCCTATTTGGAATATAATGGAGACTTTTTTTGGGGTATTTAATGAGGCAACATGACATGGAAGTGGTGCTCTTCAAAAAAGATTCCTGTCAGTGGCTTGCACCACGCGAGCACAGATGTTCAGCAGAGTAGCAGTGAGATGTTCACCAGAGTTCTGAGCTCTGTCTAGCAGCTCCCCTCCAAATGTGTAAGCTCCTGCAGCTTGTCCGTTATGTTCCTGTTTGGCAGAAAGGCGTCTGCTGCTGTGCTGACACACATCACTGAGCTTTGTACTGTGAGTCTGCCATTTGTGTGCAGACACGCTTATCTGGAATCAGCATGGGGATGTATCAGACCTGGGGAGGGCTGCTTTTTTTTTTTTTTTTTTTTTGCTTTGCCTTTTTTTTAAAATGCTTTTTCTTCTGCTGAGCTGATCTATTCCTTTCTGTCACTGAAGCTTTGTAAGAAATAGAGATAATAGCAAAATTCAACAAGGACGAGGCTGCAAAAGACTTACATAAACCCCAATATATAGATATCAGATTTTGGAGTTGTTTTTTTTTCCCCCACTCCCTTATTGTAATCAGTTGAAATGCAGGTTTCAGTGTATGTACTGCAGGAGTTCTGATAGCTCATTTCTACTTTCTTTAAGCAGTCAGTAATTTAATTTCGGGGACATGTTCTGGTGCATACCCTCAGTAGCAGTCCTTTAATGGGGGTAGCTGTGTGGGCATTGTTCGCTGGGGGTGGGGTGGGGTTGGTGTTGCTTTTATGGAGTGGGGAGGGATTTGACTGCTAGGAAAGATTTGCAGTGTGATTTCTGTATCACCAGTTGCCATGTGGCAGATTAGAAAGTCCTGGGAAATGGGATAGCTACTTTTGTATGTAGAACATGGGCACTGAAGGCAAAAAGAGATTTTTGCACATCTCTTGAATCTTCATGCTCCTTCCAGTAGGAATGATATTGGTAAAATACTGGATTAAATTTTCAGACTTGCTGACTCTTTAGTGACTGTTAACTTCAAATTATCTTGGGGCTGTTCAAAAATGCTGACTGTTAGGGCTGATGAAGGGTAGGATCTCCCTTTTCAAGACAAGCTGCCTTTAAATCTTTGTGTTGTCTCTGCTCACATGTTGTAGTCTGCAAGTACATGTACTTTAATAAACTAATTACATGTACTAGTACTTTGTTTCACTATTTAATTAACACTATTTAACACATTTTTAAATTCATTTTCTTATTTCCTTTGCTGAGTTATTGTCAGATGACGAGTTTAATTCTTACATGAGATTTAAATGGTGCAAGTTAACTACTTTGTAACTTCAGAAAAAGTAGCAGCATCCATATGTCAGGTATCTATAAGCTACTGTAAGTAATATACTGTAATAACTGTAGTAGAAGGTGGAGAGACTGCATACTTTGAGTATGCAGTGAACAGAACACCCATTTGAACATAACACGCAAGTCCTCTTCTAATCTGCATGTCATGGTCCCTGAATTTTGTGCAGATTCTTTTGAATCAAGCCATAACATCTAACTTATACTTTTAAGAAAAATGTCTCTAAAATTTGTGGCAGCGAACAACTGGCAGTGATAACTTGTCATACAGAATGAAGTGGTAACTGATGTATTGTCCAAGTCCGCAATAGTTGTCTGAGCTGAAGCAGTGGTTCTGTGAGAGGTGTGAAGTGTGCTTTTCATCACAATGTTCTGTCTTAATCAAAGTGCTAAGGATAAATGATGGAGTGTTTATACTGATTTTTGCTGCTGCTCAGATATTCATTGCTCTTTCAAATATGTTTTCAGGAACAGTTACAAGAATTGCTATTTTATTCTCCATGTGTTGACATAAATAATATTAATGTAACTCAGAGTTGGAGTTCAATGTGACAGACTTCCTTCTTTTCATTTTATAAAAGTTTGGATACTCAGTCAGGAAGAAGAAACAACACTGCTTTTGATCATGTGTCATGAATAATGTATTAAATATGACAAGAAATAATTGAGGGAAAAGTATTTTAAATCAGAGTATATTAAAATATATTTGAAAAAAGTATTTATCTACCAGTTTGAAATTATGTTTAATAACTTTTTTAAAGAGCTCTCTAGTATCAGCTCTTTGCCCCAATTTACCTGTAGTTAGTGCTTGTGAGTCATCTTGGTTTCTATTTCCTTATGTTGAATAAGATTCAACACTGTTGATTTCTGTATCAGTGCAAGGTAACCATCCTCGATACATCAGCCATCATGACACAAAAGAGAGGTGATAAAACTTTAGGGTAAAAATGTGTTCTCTGCAAACTGACATGTTTTGTGGCTAAAAGCATTTAAATTTATATAGTGTCTGTTGCAATCTCTTAAGGGGAAACAGATATTGCAGATGTGGAAACCTGCTTTCTTCCTTTGCTGGCCAAGTGTTTTGGGGGATTTTCTTTTGTTTTTGCTGGCTTTGTTTGGAATTTTTGTTATTTTTTATTATTTGCAGCCTTAAAAATAGAATCTGCACTTCTAAACTTGTCCAGGTAGTTGTTATAAAGTTTTTGTGACTCCTTTTGTATGGGCAACTATTGCATTCAAGTGGTTGCTAAGAGTAAGTTTATCCAAAACTAAAATTTAAATAGCTGGGGAATTATAGGAGAGGATATACCATTTTTGGGTAAACTGATTTCATAAAAATTAAACTTCTACTATTTATTATAAATTATTTGATAATGAGTAGGGTACCAGAGCCTAGAAATACATTACTACTGATACCAGACCTGTTTATGTTAACTTTTGCCAATTCAAATTTGCATCTTTCTTTTGAATATATACTGCATCCAGAGACAGGAATTCTCTGATTGATGTCCTGTATTTCTTTGATCAAAGCCAGAAAGGAACACAAAACAGAAATGTAGCTGGAGAAAACATGAGCATCCACAAACCTTAAGACAAATATTTAGTCTATCTATAACTACACATCTAAGTATTTGTATTTAGGCAGCCGTGTAAAAGATATCCACCTTATGCTGCAATTAAAACATCATCTAGGCAGAAATGTCTTCTATCAAAAATGGTATCTGTAGTCAGAGCCTTTTGTTTTCTGTTTGGTTAAAACTAAAATGAAACCTCTGGGTAACAATCAGCCCGTCTCCCCCATCTGTTAATGGTGCTGCTCTGATGACTTTTCAGCACAACTACAGTTACTGAGTTTGTGGGTATTGAAGTCAGCAGGCAGAGGCAGTTGTGATGAATATCATAACATTTTATTATTGATGTATCAATTTGAAACATGCTGGGAAATCTAGGTGAGGAAAGTTAAACTAGTGAAAAGCCACTTTTATATTGTCTATCTAAGACTGAAATATTTTGTGGGAAGGAGAAAGAGACAATGAAAAAACTGGCCCAAAATGGCAATGAAAGTGATTAAGGGCCTGGATTTACTTCTAGACAGGACACAATAAAAGAAAGAGGGAAAAAGTAATAGTTCAGGAAGAAAATGAATGAGAAGATACATGGTAGAGGTTTGTGCAAGCTGGTAGTATGACTGATGACTAGGTACACTGCTTGCTCATGTTTGGGCTTTCCAATATTAAAAGAACATTCTTTAAAAATAAATACAAGTGTTTAAAAATTTATACTTTTTCTGCATGGTAGATAATGAGCTCATGATGTATAATTAAATTCAACAGCTTAATAGGTTTGGGTTTTGGTTTGTTTGTCTATGCTTCTTAAAAGTTTTGTTAACACCAATTTCTACTTTAACATGGTGGGAGGGGTTTGTGTGAGAATAATAATTATGCCTGATCCACTGCAAAAAAAATTCTGCTTTTCTGACTGAGTAGGGAATAATTTATAACAGAACTGCAAACTAATGTGTTAAGTTAGAAAGTAGACCAATAGATACATTAATATTTTATTTTACTTTTTTTATATTTGGCACCTGTAGTTACCCTTGGTTTTTCCACATTAAGGAACTGGAACAAAAAAAAGCTCCTATCAGCTTGGTGTCTGAGAAACACTATCAGGAGCTGGCGTATGACCAGGACTTCCATTATTTGTGGGCTAGCATCTGTAACCTTTGTTTCAGACTTCTTTTCTTTCTGATGAGTTTTGCAGCCACACTTAGTGGCCTCAGCAACTCATTCTGCACAGAGAAGGGCACTGAGTTCAGCAGTGCAACAGTCTACATGGCATCACCGTATCGTCTTGGTTAGAGACCACTTGCCTGTAACACCGAGTGTTTTGTTTTATTTCAAGGGCAGCATATATGCTGGTCAGGGAATTGGGAAAGAAGGTGAGGACTTGGTGAAACTGTGCAATCAGACGGAAAAATATTACATCTGCCTAGCACCACGGTGTTGAACAAGAGAAACCTTAATGTCAAAATTCTTTTATATGCAGTGGCTACATAGACTCTAAGTGTTTTTCTTAATATATATATGTGTATATATATTAATTTACCACAATGAAAGGCTCAGGGTTCCTATTTTGCCTTCTCTATTTCTTTGGAACTTGGCAAAGTAACATGAGACTACTCCGCTTGGGAGTAGACATCCCGACCTGATGGATGGACAGACAAGCTAATTACTTGAAGTATTTCCTGGGACAAGGCTGCAGAAGGCAAGTCAAACTGCCTGTCCAGGACACCAAGTAGGATATGACCAAACATCTGTAGCTCATGACTCACTCTCTCTCTGCTAGAGCTGTGCTAATTACTGCCACAAGAGAGATGGGGCAAGGAAGGGCAGGAGGGGCTGCCCTTCCTTCTCACTCTGCTCTACACTGTAGTCACTTCTCTAATAATAACAGGAAAGAGACCCTCTCTCCCGTTTCCGTCCCTTCCTTTTCTGGGCCACGATAGTCCAGCCTCAATTATAGTTTTGTGCAGAGAAGCCTTGAGCCAGCTTTGTCTTGGAAGATTTATATTTGTGTTTTTAGACTCCGGATTATCTCTTGATCTTCTGCACTCTTGACCAGAGCTCAGTAATTTGGAGCAAGAGAAGGAAGACGTGTGCTGTGCTCTTGTGCAGTATCTAAAATCTCATTGTATTGTCAGCAGTGTGTCTTTCTTTACCGTGCAAGTTCTTTTCTTATGAAGTGAAGAGACTTCACTGAAAAGGGAGAGATTCGGTTTATTTAGGTCTTGCTCTTCTGGACAGTAATTTGATGCCTGGGTGCACACTAATAAAGTGATGTCACAGTGCCAGGAAAGAAATAATTTGTTTACTGAAAAGTCCAAAGATCAGAGTTCCAAATACGGAGTAACTCCTCCATGGTACTCCATTGTCACCTTTTCCCATCTTTTCTGTACACCATTGAGATAGTGGGGTTTCTTGATTTTATTCTTGAGTTGCTCATAGTGATGCAATGTCTTCCATCACTTCCAAGTCAGGCTGCCCAGGGACTCTTGAACATGTGGCTTGTTAATCTGGCTTGTTATTGCAAATGCAAATTGGATGTATCAAAATACCAACTGATATCTTTATTCATTTTTTACTTATCTGCCTCAACAATGTGTGAAGAGAACTTTTCTACTGACATAATTTGAATCTGAAACCAGTTTCTTTGTGCTGTAGTAGAATTCTCTTCCTTTTCCACTTGGAGCTACACTGTACCGATAAGGTGAAGTGATGGAGAATCAGAACTGTTATTTTTAACCAAGAGGTGGACTGGGTTTTTTGTGAGCATGAGCAGGGATCACTCTCACCCTACTGGTACCCATACAGATGTTTACTTTTGTCTTTCATCTTTGCTTACCTCTGTGAACCCTCAAACTTGTTGATTTAAACTTTGCTTGAGTTCCAATCCCTTCAGATTCCCCAGTAATTTACACTTTGTCCCTGTGTATAATTTACACTCTTGGTGGAATGTTTGGAGGATTATTTTGTGTTGTCATCCAGGAACGTTTTCCTGTTCCAAACTGGTGCCATGTACATCTCTAGTGAAAAGAACAAATGAAGGAACTCTCCCACAGATAGGAATTGTTATATGGCTGCCTCTGCTGTCCTTGTCTTTGAGTGCTATTCAGATGTGTTCTTTCTCTTGAAACACAACCCTGGAAATTGCTCTTGTTTGTTGCAAAACTGATAATGTTTTCCGTAGTGATAAAATGATTTAACAGAGGATTTCCTTTTTTTTTTTTCTCTGCTATGGCTACAGCTGCATTTGACTTATAATTTTTGGTTCCTAGTGGGATGACACAACATGACCAATTTGCACTTTTATGTCATGCAGTGATATGTAAAAACTCCTTTTGGAACAAAAAGCTGCTTTCCCAGCAGTCAGTAGGAACCCAGTTCAAAGTTGAATTAGCATTCTCATGTAGAGAGAGCACTTGGTAGCCCAGACAGAATGGAGATTTTAATGGTATACTTAGTGGAAGCCATGAGGGAATGTTTTAGCAGAGATTATCACTAACTAAATTAAAGACTGATAATTTAATTTTGCTTCCAAAGAAAGATGATGAGAGTTGCATCCGTTCTCTCTGGCAATGGTGGGAAAGATGCTCATAATACAAATTATATTCTGGCATTGGAGAAATGTCCCCCACAGTATTCCTTTCATTTTGTTGATTAGAGAGCAGCAATGCACGGAAGTGACAGTTCTACCATCAGGGTATGTTCATGACTAAGATACATTAAATAGATCCTTCATGTTAATACCGCCTCTTCTGTAATATCACATAAAGAGTTCACGAAATATCTCACATCTCTTAGCTATACACAGAACAGCAGAAGGAACCTCATAATGGTAGGATCAGGATTTTTTTACTGGTGCCAGGTTACAAAAAAGCGTTTTAAAAAACAGCTGTACCTGCCTTGTGTGCACGTGTAATGATTTACCATAGATGGCTGTGTGGCATTTATCACCTCCAATACTAATCAGCCAGAATAGTGAGTGTCATTATACCCATTTCACAGATAACGAATCTGGACTTTGATATAGCACAGTTCAGCTTTAGAAGTCAGTGGCTGATGAGTCACAGGGCAGGTTTATGGAGAAGCTAGAAGACATTGTGCCCAAAGATAATCCTTCCTTCCAAAATGAGAGCTTTGGAAGTGGCAGTTGTTAAGATGTTATTAAGGTATAACCTATTCCAGTGTGTCCAAAAAAACCCCAAAACCTTGAGCTGACAAATGGCAGGTCACAAATGAAATTAAAAACTCTTTTGTTTTTTCCTTCTTGTAAACAACATAGTATCCTCCTTGACATTGCAGTAATGAGCACAATGTAAAGACAGAAACACTAGCCCGTATTTAGAAAGTGAATCACTGCCTGGTTTACTGTAACTTCTGTGGTTTTAGAAAAAACCCCAGCACCTGAGATGTATGGGTGTGAGAATTTAAGAGAGGGGGCTTATTCATTTGCTGGGGTTTGTGCCTGTAGAGAAAAGCTGGAAAACCTTAAATATGAGTGCTGCAAAAGCAGAAGAGAACTTCCATCAGTGTTTTAAAAAGCAACATTGCAATTAGCTTCATGGCTTCCTATGTACTTGAGTGCCTGAGGGTAGCAAGAGTCTTGAATCTTCCTTTGGAGTTAAATAGCACGAAGAAGACTTTCAAATATGGGTTGTATACAAGACACAGTCACCTACTCACAGTCAGCAAGTACATGCCTGAAAAATCCTGGTGGGATGACGGAGCAGTCATGCCTTCTCCCATGTCCTATGTGACTTACAGCTCCGTATACCAACCAAGCAAAATCCTGCAGTGCATTGACTTATCTGTAGGCAGTCAAAGCAAATCAGAATGTGGGTGTCATTGAAGAGCTTGGACAAAAGCCCTTGATCAGCTACACTGTTTGTTCTACAGTAATTGCAGTGTCTGAGTATTTTTTCAGGAGTATACACAAATAAAGCACTACTATAATCTACAGATAACACAGCCATTGTCACAGCATGGACATTTAAGCCCCACGTTTAAAAAGCATGCAGTTGTTATTTTAGCCTTTTAAAAACAAACAAAACCAACAAAATAACTCACTATCACGTTGGTAAATCTGGTTTCATCAAATTTAAGAATCAAAGCGCACAGAACAGAATCAGAAATGCAGAGATATCAATCATGGAAATGTGTGTGACCAAATACAGAATCTGTACTCAACGGCTGCTTTAAAAGGCACATGAAGGGAATGGCACCCCTATTGCATGTGTGCCTGGCTGCCCATCAGACATATCTGACGATTACACTCAGTGAAGACACAACACAAAAGAGAACTGAGAGTAGAAAAGGTTTGCTATGCTGCCTCCTCCTCTTCCTCCCCAGACCATTAGATAAAGAAGATGGTTTGTAATCGTGAGGGATGGACAGTCAGAGGGTTTAGGGGTGGAGCGGGGTGTTTTTTTTTGGTGTTGTTTTTTTTTTGTGATTAAGAGACAGTGAGAGTACAGAAAGTCATGTATTGTCAGTGAATCAAAGTAGATTACAAAGGACAGAGAACACAAAAGAAAAACGGAGCTAAAATGATGTTGGTTGCTTTTTTTTTTTTCCCTCTAAAAAGCTTAAGAGTGAGAAGAAAAGTTCCTTTATCTAAAAGGAATGTAAATGAAGACATTTGCAGTTTCTGGGTCAGCACAAAGGCTGCCCAGCTGATAGTTGTACAGCCTCCCTTGCAGGAGATCAAATTTGGGATTGACCTGACGAATTTTCCTCCCTTGACCTTCCAGGCAGAGGTATTGCAACCTGGAAAGAGGGGTTTTGCACTGTGCATTCCCACGCAACTTGTATGGGAATCTCACAGATTTTGAGATGAAGTGTAAGCCTTTTAATGAGATTGTTTGCTTTGCCATTTGAAGATAACCTGTACATAGCTGCTGAACTGATAGTGTTGATTTTAAAAACTAGGTAGATGAACAATTATTTGGATTCTCGAGTAACTGCAGCAAAAACAAAGTAGGAAAGGGCTCATAGCCTCATTCCTCTGAATCTCTGGGTTTTTTATGACTGATTTTGGTCAAATTGGTTGATTGGGATAGATTGCTCTGCTGACAGCCTCCTCCAAGCATGCAAACCTCCTCAGTAATCCTCAGTGGAGCTGTATAGCAGAGGAAAGAGGTGATTTATCCTGTACTGAGGATCCTGCACTGCAAGGCAGTTGTGACCTTCTGTTCTGCTATTTCCAGCTTTGGTTGGTCAGCAGATTAAAAGGCTAAATTTGGGCCATGTGAAGGTCAGGAAAACAAGCTACCCTCCTTGAGTTTAAACTGAGTGCTAAAATACTAAAATACATAAATACCTTGTGAAATAAAAAGAGTATCTTGTGAGCAAAATAGAGCTCTACTAATATATACACTTCTGGGAAACTGCGTCTTTGTAACTATTTTTCCAGTTCTTCAGAGTCTGACATTGTAGCAGTGGTGGAGTGAAATAATTGTAACACCTGCTGAGGCTGGAAAGCCAGTTTTAATAGACTATTTCTTTTAGCTTGCTAGGTTTGAGATGGACTACATCTTTCCCCAGATCAGAACGAAATACTAACCTCTGCTTTATGGAGAGGTCTGTGAAAATAAAACAAAATACGAACAATCCCTACCACTTCAGTAAATTCTTATATAAAGCAACAAGTGACCCAAAAAAGTCAGTGAGGAAATTATTTTTTATATTGACTGCAAAGGCCAAACAGAGTCTAGAATGTGTGGTTAATACCACCCACTGTGCTGAGCATCAACTGTTTTGTCTTATGATACAGTTTGTCCTCAATATCAAACTTTAGGCTGTTTTTTACACTTGTTTCTTGCCTGGCTCCTAACTGAAGGGTATCACTTCATTTAGCATTTGAAAATAGTCTGTTCTAAGTTGCTCGATCTTCTCATCCAGAGTCGCTGATAGAAAAGAATATTTTGGCAACTCCTGAGTTTTGTTCTACCCCATTAACAGGAAATAAACATTTCAGGCTTTCTTTTCCAGTTTTGAGTACTATATTTCAAAGCTAAATTACTTCAGCATAAGTGTTCTTGAACTAGATTATGTAGGGTATCTCCATTTGCTTGGCTGGTAGGCTGGGACTTTTTTCCCCTCCAAACGTCAGAGTATTGTTGGCTGGCAGAGACTGTCTCTGCTTGCTACCGTTACAAACCAGTCAAAACAGCTACCAGACAACGGCAAGGAGCACTCCACTAGGTGTACATCCTGAGCCCCTGTACCACTGGGCATCTATAAAAAGTAGAGATCTCCATCTAAAACAGTTGCTTTGTGGAGTTGTTTCGTTTGGTTTTTTGGTTTTGTTTTGGTTNCAAAACAGTCATTTACTACCATTAGAGTTGCTGTCAGTGAAGTTTTTCTAGTCTGCTTTCTGTTCAGGCTTTAGAGTTTTTAGCAGTATAGGGTTAACACTGCAAGGATAATTGGGCTTGGTTAGCCAAGCTTTAATGTCCTCTCATATGGGAACGTAAGGAGCAGAAAGTACAAGCAGAGCAATGCTGCATGTTGGTATTGCTAGGAAAACATGTGTTGTGTACATGTGCCTCACAGACTCACACAATAGGAGAGACACATGGAGTAGATCATCTTGAAGAATCAGAGCTTTTGTAGGGTAAGTAATTGCTTCATCTTAAGCTGCATCCAGATGTGCAGCCCACAGTGCTGGCCGAGAGTTCAGTCTTTTACCAGAGCTTGGTGAGAAGAATAAGATCTTTGCAGTACAAATGTTGCCACATTTAGCCACATTTTTCTCACTTGAAACAAGATTGCTCTAATCTGTTTTGCATGTGGCTGCAGCCTGAGATCATTTAGAAATAGAAACTAATGCAGAATGTCACAACTTGGTCTGTCATTCTGCAGGGAGATCGCTTTACACTGGTGCTTGGGTCCTGCTGTCATTCCCAGTAACTATTTGAGTAAGGTTGTTGGTCTTAAATTCCCTGCACTAAGGTGTTGGTGTTAGGAGCAGTGGGTGTGGTAGCTCAGAGGTACTGCCCATGAAAGTGCTGCAGTTCTGGTGTTCAGCCCCTTTCTCTGGGGAAAGGAAAGGGAAGAAGCTCTAACACTGTTGTCATAAATGTACTTACTGTATGGTTTATTCCCATTACTTCCTATGAGGCATGGAGTCTTTCTGTTTTGCACTTAACAGTGTGGTTGTTACCTATATATTATCAGCAATGACAGGGAAATTGCTTGTACCTTCTTATTGAGTCATCTTTGCCTTGAGTGTGCTCTGTTGCTCTGCCTTAGTATGTGGGAGTTCCAGGATGTGAGCTGCATTTAGCTAGCTCTTTTCCCCAAACTGCAAAATCTGGACAACTTTAACGTAAATGCAGCCTTGTGGTTAAAAAAAAGAAAAAAAAAAAAAAGTGCAGGTTTTACAAAGAATAAAAATTACGTAGCAGTGGGGGAAGGATTATGTATATTGCTCTGAAATACTGTAAGAAAGTGTTTGTTTTTCTCCTCTTCCGAAATTTGAAGCAAATGGCCGTCTGTCAGGGGACACAGGTGGCAGATGTTGGCTCTGCTCAAAGGTGAAAGAAATCTTTCAATCTAGTGTGTGGGTATACAGCCTTACAGAGGAAGAATTTATCTTCACAGCGCGTTATAAGTACCACTCAACTGAGATCAGGCAATTTTCTTGAAACCATTATAATGTCTTACAAAAAAACCCCAGTCCCTTGCACTTTTGATGAGTGTAATGACTTGCCTATCTGTATGAGCACCAAAACATGTAAGGAGGAAGCAAAAATTTCTCTGCAGGTCTCCTGGGCACTGCAGGCACACAAAGTGGGTCTTCTTTCAAGGCTCCATGAGGTTAACAGGAAATGGGATAGGAGTCAAAAGTACAATCCTGATTATTTCACTACTGACTGTGAAATGGACAGTTTAGCCTGAAAAATATATTTGTTTATGAAAACCTGCTGCTTTATTGGTATTTCCTTTTCCATAATGGGATCAATGCATCTTGTCCTCATTATGCAGAATTAGGTGATATTTACTTGCCATTCATCTAAAACAGTGTTTTGACATGAATTACATTTAATGTTAATTGAATTATAAAATTTGAGCTTATTATATTGAACATTTGTGATCTGCGCAACATATCCTGCTTGTACAAAATTAAGAAGATGCTATTACATAGTCACCTTTGATGTGTTTATTATCAATTATATCCTTAATTATTATTTTCTGTCAAGATGGGTTTTATGAATAAGTATAAGGTAGAGTTCAGAGGTTATATTTCTGAGTGGTTTATTTAAACTTGCATATATTCAGTAGTGTTTCGAAAATTGGTGTCTGATTGTGTATTTCTTCCGAAACAATTTATTCAAACAGATTAAGGAAAGAAGTAGTGGTTAGTTTAATAATAAAAGATGGAGGCTTTAAAAAAAGCCTTCAATTGAAAATAAACAATTTCAAAGCATTTTCTATGAAAATGGTGAATATATATGAGACATCATATGTACGGCTCAAGAGATACTGTCACGTTTATGAATCTGAGGAAAAAATAAGGAATAGATTCAGATCAAAAGGAAGAGGCAGGAGCCCAGGTTTTGCTTCCATATTTTCAAAAGATATGCAACTGGCAATATTTGTGCATGCTGTCTGATCATTTATGCTAGTAAAGAAGAGACTGGCAAGATCAAAAGCTGAAGAGAAAAGTCCACCTAAGCTCTGTTAAGACCACATGTCTGAGAGCCAGTCTTCACAGAGGAGTGAAAGATAAGCAATTTCAACTTTCTGTCTTTATCTGAGGAAACTCCTCAGGAAACTCAGATGATCCTTCAGTCTGCAATTGTCCCTTTTAAAATGAAAATTAAATCCTTACTGAAATTTGACCATAGTGAAATTAAAAGATGGCTCCTGTCCACTGCCTTATGCTGGTCTAATCAAAGAAAACAGGGAGATCATTTAATTCATTTTACTGTGAGGCAAGATGTGCTGGTTTGAATGTGACTGCGTGGCAAAGACTCAGCAGAGAGAGAGGTGAGCTGATGCACATCTACCAACTAGTGCCACTTGTCTGTCACATGTCCTTTGCCAGGAGCTGGTCTTCATACCAAGGCACTGTCTCTGCTGTGAGTCAGTGAAGCAACTTCTTTCCTCTGGAACATGTGCTGTGAGTTTGGCCCATTTTTTCTAACACTGAGGAAGCATCTGTAGTTATATATTTAAAAAATCCCCCACTGAAGTAACTGTAAAACTTCTTGGTTCACAGCTTCTTTCTCGCTGTGGCAAAATGTTAGTTTAGAAACCATTGCATGGTTTCTAAAACCATTTCCATTGTCAACCCAGACAATCCATGCATAGGAAGAGTACTGACGTTATTAAATGATTCACTAAAACTCTTGACATTGTAAGGCAAGGCAATACTATTGCTTCAATCTGTGTTTAATGATAATTGAATTATTAATCTTGAACTTACCATACTGAACATTTAATATCATCATGTTTCTCCAGAATTAAAGCAAGTGAAAAAGAGAGAAACTAATAAATGGTTGGTCACTTTCAATAAGTAGTATTATCAATTATGTTCAGCAATTATTATTATCTGTCAAGATCAGTTTTATGAATATGGAGCCTTCATGGTGTTAATATGCATATTAAAATATATGAAAAGTTGCAATGCATGAACAGTAGCTGATTTTCAATATTTACAATTCAAATATTTCCGTAACTATGTGGTTCATACAGTTAACTGTCAGAAGGAAAGTAATGTTTCGAAACCAGTAGGCTTTAGAAAAAGTCTAGAGCTAGCAGTGTTTTTAAATGGCTAGATGGACTCCTCTAGTATGCTCAAATTAAAACATTCAATCCTTGTGGAGACACGATTTGTTCTGCCAGATTACATTAGCAAGGCCCCACCAATACGGTGATGATCTGTTTAAATGGTTGGTTGCAATGTGGTGACCCAGTTATTCCCCAAATTTTTTTTGTTCACTGTAGAACAAATTCAGTAGAATTTGAGTGACCTTGACCATACAAAACCAAAATACTCCTTATCTGGAAAAACACAGTATAATTACATTAATGAAATAGATGAGTGAACAGGGATTACCTGAACTATATTTTACTTATCTACTTATCTACTATCCTAACACATTTTTGGAAATAGTATTTGTAAACATTATCAATAAAAACATTACAGAGGAACTTTCTCAATTGTAGTTTGTCTGCATCTGATTCAGATGTTCTTTTGCAGCAGCCTGTTAAGTAAGTATATAACCAATTCACATTACCTTTTTCCTCCAGCACTCTTAGACATCTAAAGCAAATAATTGTGGCCTTCTCTCTAGTCCTATGAATAATTGTTTACTCAATAATTTTTCATCTTTTGAGAAATTACTCCTTTCTGTGTTCTACCTGCTCCCCCCCAGTGGCACAGAGAAATAGGGAATGGGGGTCACGGTCAGTTCATCCCAGGTTATTTCTGCTGCTCCTCAGGGAGGAGTCCTTCCTCTGCTCCGGTGTGGGGTCCCTCTCATGGGGGACAGTTCTCCATGAACTTCTCTGCGTGAGTCCATCCCACAGCATCAGTTCTCCACAAACTGCTGCCACATGGGTCTCCCATGACCTGCAGTACTTCAGGCACAGCCTGCCCTAATGTGGATTCCCAATAGGGCCACAAATCCTACCAGGAAACCTGCTCCAGTGTGGGCTTCTCTCTCCACAGGGCCTCAGGTCTCTGCCAGGAGCCTGCTCCAGCACAGGTTTCCCACAGGGTCACAGCCTCCTGTGTGCATCCTCTCAGGCATCCACCTGCTCTAGCTTGGGGTCTTCCATGGGCTGCAGGGGGATCTCTGCATCCCTGTGGTCCTCCATGGGCTGCAGGGGCACAGCTGCCTCACCATGGGTTGCACCGTGGGCTGCAGGGGAATCCCAACTCCAGTGCCTGGAGCACCTCCTACCCCTTCTTCTGCACCGACCTTGAGGTCTGCAGAGCTGTTCCTCTCACATATTCTCACCCTGCTCTTCTCTGGTCAGAATTATATCTGTGCAATAGCTTGTTTATATTTCCTTCTCAAGTACATTATCACAGAACTGTTGCCACCATTTCAGATTGGCTTGGCTTTGGCCTTGGTGGGTCTGTCCTGGAGCTGCATGGAATTGCCTCTGCCAGATATTGGGGAAGCTTCTGTCAGCTTCTCACAGAAGCCACCCCTGTAGTCCCCCCCGCTACCAAAATCTGCCCATGCAAACCCAATCCATAGCTCTGTAACAGGAAGGTAGGTAACTCATTTTTTTCTGGATTGCTTATGAATCTGTGAACAAGTCTGGTTCTGGTTTGCTTTATTGTCTTCCCTTGTACATTAAGGCAATGAGTTCTTTTACCATAGGATTATGTCAGATAGCGCTACTGTTTCAATAGCTTTCCATTTTTTTCACTTATTTTTTGCATTGATGTTTTCAAATATTGGCTTGCCTTATCATGGCTGTTTCTTGGTTACCAAAGAAGTTAAGGAAAGGCATAGCATTCTATTTTCTTCTTTTTACCCCACTAGCAACATCCTTCTGCAATACCCCCCATATATTGAGGGAGAAACAAATCTTGTTAAATGTGTACCTTGCGGGCCACCTTCCACTTTATGAACGGATCACCTCCTGGCTTTACAACAGGAGCTCGTACTTCAGGAGCAACAGTCTCACTGAGAGATGCATTAAGTTTTTACATGCTGCCATACTCAGACCAGTCTAGTCTTGGTAACTGCACTTTATGATTACCTCATCTATCTCATGACATTTCATGTCAGATCTGAAAGTACAGTTTCTTGCTCACTGGCATTAACCTCAGAACTGAAGATGACAGGCTGTGTAACCTCTTATGTACTTTGGAGCTCTCACTACACCAGTTTTCTGTCCATGCACAGTAGTAGTTCATTTTCCTCAGTAGCACAAGACACAGCTTTAATATTCCTGATTGATTACAGCTAGTGAGATGAGGCACAAAAGGCTGGTTTAAAGTGACATTGTCAAGTGGATTTTAGTACTTTAAAAATATGTTCATAGAAGGACATGTATATAAAAGAATGAAAAAGACAAAGTCAGAAGCAATCAATTATAAAGGCTATGAAAAATTTCAAACATATGCTGTATTTCAAATACAAGTGTTTGAGAACTTAATTTATACTCAACAATAATAGACCATGATGTGTGGAATATACAAAAAACTGCATATTATACAGGTAAATCAATGCAGGGTTTTGATGGTTATGGTCAAGGAAGATAGTGGTAAATATTTACTGTGAAGCTGCCTAAAACTGGTTCACATCAGTTGGAAAATGGAAGTATAGTATATTAAAAGGATTATGCCTTTCTATAATCCTATTTAATTATTGCCTGAATAATCTACTCATTTACATATATTTTAGCGTGAAAAATACTTTGAAATTCATTTAATTCATGATCTATTTTAGTTTGGTAGTCCAAACCCAAAAGCATTTGGATATTATATTTGAGGAATTTTTGCTGCTTGTTAGAAAGAGGGCTGTTTTCTAACTAGAGTTGTGACTTTTGCTTGCTATCTGTTATAGTTTTAAAACAGTTTTGTGAACATTAAATTTTAGGCAGTGTTTATGAATTGTTCGTGGCCAATAGATTCTTGACTATTGTGCGCTCTGATTATGCTTTCAAAGTGTCTTATATGTCAACCAAGAACGCAGGGTGTTGTTTTTCCTCTCTAAGAGTATAGGAAGAAAACCTCAGAAAATCAGTTGGTTATGCTTGCATGCCTGTTTACAAATACTCGTAAAAGTACTGTATGAAGTATAGATATATATTTAGTATAGGTATATAGCTGAATGTATCCAACTACCTGGAAATATTAACTAAAGTGTATAGAAAGAAGCTGAAACATAAAATAATGCTTTCAGTTTTCAGACATATATTTAAATACTTTTATTTCTACTATGTATCTGTTCAGAAATTACAGGCAGCGAATAGAAAGATTCCAATGGACAGTTGGACAAGGGCCTACTTGTCCAACTACATTATGTTAACCTTCATGAAATCTTAATTCAGAGACAGAAATTCAATAATATTTTAATACCTATTTAATACTGCTATTGATTTGTATGGTTTGGTTTTTTTCAACACTCATTACTCTCCTTTAACTTAGGTAGTGCCAAAGACGGAATCTAACTATTTTAATCTCCAGTCAGAGTTTTAAAATCTCTGGTGGATGTCCTGATTTACTGTCAGTATGTTTTTCTCCTGGTGAAAAAATCATGTGTTGATGATCTTCTTGCAAATTTCTAAATGGTTTCAACAGACTCAAGTAACATCCAGTTACAAAATATATATCTAAATGAAAAAAACCAAAAAAACCCAGTTATTTGGAGTAGCCCGTAAAGGTTTGCTCATTAGTCACTTTAGAGCGAGATGATCTCAATTTATTATACTACTCATTATAATAGTCAGTATGGTTATTTATCTCCTGAAGCTATGTAAGTGTAAAAAGGGCACTGAATTGCCATTTGGACAGAATTCCTCCATCTAAACTGTATTCATCTATCTTGATAGGTTTTTTGTTTTCCAACCGGCTTTCAAAAGAACTTTCATCAATCTGCACTCTCAGGACAGGTTTAATCTAAGGACTGGAGAGTTCTTGACTTAAATAAATAAATAAGAGTTGTTGTCTTTTGAAATATGTTTCTTGCTTTTCTGTTACACTGACAGTTATTGCAGATATTGGATTGTTGTTTTTCCTGTTTGGCTGTATGGAAACAAGAATATGAGAAGGTCACAGGTGATTTTGTTTTTCCTTTTTAAACTTCAATTACCATTCTTATGTAGTTAATCATCCTTGAGGCCTCTCAGAAGCTTTCGGAGATTGTCTGTGAATTGTCCTTGGTGCAGAATACAGGTAGTTTCTGATGGGTAAGTTCTGTTTAAGGAGCAAGCCTAGAAAGCCCTCAGAATGACAAAAGATAAACAGCTCAATTGTAAAGCAACATAATAATCAAATATTGGCATTTGCGACTTACATGTAATTAATGGTCCCATAAAATTCCTGCCCTGAATACAAAAAGGAAATTTAAAATATTTAAAGGTGACTAATATAGCATGGCAAAATTATATAAAACTGACAGCTTCTGTAAAAATCCAGTAAAAGGAGATGTGAGGACTGTGATATGCCAGTAATATTTGGTAATTCTTCTCATATAATAATAATAGGTCTTGCATCTGTATTTCAGTATAGTAAAACATAAAGGATTTGCTTCCATAACTGGCTTGCCATTCCAATCAGTCTTGTAATGGACAATATTGCATTCTCATCAGCTGTTCTTCTGGTTGTTGCTCTTATGTAGCTCTTAGTTTTGCTGGTTTAATGGGAGAGTTTACAACATAAATATGCTGTGTCTCATTCTTGCAATGCGAAAACATTATACTGGACAAGGTGGTGCTGCTCCAGAATGATGTCAAGTGGGCCTTAATCAGCCTCCTCCATGCTATTATAGAGAGGAAAGAAAAGGAGTTTGAGGGTTCTTCTGCCAGGTATACAAAGATGTAACAATGCTCAGGAGTAACTGATGAACCAGGCGAACATGTTCAGGAGACAGCACACATTTAACATTGCAGTGGTGAAAGTACCCAGATTCGATGGGCTGTCTGACACTGGAATCAAAGTTGGATCTTTCCCTTCAAATGCTTTGAATTGAATAGGAAGTCACCGATCTTGTGTTATGCCTTTGAAATCTTTTTAATTTGGCCCAAGTTCTCTTTAAGCTGTGGTTTGCTGCTTTATTTTGCTATTTTTTTTTTATCTTTGAGTCATTTACATTTGGGGCAGCCATATTTGTATTGTCACATAGGGCAGCCAGTGACTATTTCCTAACGTTTATTTTATACAATGTAGCTGTTAATTTTCCCTTCATTATTTAATACTTTGAATAATTTAAGTATTTAAAAAATTAAATACATTATTTATAACGTATTACATTCTGTGATGTTTCATCATTTTCATCCAACAACCTCTCTTACTGCTGAGGCACAATAAGTTTAATTTTAAGACCGATTCTAGCTACGTGAGATATGATGAGTAAAATTATTCTCATGTCTTGTCTCTTCTCTAATGTAATGAAGTTCTAGCCTTATGTTTGCCATGGTAGGCACTGTATAGGTCTCTCTGTCAATGCAACTATCAGCTGTGCTCTGTAAAGCCCATGGTGATCTTAACATGAAATAGTGTTGCATAAGAACTAGATACTGCTACTGAATACTGATTGAAATCTGTGCCGTTTTGTTGAAAATATGTTAAAGTTGCATATTCTTAATGCAAAGGAAGAATCTGACCAATGTATCTTGAGTGAAGTGTTTCTGTTAATTTGCTAATAGTTCTTCGTGGTAGATACTGGCTAAGGAATTTCAGCGTGAAACAAGAATGTAACAACAATAGGCTTCCAGACTCCATTGCATTTTGCTTATACATTGAAATTCAATTGAAATTTGGTAGCTACAGATTTAAAGAATTTTCATATGGACTCAAAGTAACAAACTTTTTTTTTTCTCTCGGTCTCAAACTACTGTCAATTATATTTATTAGGATGTACAGAGATCACAATCTGTCTATCTGCTGTGGACAGACTAGAAGGTGGGCTTTGCTAATACTGTGTTAAGGGAGGAACTAGCTTAATAGAAAGGGTAACAGACAAATGTTTCATGAAAAGAGGTTTGGACCTCAAATCAGTGTTGAAAGTAGAAGGAACAAGTGAAATAGGTGATGTCACAAAGTTATTTTTCTAATGTAACATCTAATGGTGCAAAACGTGATCACATCCTCTTTAAAATTTCCTAACACTTTTTCCTTCTTAAATAAATAATAATAATAAAAAAATCCTTTTTTTTCCTCCCTCTTTTATTGTCCATCTCATGACTCATAACCGGCTGGATACAATTTAAACACACTGTATATGAAAAAATGAAATTACTGGCCAGCTGAAACCATATAGACTGAATTTTAGCCTCAAGTGAATTTGACAGCTGAGTTATTGCAGAGAGTGCTGTAATAACAACAATATCACCCTGACTTGGTACATACATGAACTATTCTTTAAAAAGAGCTTATTTGCAATTCAGAAAACTCAGCTTGGACTTTAAGCACCATAGAAATAGATTACAGCTTCACAGTGATATGCTGGAGCAGGTTTCAGTGGTTCAGGAAACCTGTTGGTTAGCCTGCTGTAAGACTCAAAGGAGGCTGTTTCTGGAGAGGTCACCACTCGCGTTGATATTATAAAAATCACCTTTGCCTTTGATTGTCTGAAGACATGTGTTTTGCCTTCAGAATGTGGCTCACTGAACTAAATGGAACAACTTCACTGGCTCTTGTAAGTTCCTGGGATAAAATCCCAAACTACCTTGTAATTAGTCAGCTTTCACTTGTGCACATATATGTGCACACTGGGCAACACACTTCAAATTCTACACATTGAAAAGAGTAGTTTTTGTAGTAAAAGAGCATGTTTCAAGAAAATGGACTGAATTTGGTAGTCATTCGTCTAAAACTGCCTCCTTGTCCCTTCACTTCCCTCACAACCTCTCTACCACTGGTTGTGAAAGCATATTTCTGTGTGGCTGAAATACCCTTATATCTTTTTTTTAGTCCTTCACCTCATAGAATAAGGAATTTCAGCACAGGCTATGTGGGTTGTTGAACTGATGCAGGGACCCCCTTGTAAAACCCTTGATTATAGCTACAGTGAGAAGTTCCTGAAGTAAGATGATGTTAAATTTTTTACATTTTACCTTGTTTAAAGATATAAAGTGCCTTTATCATGGTGAAACATTGCTTTCTATTATTGGGGAAGCTGTGGGTGTAAAAATATGCAGACTGTTCAAAGAGGTTGCATTCTTTCTCATAAGAAACTTCATTATCTTTAAATACGTGAAACTTATGGTAAAACCTTGAATAGTCTCGGTATCTAAGTGAATGCTATTTTTGGTTTCATAACTTTGAATATTACACTTGGTGCATGGGTTACATGGGCTACATAGGTCTTGCAGTGAAGTGAAATACAAGCTGCTTCTCAACAGAGGAAGCGTCGCTCCTTCCGGACAGCTTGGCAGTATCTCAGGTTTGAAAGTGAGAAAAATGTTGGACCTTCATATATGCACATATATTTCTCTGTGTGAAAATGACAAACATTTTTTATTTACTGTAACTATAGTCTTCATTTTGGAAAATATGAACAAATATCCGGGGGCTGGCATTTAAATCGAAACTGCCTTCAAGCAGATCTTATTTGCAAACTGAACCTGTACTGCTGTCATAAACTCCACTTCACAGAAACCACTAACACTGATTCTGATCAAAACATTTGTGTCTTCTCAACACTTTCAGTATATTGCTTGAAAGAATATTAATGCAATAATAAGAAAGTTTCCAGAGTACAGTAATTCTCTATTATACATCACTTGCTCCGTAAAATAGGTTTTTCTCTCTATTCACGTGTTCTTAGGAGCTCTTTGCATAACTGTTTGGGTAGTAACATTGCCTCAAGTAAATAACAGTGCCTTTTAGGAGAAAATTCTTTGTAGTTAACTATAAAATATGACAGACCATTTGTTGGGAGAAGTTAACACTAAATGAGTCAGAGGAAGCCAAAATCCCAAACCATTTTGAAATATTTTCTTAGTCTGTTGTCAGACAACTTTCAGAGCTGAACCCATTTTTCTAATGGGTTTTGAAATTCTGGTGAAGTACCATGTCACATCACTATGATATTGTCATGCAATACTGTCCTCCTTATGCGTTTTTCTTCTGGTTATAGCTGGAGTCGAAGCCACCAAGTATTTTCATGTTAGTATCAATTATAGTAAACATGGGGTCAGGAATTCTTAGCAAAACAGTGGGTAAGTATCCTGCTTAGATAACTAAAAGCAGGACTATAGTGATAATACACAAAATTTCTAAATCCAAATTACTTCTGGTATCTCCTATTTTTGAATACTTCATTTCACAAAGAGTGTATGCACACAGTGTATGCTAAGAGTATATGTAAGGAAGAACAGTGTTTACTGAAACATGCAGGAGTATTAGTTCCTTCAGGATTTACAGGAGTGGTTGTCATGCCACTACAATTTTTAATTTACTTTAAAAAGCAACCTGAGTTAAAGGCATCAAGTGACCTTAATGATATGCTGCATCTTTTGAGCCACAAAGTATAAATCAAAGATGTGCAGGTGTAAGGTCAAAAGATTGTAATATAATGTAATACTGCATTTAATGGATGGGCCTTGGCGTGTGTTTTATACTACAACATCTTAGGTAAATGAAGCATTTTTAAAAAACTAGTGACCTTAAACTTCACAGAATCACAGTATTGTTAGTGTTGGAAGGGACCTCTGGAGATCGCCTAGCCCAACGCCCCTGCCAAGGCAGGGTCACCTAGATAACCTTGTATCTAACTCATCCTAAAAACACCATTTGTCAGGTGTTGTGCTTTTGTTGTGAACATTACAACAAACAACTGCAAATAAAACATTGTCTGGTGTTTTGTTTGTTGTTCTTTGGGTTTTTTTTTCTTTTTTCTTTTTTTAATTTCAAATATTGGTTAATGGGATCTGGTTCCCTCTAGAATTACCACAGAGGATTTCTCCTCTTCATCAGTGGCTAACATCAACTTATGCAATATAAGACCCCTTTGTTTCTGAGGTAACTCTAAATCATTATCTCTTTCTATGCACATACATTCTGAACCCAGTTTATATCATCATTCTTCCTCTGCATTCTCTGAATGCTATGGAATGGCTCTGCAATAAACAGCAGCAGTAAATCCCAGCCAAAATGCAACTTCCTGTCAATAACAAAAGGTGCATTTGGCAAGCTCTGAGCTCGTTTCAAATTCTGTTTAATTTATTGGAGTTATACTATGATCACTGCAGAGGTGATACACTTGGGAGCATTAGTACACAGACAAATTATAATCTCTCATGCATGCTTTTACTTCAGTTACATGTGGATAGAATTAAGTAGCAAATTTTGCTACAAATCAATTACTACCCAATTGTATTTTGTAAGTGGTCTTCAGTCGAGAACTATTGATTTTCTTTCTAAGCTGTGCTTTTTTACTAATTCATCCATGGAACTGTATTCAGAGAAAAATAAATGATAAAATTATACATATTGAAAGAAGCGTTATTTTAAGACTCTGCTGAAAAGTGGATTAAAATATTTATCTTGGGATTAGCAGTATACTGTTCAGTACACTCATGGGTTTAGTTAAATACTTGATATAACTGATCCATAAATTTGAATTCCCTACTGCTTCTAATAAATTATAACCATAAAATACAGTTTTGAAAATAGTAACCTACTTTCTATCAAAATTATCTCTATTCAAACTGAATCAGAAAAAGCAAATCTAAATTCACTTGGGGGGACTTTTATGGCTAGAAATATTTGCTAAGTCACAGGACCAGTAAGAATATTGTGATTTAAATGATAATTAATGAAAACAGCTTTGGGAAACTCAGAATGCATCTAGGAGACCAAATCATCATCTCAGGCCCTTAAATTGCAGTTTTCGTGTTCCCTGTATAATGAAGTTTTGAGGAGTACTGTGAAAATTTTTATTTTTTGGCTGACTGTATGTTTAAAACATGTTAAGAAGAATTATTTTGCTTTATTCTAAGTAACGCACATGAGGAATTAATTCTACTTATAGGTATTCTACATGTAGTCACTGGATTCAGATTTCCATTCTGTGCTTCCATATGAACTGGAAAGCCATAACCTCTCTCTTATTAGCCATCTCAGAGTAAAACCACAGAAGCTGGGAAGGCAGAGAATTAAGAACTTCAAACCTGAGCCTAAAAATTAGACAGTAAGGAGTTGTTTGTGTCCCTGGCTTAATTTAGTATAAAAATTCATTTAAATAATGAAATGCAGAAGTACATCCTGTGCATGGAGTCATGTTTGGATAACATAACTTTAGTTATTCCCTGTGGCGGGAATCCACTCTGTCTGGATGCCAGCTGCCTGACAAAGGCACTTTATCACTGCCCTCCTTATCTGAACAGGAGAGAGAAAACAAAATGAAAGGCACATGGGTCGAGATAAGGACAGGGAGAGATCACTCAGCAGTTACTGTCATGGGAAAACAGATTCAACTTGGGGAAAATTATTTAGTTTAATTTATGACCAATTAAATCAGAGTAGGGTAATGAGAGGAAAACTGCAAATCTTAAAACCCCTTCCCCCCACCCTTCCCTTCTTTCCAGCTCAACTTTGCTCCTGATTTACTCTGCCTCCTCCCTACAGAGGGGCAGGGAGATGGGGATTGGGGGCTGTGGTCAGTTCATCATACTTTATTTCTTCTCTGTGAGAAGACTCTCCACACTCTCCCCCTGCTCTGTTGTGGGTCTCCTCCATGGGCTGCAGGTGGATCTCTGCTCCACCATGGGCCTCCATGGGCTGCACCTCGGGCTGCAGAGGAATCTCTGCTCTGGCACCTTGAGCACCTCACTGTCCTTCTTTCCTCACTGGCCATGGTGTCTGCAGAGTTGTTTCTCTNCTCAACTTTGCTCCTGATTTACTCTGCCTCCTCCCTACAGAGGTGCAGGGAGATGGGGATTGGGGGCTGTGGTCAGTTCATCACACTTTATTTCTTCTCAGTGAGAAGACTCTCCGCACTCTCCCCCTGCTCTGTTGTGGGTCTCCTCCATGGGCTGCAGGTGGATCTCTGCTCCACCATGGGCCTCCATGGGCTGCACCTCGGGCTGCAGAGGAATCTCTGCTCTGGCACCTTGAGCACCTCACTGTCCTTCTTTCCTCACTGGCCATGGTGTCTGCAGAGTTGTTTCTCTCAAATGTTTTCACTCCTCTCTCCAGTCAAAGCTGCAGCTGTGTAGTTTTACCCAACTTATACATACATTACCTCAGAGGCTCTGATGTGCTTGGCCTTCACCAGTGCCAGTGGCAGGTCCATCCTGGAGTCAGATGGCACTGGTTCTTTCATACACAGGAGAAGCTTCTAGCCCCTTCTAACAGAAGCTAGCCCTAGTAGCTGTCCCTCCCACCCGACCTTTGCCATGCAAACCCAGTACATTCCCACAGTGTAGTTCCATATTGTGCCAGGATATGTAGATGTGACTGTTACAGTGAGAGATTCTTCTCTAAATGTTTATGGTGGAATGACACCAAGTACCAGAAGGACTGTTGAATGCCGTGAGACCAGACTGGTTTGCTGATGGAGAGCCTAGTCTGGTGCACTGCTGGAACTGCTGACCAGGTGAGATTGGACAGGCAGTGTGTCTGCTCTGCCAGCACCAACAGAGCAGCTAACAAGGTTGGCGGATGAGGACAAAGCAGTACCTGAAGAGTATTTGAGGGATTGCTAGAGGAGGGACAATTATAAAATCTATTTGCTTCTTGTCTGCTCAAAACAATGCTGGAAAAAAACCTTTGAAGAAGGCAGCGATCTTTTCCTGCTAGACCACTAGCTGTTGCGAGAGAGACACTTTAAAAGGTGAAGATGGTAAGGATGATAATAGAGAAAAAAAGATTGGTCTTGAATGAAGCAATGAAAAACAGACTATATTCTCAATGCAGCAGCAATGAGTATGAATGTATTGCAAAAATAAAAACTATTCCAGGCCTTGCCTAGAATTCTTGACATTCATATTTATTTATGCAAACTACATTAATTTAAATTCTTTGCAGACAGGACACATGAAAAATTTTGGAATTAAGTTTACTTTTGCAACTGAATGAATTTACTGTTCAGTATTAACATATAAATTTACTGGCCTTCACTGATGGCTGGGAGAGTGGGAATGTCATTATTACTGGGAACGAGAATCCAAATGTAGAGAACTTGTATGTGTTAAAGCTACTCAGTTACTCAAAATGGTTGCATGCTTTATTTTGCACAGGAGTATGCTGTTGATCTCTGGAACTGCTATGATATCTGCTAAATTTTCCATTTCTCCTTTTCTTTTTATAAGCAAAAGTATAAAATATGCCACCTTTGACATGCTTTAAATTTGAATTCAGCAGATAGAAGCATGTAGAGTGGGTCTGAATCGAGACAATGCTATCCCAGATTCTGAGCATGGATTTTTTTTCCCTTCCTCCAAGTGCAGCTGGGATATTAATTTCTTATTTGCCCAAAATGTCAAAAAGTCTGCAAGAGGAATGCTGTTTGCTTCCATACTCCCTCCTTTTGTTGTAAGTCATGTCCTCACTGCTGAAAGCAATCAGGAGATTCAAGGAGACTCCATCTCTGTTCTATCTTTAATTCTTTAATTCAAATGGACTTGAAGACTTTAAAGAAAATGGGACTGGATTAGGTGAAGAAAAATTAGGTAAAGAGGGGCCTACATAAATCTAAGGCAGATTATCAGGGTAAGACCAAGCTTCTTTCTCTCTGGTTGTGCTGATTTGGGTTAATGCTATGTTGTAAGTGTTGGAGACTTCCCAAGGAAGAAGTTGCTGCCTTGGAAATTGATGAGCTGTGTGGAAAGTAGCAGGATCACGGTGTAACTTCATCAATAAATGGAATTCAGTAGAAGCTCTGGGTTCTTGGTTATCATATGAAGTATTTCTCTTCTCTTATTCCTGCAGTGCTGAGCTGGCCTTAGCAGCTCTTCAGATGCCCATTTCTCTTCAGTAGGGTCAACACTTGAGAACTCGAACAGGATTAAAAGTGTGTAATGCTGTGGTCAATGAAGCCTGTAGCAATTGGCAGGCTGGTGCTGAAAGAGGGAGGGATAAATTACTTAATTGTCCAAGTTTCCAGATTATGGTGGTCCTTCTTCCCCTACTGCATGTGGCAGCTGATCTTTCATGGCAGGGAATCATACCCCAGTGCTCTCAACACCTCTGTCTGAGAAAAAACAGGAACTGGAAAATAATTATCAGTGATTTTTTGGCAAGAGATATGATCATGCATGGATGCCTAAAAAAAATGCCAACATACAAGAACAGCCAGACCTAAGGGTAAATTTTCTTCCTCATTTTTTGTCTGTTGCTGCAAAAATGTTTTCAACATCCATTGTGGTGAGTAGTACTTACAGGTCAGAACAGGTGTGTTCCCAGAAATTTGATGCTGCACTGCTGTAGTTTGACAAAAGGGAAGAAGTGGCTTGTGTCATGGATATTGACAGTGTCAATCACAGGGCTGTCATGAAATTAAGAAGGGCCATCACAAGCAGAAGGATCCATGAGTGTTTATGTTCATTCTCTTTCTCCATATTTCATTGTCAAAAAGTGATTAGCTGGTATTCTTGTGCTACTCGAAAAAAACCCACTGGAAATTCTCCTTTACTCTGGGTATGACCAGAGAAAATGACAGTAATACTTTATGCTACAGATATTGATCAGAGTGGACATTAGTGCTCATTAAAAGAGCTGTTCAGTATGAAAAACAGAGCTTGGAAAACAAAATTGCCCGCTGGTAGCTCTCTTAATGGATTAATTCCCACAGACTTGCACCCACAGGCACTGCCTTTCGTGCAGTGCTCATCCCAGCTTTATTGCTGTGCAGAGAGCCCACAGCAAGGATGGGACAAGTCCTCTTTTGCCTGTAGCTTTACTGAAAGAAAGGCACTATTTGTGAGAACCATGTGAGCTGAGTGAACCCTACAAATGAGTATTGAGCGTAAGTGGGCAACCATGGGCTTTCAGCAGTGACTGTTTCATGTTAAAATGGTGATCACTGGATTTTGTCCATCCATCCATGTGTTGAATGTGACCTTATGTGTAATGATATTTTATGCATCAGCTTCAGTGTAATTTATAAATTGTCCCAGTGTGTGGGAGTCTGTGCATTGTACACATGTGCAGTTACTTCTGCAATTGTGATGAAGAACAACGTGAAAATACAGTCTAGACAACTAGCAAATTTCATGTGTGTTCTGACAGTCAAGAAGAGGCCTACTAAATTCTGGAATTTTGAATACATTACTAAATTTGATCCATACAAAGAAAATAATCAGTAAAACCTAGAAATTTCTGGTCTGGCTGTGTTTTCACCTCTCAAATGCTTTTCTGTCACTGGCACCTAGAGAGATTTAAAGGTGATTAGATACATCTTTTCTCATTCTTCCCGTTCACAACTATTAGGTTACATAGCAGGGAAACCAAATTTCTCCAGCTCATTTAGTAAATACAAAGTATAAAGCCAACACCTTTTTTTCTACATTTCTCCATGCTACTCATCACCATAGTATTTATATGCCTAATGTATTACCACTGGATCCTTGAAATATGTCTACACAGAGAGTACCCTTACCAAGGCTTCACAGAGAAGTAAAATTAATGTATCCTTTAATAATGCAGAACATCTATGCTAAAGTGGGAAAAAAGGCTGCCTTTTCTGAGAAGTATCCTTTTATCTTGTATAAAAATCTATTTTCCCTTCCGCATTGTGTGAGTGTAATGTAAAGGAAGCCTGACACTGAAACTGACTTAGACCTGATATTACATCCTAACTAGCCTTGACCCATCCTGTCTGTGTGGTTTGGGGTTTCTTGACTTTTGGTGTGATTTTATTGGTGTTATTATGATTTAAAAGTATTGCTTAAATTTTTATTGATGACATAACATCCTTTTGTTTCTGGTGAGATTAATCATTGGGGTTTTGTTGTTCACTAACCTAATATTAGTACTGTCTCTCTGTGGATAAGTACAGGATACAACACTTTTTTTGAACTCAGATTCTTTAGAGATACCCTGACTTTTGTCACTTTTTAACAACTCTAGAAGGAAATAACATAGTTTAAAGGGTGTGATTCCAGTGGTGGTACAGTGCAGCACAAGTCTGTAAGAAGGATCTTGAAAACCAGGGTATTGTTACAGTATATCATTATCTGGACATTTGTCATAGAACAGGTTTTCATAATAAGCTTCAAAGAAGGTGGAAGCCCAGATCCAAGCTTCAGGTTTTTCAGAAGTACTTCTATAACAGGAGCTTTGTATTCTCTGCACTTTGACCAGTAATCTCCACACGACCATTAAGGTTGAAATAAAGCTGGTTTCTCTATCAATGTAAGGTAAACCTAGAAAGACTGAATTTTAAATCTTTTATTCTATTTTATTCATTTAAATCCCTCTTGCTTCCCTGAATTTTCCTTAATCTATCTGTTATCTAATCAAAATTAGAGGTGGTGCATAATTATCTGTGAATCCCTTTCAATAGGTTGATTAAAGATGAAAGATAAAAGTACATCAAATCTGAAGCAGGTTAAGGAGAGCATGGAGAATGCTGGACCAGCAAACCACTTTTGTAGATTGTATGCCAAATGAAATGTCATTAAAATAGCTTTTTTCACAGCATTACAACATGAACCAGGATCACGGTTGTTCCAGAATAGAGACTGAATGAAGAATCTACTCATAATGCAGTTAACTCCTACATTGCATGGGTTTACAAGCTTCTCAAGTTTACGTATTTTGCTTCTAGGGGCTTTAACTCTAATTCTTGAATATCTTATATTTCCAGACATTCTGAGTAAATAACAGACAGACAGTATGTTTCACTTAATTATTTTACAGTTCTATATACAAATTCACATATTTTAAAGCATTAAAGAAGCAAAAAATCTATAAATTTTTAAGTCTCCCTCAATTTTTGTGGCTTAACATTTTTAGAGGTAGCTAGAAAGAGTTTTGCAAGTTTTATGTATAATTCATCACTATCTCTGTGATCGATTTTTTTTGTGTGTTTTTGTTGATGCAAGTGTCTAAAGGAGTTTCTTCTCATTATTTTCTTCTCCAGACATATTAGAGGAAACACCTTTAATAGGATAAAGTTCCTGATTTTTTTTTGAGAGAGGATACATTCTAATATAGTGTAAGTGCAAGGAAGTGACTTAGGGCACACACGTATTGCAGATTCTGTCCCTCATTCTTTCTCTCCTCTGAGAGTATATGCCTCTTAGTTCTAAATATCTTAACCAAAAGACAATTATTAGACATTTATACATCTACTATTAGATATTTCATCTGTCGTGTTTATTTGAAGTCTTGCTTTTTCCTATTCTTTTTCGGTTTTTTGTTTTTTGTTCTAGAGGGTACTGTAAGAAGCTTTAGAAATAAGCACCGTGGTATCAGGTGATCTTGCAACCAAGAGGTCAGATGAGTGGACTGACATAGCATTTTTAAATGTGCCTCTTTGTCAGGAGGCTGACAGTTCTCCTGCTATGTACATAAAATCGCATATTGCTGTGAATGCTAACGTGGTTGTCAGGAGCGGTTTCACCATTCTTTTTAGCCTGTGTCATGTAAGATTCCTTTAAGCAACTAAAAAACCAGCCATAATCCATTTGATTTTCTGTCTTCCCATGAGGAAAAGTTTTGACAGATGATAAATAGCAACTGCTGACAATCATCAATGTGGAGCTATCATGCTTTTACATTAAATACAAAAACAGAGTTGTAATGTCACCAGGGATAAGACTTTTGACACATAAGAGACAAATATATAATCCTCAGAACTAAATCACTATTGGGATCTGAGGAAGTGCAACAAAGCACAGCTGCTTTTAGAATCTCACAAAGTCAAACTAAAGCTAACTTTGATATCTGGAATTGTATGCATGTTCCAGTCTGGGATATCTTGCTGTTGAGCCATAAGCCGCTGTTATACATGCAAACATCAGTGAATGTACTTGCATAAAGTAGAAAGACACTGTACAGCACTGTCTTGTTTAATTAGGGCCAAAAAGGGACCAACATCAAAATAAAGAATGGTGCTTTCTGAGCCAGGGCTAAAGTTGCCAGGTCTTATCATAGTAAAAACCCAATCACATGAGCCACACTGAAGTATTTTATTCTTGCAAGTATTTTATTTCTTGCAAGTATTTTACCCATTTACTCATAAAAGAACAATTGTTAAAAATATAAATCGTAACTTTAAGTACTTTGTGCTGGCTGGCAGTTTTAGCAATAAAATCTGAAATAGACTTTTGTCTGACTGAGTGTTTCTAAAATTTTTCATCTCTCCAGATGGGAAAGTACCATCAATGTAGTGGTACTTTTAGCATAATCTCTCTTCTAAGGTAAAACATAATGTATTTTACAGCAATTTTCAGAACAGAAGTCATTAATATAGAACCCTGTTCTTGTAATTGACATTAGAGTCTGTCTTTATTTCCAGTATACACTGTAAAGTTTCAGTGCCATTCTTTACCCACCAAAAGCAAGAGAATGGGGAAAGAGAAAGAGGTTTAGAGAGAAATTTAATAGTCCTGTGTTAAAAGGAGGTACTCCATAAATCCTGTAGTATCAGCATAAAGCAAAGAGTAGGACAGCTGGGTAAAACTGAATTACGTAGAAGTTTTAATCTAGTTGAAACACACAGGCTAAGAAAATTCTGTCATAATAGGATTTCTTTTAGGGAAAAAAAAAAGAATATGTATGTTTTCCCTATGCTTTTAATTATTCCCTTCCACTTTTACTAACACCACTTTTTATCTTGATTTGAAAATGCAGAAGGGTTAGAAAGAGTACTGTGTTTATACCAGAGCACTTTTTCATAAAATGAAAAATAATTTCAAATGATATTTTTTGTAAAATGTAAGTTGAAAGACAACACCTTTATGCATATGCTCTTTGATGCATTCACTTTCCTCTACCTTTTTGTCACTCTCTGGCTGAGATTACAAAATTTTCTTGAGGCTTATATAGGGGACAAGCTGTGTGGCTGAGATGGGGATATCTTTGAGACTGAGATTTGAGATTGGAATGTTTTTTCACCACTGTGAGATGCCTCAAAACTTCATAAGGCCCACTTGCCTAGAGGAACATGTTCTATAACAGCTGTAAGAGGAAAACCTGTCTTTATTCCCATCCATGGGGTTCTAAATCATAACTGCTGTCCTATGCTGTGACAAAGCTTTTTATAATGTGGAATTTCTCAGTTGACTAACCTGAAGGAATTTTCACCAGCTGATCTACCTCTGTTTACTGAGAATTACTGCTACCTTGCTTTATCTCTATAATGGTCCCTGTTCCCATTTCAGGAGCAGGAGTCAAGTGAGTTGCACACACTCCCAATGCAAAATTTTTTGCATTAATTTCAGAGACCTATTTTATGTAGATATTAATATTGTGAGATTTCAGTACATTTTTGCTTTTAATATATGGGAATGAAAATAGTCTGTGTATTAACTTCAGAAATGTATTTTATGTCTTTGACTTCCTAGATGTTTAAACTAGAAATGTTTACATTAAGCCAACAGAAAGGAAGTTTAGGGAGATAGCAGTCAATACTGTTTGTATCTGTTAGATAAAAGCTGCTTGCATTAGTGTTCCATCATGTCTTAATGTGACAAGCTTGAAGTTAAGACAAGAAGGAATCTATGGAATGGATAATTTAAGCAGAAGTACCCAAGTGTAACAGACAGCTGAGAAACTGTATTTCCAGCTTGTGAAGTCTCAGAGGACGAGTAGTTTTTTCGTATAATAAAGAGAACATCCACCATCCAATGTTCTCTTTCATCCTTCTGAGACACTGACCGTTCAATTTTAAAGAGACCTTGGGATCCTAAAAGTGTGCTCAAAATGTGCTTTTCCTAACACAGTATCTGTCTTGCAAATCTTACAAAATTAAACTTTAGAATTTAGAGTTTTAGAAGGAAGCATAGTGAATATTCATTCTGCAATTTAGGACTTACTGAAAATGTCTGGAACCATGGAGATTCAGAGCAATGTAATGATTAGCTTTAATGAGCACATCAAATACAGATGACAAATATACAGCTGAAATGGAGTCCTACTTTGTGCTGTTAGTTTTGGTGCATTTTTCTTCTAGAGTGGACCTGCTAACAAAAGCATTTTGGCTTCAGAAAATCTAGAAGGAAAGTAAACTGAAGAAAAATATATAATCTCCATATTATTTCATTTTATTTTAATATAGGCACTGAGTACATTGTTACTCTGATTTAAATTTATGAGAGAAACTATTTAAATCCTCATCAGCTCTACTAAATTCATGAGCTCCAGGTCTAAATAGCTGTTTGTGTTCTTAAATTTTACAGCCTGCCAAATGGGTTTTTTTCCTTTTAGCCATCTAAGTAACTCTTAATCCAGTCAAAAACCTCAATGGATCTGTCTGGTGAGGGACTCTGGTCCCTCTGATAGTTTTTCTTCCTTCCATGAAAACACTGTGACTCCATTTGGTTAGCATCAGACAACTTAGTTGTGATGTTGTTAGGGAAACAGCTCTCCTTGTATGGCAGAAATTAATATTAGTGAAGTCAATCAAGATGGCACAATATACACCAATAACAATAAAACAAATGTATTAATTGCTTCGTTTTGTAGAAGCCAAGCAGCACTCTGTGATGCCTTAAGAGGAAGTACTTGGGAAATGTAAGGGGCTTCTTGGGGCATGTTATCAATCTAATCAGTATAGCATCACCACTTCCACTTCTTTCATTCAAGAGCTGAAGAACATTGAGCTGAAATATCATTTCTCTACATTTAATGTGGTTGTTCTTCTAATCTGTCTGCCTGGTTTTTTTTGTATTTTTATCCTTTGTGGCACAGTTGCTAGTACCTAGAAGGACCTTAGCTGGTGATTCAATTTCCAAAATTGATAGAAATGTGAGAACTACACAGCATCATAAAAGAGTTCTGATTTGGGTTTTTACAGGTACAATATTTTTTCATGAGAAAATGTTGCCTTACTGTGTGTAGTAGCTCTTCATATTCATTTGCTCGGCTGAACTTTTCTTGGAGACTTTTAGCTAATAGCCGAAAGGAAAAGAGCATGCCAGGCTAGGTAGTAGTTTGTAAGTTAATATGTTTTTTGGAATGGAGGTAATTGGGTGAGAGTTCTCGGTCAGAAACAGAACAGAGAAGTATCCCAAATGCTGCATCACTCTGCATTAGAGATCTCCCTTGATTTTTAATAGAGAGTTTTGGGAAGTCTTCAAGGTGGAAAAAAACCATATTCCTGCTAAACTGTAATGAGAAGTACTTAAAACTAATCTTTGCACTTCTAGAATCATCTTTCCCAAAAAATTTTAAGTACAGAAATTGTTCTCTCCAGCTTGGATTCCTCACTTTAGAAGTCGTATTCTGTCCGTTACTACGTACACGTATAGGCCTTACAGAACTTGAAAGTCCAAGCAGAAAGAGCAATCAGTAGAGTGGGAGAGAGAAGAAACAATTTCAATAATAAAAATAGGTATTTCAGAAAGGTGAGATCATGTTTTTCACACTTGCAATACTGTCCCCTCCCTATCAAGGACTTCTCTTTCATTTTGCTTTGGTCAGGTATTACAACAGTACTGACAAGTCTTTCTGCAGATTGTGTTACATGTAGCACTACCTGTGATGTGCAGGAAATTCTGGATGGGAGGCAAAGGAGTGTAAGTGGGCTTGAGTGAAAAGCTTTAAATACATGTGTTGTCATGTAGGAGCTGATTCTCAGCGACTCTGCACACCTGTATATCCCCCCACTGGAAGTTTTGGATGTTAGGCCTTTAAGCATTCAAGTAAAGCCCCATAGCTTGTCAGAAGTCAGCTCTGGTACATGGATTTTTAATTTTCACGTGGGTAAAAATGACACAGGTTTTAACCTTGTTTCCACTGTAGTCTTATCTTCCAGTTTCTGAAGAAACAAAAATAAAAGAAAGAATGATTCTTAAAGGGCAAATATATATGGAGGGGGAGAAGAAAAATGCTTTTTTTTTTACGTTTTTTATCTTTGTGGTTGTCTTTTTCATCTTTTTTGCTTTTGTGCAATTTCTAATTTTGTCATTACTCACTGCTTCTTTCTTCCACCTTTCCTCTTGTTTTGTAACACTTTCATGCAATTCTTTTTCTGGAGGCTTCCCCCAGGCTACCCTTCGTCTCTCTAGAAAATTCTGTTCCCTTTCATTAGCATCCCTTTTATTTGGTTCTCTGTTCCTGTTCCTTTATGTTCCTTTATGTTCCTGTTCCTGTTCCTGCTCCNCTTATCCTTGATTTTAGCAGCTTTGGAGGGTTATTTTTTCCCTGCATTTTTATGTTGTCTCTATGTTGCTGTTCTCACAGAATTTCTGCTGGTCAAAGTGCCAAACCTATCAGACATTGCTGGTTTTTTAATCCAGGCATTACTGGCAGAAGATTTTGGTATGCCCTGAGTGGGAACTAGTTAAAAACCCTGAAAATAAATTAATTCATCTACTGAAGATGTGATCTAAGTCGCTTTAGCAACTTCTGTATGTAGTTATTTAGAATTAATATTACAAGACAAAATGTTTTATGTAGTATCTTGTGATGATATATATAGCATCTCAGATTTCAGATTTTTTGAAATATTTTAGTTTGTAGTTTCCAAAGGCTAAAAGTTATCTAATAATATGAAGTAAATAAAATTGGGTACATTTTTTGAAGTTATTTAAGTGGGGTTTTTTTATAATGATTACTTTTTTTCTTGAAATGTTAGGTATTTAAACACCCATTGATTTCTATGGTTGACCTTGCTACATGCTGATTTTAATATTTTGAGTGCTTAAAAATCAGTCTTCACAGATGTAGGCAAGTTGTCACACAAATTTTGGCACACTTTCAACTTCAGCATTGCAATTACTTTCATGTAGGAGCATTAAGGTATTTATATTCTGTCTTTGTATGTGAGCCTACACATGTTTTAGAATACATGAGAAGTCTGTAGACTGCATACTAAAAAAACCTTCTTGGATAGTTGCAAATCTCTTATGCATTTACCCACAGTTTACCCCATGGCCTAAACAGGAGCTTACCTTTAATTAAATGAGTGGTTAAATGACTGTCTCAGAAATCTACTGGCTATCAAATTAAGCATGTACTTATATAATTCACTCAGAGTTATGCCCCTTAAAACACCATTTCTAATAATTTGTGCAGGAATTTTAGCAACACAGTTGTGCTTGATGTCAGTATGACCTGTATCTATGAATTTTTTTCAGCTTCTTCAAAGTCTAATGAATTATGACTTCACTACTAAGTATTTTGCATACAGAACTCTTGCTAAGTTAATAGGATGTTTGCCTGTTAAAAATTGCAGAATCAGACTGAATTAATCCAGCCTGCTTTTGAGAACCTAAAATAAACAGAACTGCTGCAGTGTGCTTTGGCAAAATGTTTCAATGTCTAGCTGAATTACTGTTTGTACTTTCTAATATCTAATTTAACATTTTGCGTGAATTTGCTATCAGGCTGTTATCAATCCTTCCTCTTAAGATGAGATATAACACTATGATTATTTGTAAATAATTTCTAAAAATCTGCAGCTGACTAATCTGAAGCTGAATAATCCTTCTTCACAGTGAATAACCTATCCTCCAAAGTTGTAAGATGTGTCGATGTCCATCTAGTGCTTTGTTTCATCCTAGTGATGTAATTTCTACGGTGTAATGTGGTGATCAGAATTGCACACAATATTCAACATGTGGCCTCAGTATTCTTTCATGTGCCACCAGAATGCCTTCCCTTGAAAAAATTTAATTTTCTTTTTATTCTTTCCCCTCTAACTTATACAATTTCTTGCTCTGAACTTTTGTTTGCCTTTTTATTGCTGCAAAATACTGTGTATGATCATGGAAAACACTTTAAACTATCTTTTTCCCACTTTTTTTTCCTGGTCTATATTCTGCGTTGTGCTTTAATTTAGATTTTGGACTCCATGATTATTTTTGGTCCCTAGTCTCATTACCTTTTACTTCTTTACATGGAACTGCATAAACTACTTAGCATCCCATAAGCCTAATTCTATCCAAATCATTATGACTTTGTTTGCTCTGTTCCTCTGTATTTACTACTTCTCAGCTCTGTGTCAGCAGCAGATTTAGCTACTTTTGAAAGGATGTCCTCCCACAAGGTCATTTCTCTATTAGCCTAATAAAAGTGATCCATGCGTGATCACTTGCTACACTTTTCTTGCTTATGGAGCCCTTTTCTGGGACAGGCAGCTTTTCAGACGTGTGGGTAATAAGGCTACTCTCTGAACTGTGTGGTGCAGATATTCTGATCCCAGGGAATTGACTTACAGATCTTCCTGGTTAAGTGGCGGTGGAGTCTTTAAGTAGATGGAGGGACAGAAGCAGAATTCTGCATTACAGGGGCACAACATGAAACTTGTCCAATAAGAAACAAATACTATTTTATTAATAATATTAACAATTAGGGCACTAACAATTAGGGCACAGAAGGAAAAATCTCATGATCAGTATATCTGTGTGCCCAAACCTCATAGCATCTGAGCTACTTTAGAAGTGAGTTAACTCAAACATTGGGAACAAAACAACTTTGGACAGGTTACTCTTGAGATGATCAATAAAACAAAAAGTTCCTTTGTGCAGGGCTCTGTGCTGCTCCAGCTATCCTGTTCCCTCTGCCATTTAAAGCTGCCTCTTGTGGATTTTATCGTAAAAGTGTCCCTACATTTCAAACAAAAAAATGTAAAATTGAGTTGTAAGGAAAGAAGCCATGGTTTACAACATTTAATCCTCAATGGATGTACTTCTAACTTTAGGTTTTTTATTAGAACATTAGAGTAGTCAATGCCCTTAACTTGAATCTCTTTATATGTTTGTATTTGCCATAAAGAAAAGTTATTATTTTTCACAACACTTTCAACACCTACTCGGCACGTTATTCTTATCAACATTGTTAAAATATACCCGGTGTGTCTCACTGTGATTTGATGTAGGTGACTTTGTACAAGTAAGGCGATGGGGAATCCAGCCTAGACATCTTAGAACTGTGTTCGGTTCACCTACAGAGTGACCCTTCTTGGTCACTTTGACCAGAAGGTATCTTCTGGTGCAGTTTACAGCTATCACAGGACTCCTTTAATTTAAGTGGCTTTGAACACCTCAGCATGTATAGAGACTAAATCAGAGGGAATTTAAATTATTATGACTTTGCATGGCTGAACTAATTCTGAGTAGCTCAACAAAATTACTCACAATGTGATTTGCATCTCTGTAACTGAGATGGGAATTTGGCAAACAGAACATGCTGGTGAATTTACTGTATATCTCAATATAGATGCATACACTTCATGTAAAACAGCCAGGCAAAGAGACGGTATGGCTACAGAGGGAAAGCATAAGCTTCATTTAGCTGAGAGCAAAATGAATTCTTTGCCTAAGTATTCCCAAAAGAAGGGTAAGGCAGCATTCCAGAAACTGCAATACACACTCCTCGGGGAAAAGTGAAATGTTAAAAGATTTTACCATCATACTAGAGCTGATAATTAGGCAATTATGACTATTAACTTTGACAGAACACCGGCATCAAATGCATTAGATTCCAGAGTTTGGTTGTAGAGAGCTAGGGAAATAGTAGGGTCTTTGGTGAGCCTTTCTAAGAACTAGCTTCAGACAGATTAGCAATGAAAAGTTAGAAGGTGTGAAAATAATTCCCCTACATGTGTAAGAAAAAAAGAATGACTCTGGAAAAGACACTGAGCAGGAAATTTGTGTTCAGTGAGAATGTAGATATTACTAGAAACATTGATAAGAATTGCCTTAAAATCTATTTAGCAGTGTATAATTTCAGCAGTGCAGGATAAAGTTGGGTTCTTAAAACCATAGGTTGGTTAACTACTCTGTTTTCCTCTACTCTTCTACTGGGAGGTTTCAGGAGCAATGTAATACAGTCAAATAAGATGAAAGCTGTCTGAATCCTGAAGTCTCTCCTCAGCAGTTGACTGCTGCATGGATGGGTACAGGGTACATTTCTACTTTTTCCCCAGGGCATACCAGACCAGAATGGGTGAAATGAAAAGAACAGCTTCAACCAAACTGCTGCTGTGATAGAGCAAGCAGTAGTTTGCTCTAGAACATCAAAGAGTGCTATAAACTCTGCTCAGACTTTGTGCTAGTCCCAGAACTGTGTATGTGAATGGAGAAGATTATTCTATGTCAGTGAATGCAGATCTCTTTTATACCACATGGCTCAATGCAGTTGTTAAAGAAAACCTGTGAGTGAAGTGATGTCTGTTGTGCTCTCTCGGGTAAAACAAGACCTCCAAACTTTTGACTCTTTGGCCACAGTCAAAAGTCATGTTCAGTTAACTCAGTTTTATGCTCAGTTCTTTGACTATGTCTATTGATTTGAATAACTGTAACGTACAGTTCCTTCTAGTGGTGTTCGGCAAAATTATGGAGGAAGTCTATTTAGGCAAATAATATACAAAGTCATAATAAATTCATGACATATAGAACGAAAGCAAAACTCTGTCACAGTTCCAGAATTAGCTAAAAATATTTGGCATTTCTGATAGCTTGTTTCACTAGAGATTGTCAAGAAACTGTTTGTGAGACTGTTCTGGATTTAGTGGCTCCACAGAAATTTGAATCAGCTGTGAATTGATCTCATCACTTCTTCCTGTTTCTTTTCTCTGTGCATATTCTTGAGTAAAAACTAGGTCAAATTCTACTCCTAGATGGCACCTATTTAAAATAAGCAGGAGTTATGTACAATCCAAATGAATAATTTGGCTTATAGTTATTCAGTTGCGCAGTGTGACAGCTGAACAGAAATGTTTTCTCAGCAATACAGGGAAATCCTATTTTCTTAGTTTTTTGAAAAAGCAAAACATTTTTCTTCTCACTTTGGGCTCATAAAGAGAACTCATAGAAGTTTTCACAGGTAGAAAATAGTTATTTTTACATGGGAATATTTGTGAGGTGAAAAATATCTCCATACGTACGTTTGTGCTCTGCTTCCTACAACAGCATGCATGATGCATGCTCACTTGAGGGGAGACCATCTTACATAACAAGTTTTCCAACCTAGCCTTGCACAAAATTCTTGTGAGAGCATCAGCCGGATGGGAAATTCATGTTCTTATGTAAGGTGTGTTTTAAACTTTCAGCTGTGTCATTGAACACTAACTTTTGAGTATTGGGGTTATGGATGTGAAAGGTTAGAAAGCGTACAAAGCAGATGAAGAGACATTGATGCACAGAGACAGGGTTCAAAGTAGGTGCCTTTGTAATTACATGCTTGCAGGATCATCAAATTTCTCCTGTGAAAGCTTAACTAACTTGAATCTTTTATCCTTTGCTGGGTTCTGGGCTATGCTGCTGCTTAAAATGTGCAGTCACAGGGTACCCGTGCTCTAAGAGCTGAAAGACCTGGATTTTATTTTCGGGTTGCCTACAGCCTTTCTGTATGCTCTTCTCAGGTCACTGTATCTTTCCTTAAATTATACTTCTCAGTGATAAATTAATTTCATTATTCTTTGAAAATATATCAAGATCCATAGGTACCAGCCCCCCCCCATCCTTTTTTACTGTTGTATTTTAACATAATTTGGGATAGGTGGTGGAGTCACCATCCCCATGATGTGTTCAAGAGGTGTCTGGATCTAGCACTGGGTGACAGATTTCTGTGGTTTAGGGGTTACAGTGGCAGTGCTGGGTTGATGGTTGGACTTGATGATCTTGATGGTCTCTTCCAACCTTGATGATTCTATGATTTTATAAGGCAACTAAATCAGAAGATGCAACATCTGATGCACACAGTCCTATTGAGGGTCTTTAGTCTACAACAGGCTATATCACTATAAAGATTGCAGTCAATTTTAATTGCAAGCATATTACATAAAAAAACCCCCCAAACCACAAACAAAAAACCCTCAACACCACAAAAAACTCACAACATCAAAAACAAAGACAAACAAACAAAAACACCTAAAAGGAGCAAATAAAAACTACTCAAACAAAACCAAACAATAATACAAAACCAAACAAAATATCAGTGATTTAACTGATATTTAACTGATATCAGCTTAACGTCATGATTAAAAGAGCTTGACTTCACTGATACCTGATCTGTTTTTGACTTCTATTTTTACAATCCAGATCTTGCTTTTGTCTACATATGTCAAGGTAGACAAACATAAATGAGTGAAGGCTTCTTTGCCTGAGAAATGCCTTTGTTTCCTGTGGTAAGGCTCTAGTGAGCCCCAATCCCAAACCTCTATAGCTGTTTTAACATGGCATTCTGACAAATATGACAGATCAACTGTTCTGTGTTTGTTATAAAGCCTTTTGAATCAGAAATTGGCTTATGTCACTTGAAACTTGTGCAAAATAGACATTCTCACCAGTATGAAGAAATCTCCCTTGCCATATTGCTTCTGGAGATATCATGTTTAGTTCTCAATTAAAAATTTTAAAAATGATCAGGTAGGAGTAGAAAGAGATACATCGAGAGAAGTCTTCATATAATTAATGCCAGAAAACTGGTAGCTTTCACAGATTCCAAATAGTGGACCAATACTTTTGTATGAATTCTAAATCATCTCAGTCTGGATTCTAGTCATGAAGGCTTCTACTAGAAATCATTATGGAATCTTTGATTTGCATTCCTCCTTCTGGTAAATCTATTCATAACATGAAGATTATTAATCAAGAACTATTTCCAGGCTTTGTCCTGTGTTCATGCAATCAGAAATTGATTTTTACTTCTCTGGAAGTGAACTTTGAATTGCTGGTGCTTTTCTTCTTGCATTCCTTGCTCCATTTCTGATTAAAATAAAGACAAAAGTTTGTAAAAGTTGTTCTGTTGCAGTATATCACTAGAAAAGTACACTGAGTGTAAATCCAGGGATCTGTGAGAGCAGAACAACATGCTGAATGAAGTCTTGGACTTGACATGTGCCAGGCATCTCCATCACTCTTTTTATACTGTCTAGCCCTTAAACTAGGAAGTGAGCAATACTGTGAAGGTTGTATCATCATGTTCCTGTTAATGCACCAGTATGTCTAGCAACAGGTACAGGAAACTAGAAAGGTTTGGAAATTGCAACTTCTCATTTTCAGTCGTTCTTGGAATACACTGAGGGACTGAGAATGCAACCAGTCTTCTTTTCCGCTGTGGAGACTCTGACAGGAGCAATACAAAAGATGTACCTATAAAGAAGTGCATTCATGCAAAAAACCCTGAATTATCAATACTGTTTTCATCACAAATCCAAACACAGTCCTGTACTAGCTACTGTGAAGAAAATGAATTCTATCCCGATCAAAAGCAGCACATACTTTATTTACTTTTTTTTCAGATGACCAACTAAATAATTTGATTGGGCAAAAGTATTGCGTAGTAGATTTCTTTCCTTCTGGCTCTTTGGTTTTTATAGTCTTTTGGAATGTTTTCACTAGAATTCCTATATGTGGCACTGCTGTATCTTGCACTTTAAGTGTGTAAAAATGAGAACATTGAGATGAAAACTCATCATTTCCTTTTAAAGGGGAAAATAGTCCAATCTGAAATCCTTGCCATTATTAGAAATGCCTAAGTACTGAAAGGAATGTGTTTTCAAGGATACTTAAGATTTAGCTCTAGTCTTAAAAGAGGAAATAAGATGTCTTAGTTGAAATCACTGGCTGGCAATCACACTTTTCAACATTTTACCTGAAATATTTTTTTGAAGACAGCTTCTAGGTCTCACTTATACAGGGGTAAATGCATGCAGTGATGATGACAAGAAAAATCCCCAAAGGAAAAGATGAAAAATGAGTGTGCCTACTTTACATTGTTTCTTCTATTGCAAAATCCTGGCAGGGAGATGGTTATTGGTTGTTGGATGAGCTAAGGAGTGTTGAAAATTTTAGTTGATTATGTCTACCTCCACCATCAGCTGTCTTTGTGACATCAGATCTATAATGATAGATGTTTTAAAGGAGACAGTATCAGTCCAAGGAAACTGAAATAGGTTGCTTGAAAACCACATTTCTGTCTAACTTGGTTGTAATGCTTCTACATTAAAATATGTAAGTTGATTATAACTGTGTGGGTGTTGTAAAATATGCCTTTCTAAACCACTTACAGGTGGTAATATATCACCCATGTCTCTGGGGCTGTAGGGAATTTCACTAATTACTTTTCCAGAAATATAGAGGTCAGTTGTCTGTTACGTTTTATTACTACTTACTTGAGCAACAGCTTTGAATAGCTGTCTGGAAAAAGAAAGAGTAAAGAAGCTTAAAACCTGGAGGGAAATATTTTTTTTAAGTATTTGATCCTTGGTTCAAAATCTAAGCCATAAATGCTGCAGGAAGCAATATGGAAAATATGGTAATTGAGAGAAAATGAGAAAAGACAGGCTGGAGTGGAGAGGAGAAAACTCAGTTTTACCTCCAGTTATCCTGGTATGTGATAAGCTCTTTGTCTAGTGGGTAGGCAAATCTAGCAATAAATATATTACTATTTGTGGTTCTATAGCAAGACGTGACAAAAATATATGAAATTTTTGATATGTTGCATAACTTCTCTTCCAAATTGCAGTAATTTTTAGATTTACCTTTTTGCTTCATCCAGAGCCAAAAGGCAAATTAAAGTACTGGTTCACTGTGGGTTTGTTTGGTTTTTTTTTAATATTGAGGTAAAGCTAATTTACATATAGGGATGGATCACTGCGAGTGTTACAGTAGAAGCTCTTCACACCAACACTTCCCTCTTTCAATAAAGAGGATCTGTAAGGAAAAAGTGCTTCCAGTCTCTCTTGCTCCAGAAACCCATGTGATTTTGGTATAATATTCTGACAAGTTGTTGATTCCACACTGAGCCTTGCTGAGTAAGTCCTATGAGGTGTTGAGTGTCCTCAACAGCAACCAAAGGATTACTGCCCTTCGCAGGAAGTGCTCAGGGTTATGCTATGGCTCACACCTTTTTGGCCTGGGGTGTGCAATTGCTGAGTACTTCATGTGACTGTATAATTATAATAAGGGTTTACAAACCAATATTGTAGCTTTTCAGTTCGTTTCTATGAAAATATCAGGAACACAGCACTGATCTTTGATTTGTATATGATATATAACAAACTATTCATTAAGCAGTGGTTTAAGGCTCTGCATTGCACAAAGCATAAGCAAGGAAGGGATTCTGCCACCATCATCAATATGTAGATTGGATTAAGCAACCTATAGATGGTTACCAGGGTAAATCCTATCCATATGAATGGGTCCCTAATGTAATAAACATAACATGTTGTAGCCTCAGCTAATGTAAATGAGATTGGTGGTTCTGCTGATTTACACCAGCTGAACATTCACCCATATGTTCAGTAGTAAATATTTGTTAGATCAGCCCATAAATAATATTTTATTTGCAAGTGTACATGGACAAAATCATCTAGACTCTAAATGAAGCTTAACACATGAATGGTGAAAAGGTTTCTCCTGCAGAGGCAAAGATAAAAATATATTTTTGAAAACAAGCTGGTGTTACTGCCAACTTCTCTTGTCTGTCTCTCATGCTGATACATGAGTGTATCTTCAGCATGGAAAGTAACTCTTGTTGAGTTTACTCTGCCCCACTTCTCTTATATGACTTTTTCTAGAAATCTAATGTTTGTGACTCTTAAACTCAGAATCACTTGGAGTGAATGTAGTCTCCAAAGAACTGAGGTAGGATTGTGATGGGAGAACAGACTTATTATCTGTGTCATCTGTCAGATGTGTCAGGCTCAGAGAATCCTTCACTTACTCATTTAGTATCACACCAGATTTGATAATGGAGAAATTAGCTGAAACTTGGGAACAGTAAACCAAGCTTTAACTCTAAAATGTGAAATAATCAAGTTAGTAGGTATTGGAAATGGAAAACTGTGTGGTTATTTCTCTTTGCTTGCTTTGTCTGTCCTCAAACTTTTTCCAGCCTTTATGGTTGCAAAACACTCAATCATGAATGCCAACAGTTCAACACAGATTTACAGTGTTTGTGTTTATGACAGCTAAAAACATTGCAATAATATTTTGAATATCAAATATTATTGTTTTTCATGTTATTTTCATTGCCAAGGATATTTATCTTTTCTGTAATCTATATGATATCATGCAGGCAGATGTCAACTGCTCTGTTGTTTTCTTATTTGGTCTGCAAGTAGGAAGTCTGCATTTTCCATCAGGATACAGTTACTAAGGGAGCAATCTTAAAATATCTGGGGATGGATATGCAAATAAGGCAAAGCTGTTTGCATAGTCTAGACTGCTAATAATTTGGAAAGCATGTAGGCATGACTAATGTGGAAAGGAAATTCTTCCAAAACCTGAGCCATTCAAATCAAGATGAGTACTTCCATAACTGATAAAAAGTGTTGTGTCTTTTCTGCTAACAAATGTTGCTCCTGAGTACTACCTGAATGTTACAGACTGAAGCTGATTTTATTTCATAGGATCCACTGAACAGCCATCAGATGGTTATCTGTATTGTAGTTAAAATTTGTAAGTGAACTATTTTCAAAGTGAAAAAAATCAAAGGGTTTTTCACAGCCTTCAGAGAGATCTAAACTTCAAGTATTATTTTATTTTTGCTAGCCTTGAAGTGGATCCAGAACCTCAGTTGTTAACTTGAAACTGGTTTCTATAGTTCAGAAATATTTCTGAAACTTTACATGGTAATAAAAATGTCTTACAACCTCAAATATTAAATAAAACACTTATTTTTTTTGTTGGTCTGGACCAAATACAAAAGCTTATGCCATATGTTGGAAATTATTTCTTCAATTTGAGGTGTTATACTATGCTATTACTTGTAGCATTTAATTAAAATTATTGCTTTCATTAGAATCAAAGAGGTTACAGATGGTAAACCTACTATATCACCAAGCACATCTCCCTTTTAAAATGGTAATGTTATATAACAACAAGGTGGCCCAGATTATTTCTGTACTACCACTGAGATTAAAAGAAAAAATGTACTATAACAATTTATGTATTAACCTGTTTTATAAGATTGCCGTGATTTGGTTATCAAATCTAGTAAGGTTACTTTTGATTTTCTTTTTTTTTTAACAAACTTCCAGGGTATAAAAATGTATTTAAGCAAAAAGAAAATCCATTTCATGATGTGAATTGTGCAAATGTTTGGCTACAAACAGCATTTTAACAGATATCATCAGAGTTACATACCTCAAAGATGGTCTGAGGCTACAGAATCAGTATCAAAAAGTAGTCTCTTTTGAAGTACAAGGATTTTTAGATCTTTGGCTTTGTTTGATGCCTCAATTAAAAGTTAAAGGGTTTAAGTAGAAATTCAAATATGTTTCATCAGATAGCCTACATGTTTATTACTTGACGGATTTTTTTATTATCTAAATGTATTTTAAATAGAAAACTCTAACATTAGGTGCAGCATAAGTAAAAGATTAATATCGTGATATACTTGTTTTTATCATAGATATTTGTCAAGGTATGTAGATCATATATGGTTGAAACCTTCTCTTTAATATTACCACTGCCAAAGAAATTTCTCTAACTTAATTCAGTTAATTCAGGTTTCTACATGTGGAATCTAAAAGAGAATGAGGACCTTTTTCACTTTGCATTACAACACTAATTAATGTTTGTAATACACTACTTTATGTTATGTAAATATTTTACTTGAACTAACATTTTTGTATGGACACAAAATATTTGCAAAATTAATTTAAAAAGAGATAAGAGTAGATCCAGAAAGCCTCGCAGTAGGATCTGCTTAGGGGGGGGTGCTTTGTCCTAACATAAACTGTCTCAGCCCTAAGGACTAGTCCAATATAGAGGATACACCAGTGCATCTCCTTCAGCCATGTAACTCCTATCCCTGTCTTGCCTCATGCACGCTCCGTTCTGCTCTGGTCTCCTCCCCTAACCGAAGCACTGTCGAGGACAATGGTGATTTATACCTGCCCTGGTTCTGTTCGCCATAATCTGTACAGTAGTAAGAGTACCTTTGGGTTCGAGGTATCTATGCTCCCTCCTTGCATGAGCCATCAGCTGGAAATGTCTAATAACCAACAGCCGTAAAACATATGGCACATAAAACTGGACATTTTGGGGTCCGGCAGCTGGAGACAGTGATGGCTGTGTCAGGAGCTGTGCTAGATGTCCACTGAGGCCCTGGGATGAATTAGGTGCACTGAGTTCAGCACTTCCTCTTTGTGGTTTTGTTTCTTCCCCATCCTGCATTTTCCAGCAGCTCCTGTGATCTGCTGCTGGTTACCTGAGGTATGGGCTAGGACTGTGTGAACTGCTTGTAATTGCGCACAACTAACGAGCCACGGGTTTACTAACTGTGTTCTGCTGCTTAGGCTGCATGGAAATAATAATTTAATATTAAAATACCTCTGGATTTCTTATTCTAGGTATAAGCAAAATATTATTTAACTGGAACATGTATTTATTTCTGCAGAGCTGTGGTGCTTTTTTTGTGAACGGTCCAAAATAACTGCATATGAGGTAAAGTCTCCCAGAGGGCATATAATGTACAGTGAGGTGGTGTTTGAACTTGCTTTGTTATTGTGAAATTTACCTATGTCACACCGGAGAGACTTGAGCAAGGGAGAGATTACACACAGTGTTTGAAGAAAAGAAAAGGTAATACATTTTGCAAATAACACCTCTCTGTGGGGGGGTTTAAGTGCATCCTTAAGTGCATATTGGTTAGATAATACGACCTAAAAGTAACTTTGCTTCTCTTTGTGGGAAAAGTAGAAGTGAGCTGAGACTGTGAAAGAAAAATATAAGAAGGGAATAAACATTTTCTATGCAATTAAACCAAATACAATAGAAGCTACAGGGAAAATCACCAGTTAAAATATAATAAACAATCTTGAAGTCTTTAAATTCCCACAGGAAGGGATTGCCTGTTAGAGGAATTCAGTATTATTAAGTGGAATTCACTCGACAGGGCAGGAAATCCCCTGTAGGACAAGCAGAAGTTTAAAGCTCAAGGCTGTGTATTGAACTATGTGCTTTTCTGTTAAAGAGACATTATTAAAGTAAGGGAAGGATAAGGCAATAGCCCTTCTCTTGTTATCCCGGCATGCTATGCATCCTGCTTTTGCCCCTCATTAGTGGACTTATCACTTCTGAGCCACTGAGGAATTGGAAGTATTTCCCTCTTACTGAAAAAATCTGAGAAAAGAGACGAAAAAGTTCCTTCTTATAAACGTTGTAGGATTGATTAAGAAGTCTGGTGAGATGAACATTCAGGGGCAATGCTGGTGCTCATCCAAGCATGAATGGGACAAAGATGCTCTCCTTGGACTTCCCTGGCCCTACCCCAGGGACAGCCATAAGCCTTTGGTGCAATGGTAGTGGCTGGGACACGTATCACAGATGCCTGTATGTGTGTAGGACATATTTGTTAGCACGTATAATGGCATTAGTATCGGCAGAAGAAGCTGTCAGAGACTTCAAAATGACAGGGTACAAATGTCCCAGTGGAACCAAGGGGTGCTGAGACAGGAAGAAGCAAAGGCCGGGGAAAACATCTGTTACAAACAGTAATACAGGGGATGGAGAAAATAGTGTGGGAGGCAGAGGCACATATGCCTTGCTGCCAGGCATGCTGAAAAGAAGCTAACATGTTGGATATCACCCCCTGCCCTTCGATAGGAAAGGAAAAACAATGCAATCTGCCACAGCTGCAGAAAGCATCAGTAGAAAGAAAACAGCTTTAGGAATGGAGATTCAAATAGCTAACATAGAAAAGCCTGAGACAGTTACCTGCAGAGGAAGGAAGGGCAGAGTTGGGGAAACAAATTAAGTCCATGTCTGTAGAAGAACTTGGGAAGGTTAAGGCAAATCGGCTGAAATTGAGTCCCCCATGTGGAATATCTCATTCTGGAGTAAAGCAACCATAAAGTTTAGCCGCACTTCACACGAGAGTGTGAAAACTGTGTCTTATGCATACTGGTTTCAGACTTTCAGCTGAGCTACCTTTCCATAGTGTCAGTAGTCAGAAATTACAATGTGAGTATAGTTTGCACTTTCAAGTCGCTCCTGAAGGAAGTGTCACAGGTAGCAATGTGACAGGCATAAAGGGTATGCAAATTGCCCAATTAGACATAACCTACTATTGAAAAAACAGTTGCAACAGCAACAAAATGTAGCACAAATCATCATGCAATGTAAGAAGGCCAATTCAAAATCTATTCTACAAATGCATATATAATATACCTGACTTTTCTCTTTATTTATTTGGGCACTGGAATTCTTCAGGATCTCATGAAACATACAGTTCTGAAACATGAAGTATTCTTTCTATGAAGGTGTGATGGATAGGAATATAGATAAGAAATATGTCTTTATTTCCTATTCCCAGTCACATGGAGCATACAGGCATCAGCTACAGATTTTCACTCTGAACTGCAGCTCAGGTCAGTGTCAGTTTGGTGGAGACTTATACCGTGCGTTGTCTGATTTTAAATCAGTGTGGTATGGAAACAATATATAGCCATGGGGCTGTATTTGGAAATTAAAAGTCACTGGTGTCTAACCAGTGTAAGTGCATTAGAGTACGAATACTCTTGTCTCCCTCACTTGTTTTCTTCCAATATCAGAGGCAAATGACAAGACTCAGCATATTTCTGAAGGCGTAGAGCATCATTCAGTTTCAGACTGAGTGTCTTTATTTTATTCTGTCTAGCCAGTAGCACCTAGATTTATCTCCTGTGCGCTGGCCTAGTGGTGGAGCATGTGAATGTGTTCCTTCTCTGTCTTCCGAAGAAGTTTCATCCACCCACTAGTGAGAGAAATAAATTATTCTTTCTCTTTGAAGTGTTATATTTTACTCACCATTGTGATATCTGGCCACTTTCTGGATGTGAATTGAGTGTTGCACTAAGCCTGGTGTGTGGGGTCCCATTGCCTTTTTCATTTTCACAGATACCCCTTTAAGAAACATGTACGTTCTGTATCAGCCCACACTGATGTAGTGTCAGAGACAAGATTCATGCAGAAGGGGTGACGTGGTGTTCCCCTTAATGTTAGAAATCTCACTGATGCATTTTGCTTACATCCTGAGGGTGAACATGGTTCCTAATTTTGGTATCATGAAGTAATTCTCCTGGAGATCAGACTGTTCAGGTCAGATGTGTGGAGCTTGTTGTGCCAGCCGGAGGTGAGATGCTTGTCCTAAAATCACCCTCTAGATCCGGTAAATTCCTTTGTGTCACAAGGATATAGGGTACCTGTTTTCTGAATCTCCTTTACTTCAGAGTATAATATCTTTCATTTTATTTTATTTTTATCTACAGAAATAAGTCATAAGTCATGAAGAAGTTTATGATGTGTGTGGATGTGGAGCACTTGTTCCATGGAGCACTTCCAGACTAAGCAGCTATTTTTATATGATTGCTTGAGATTTTTGGGGGACTATTTGATGATCTGTGTGACCTCTTCTAATCTTTTAAAATCATTGTTGCTCTCTGCTTTCCCATGCTTTTTGCTGGTTGCCATGGAGACGTCCTACTCTCCCTTCATTCTTAAGTGAGAGAGCGAGCCAAAGCAGTGTCTCCGATCTCCCTCTCTTTCTCACCTTTTTCCCTCTCTCACACTTTCTGGTTGTCACTGGGAATCACGTCAGCTCCTTTTCTTCATCTCCGAAAGAAGCATTGATGCCCTCTTAGCACCAGTGTGTTTGTTCAGCATTTTTCACTGATCCCTGGAGAGAAGTGTGGCACCACAAACTGCATCCAGAGCCAGTGAGACTTGGCCAAAGCCAGGCTTGCCCTGCTCAGACTTGCAGATTACCCAGGATCTGTGTTGCAGGCCTTGAAGAGGCACAGTTTGAACACCAGTAATATAATTTGGGTGTGCTCTCATGGAGCACCCCTTGCTGGTGTTCAGCAGCACGAAGACTGGGCGCTATATTAGTTTGCCACAGCAATAAGAAGGGACTCTTGAGCAGAATAACATTTGAATGTTTATGGTTAATTTAGAAAATCAGATGCTTTTAAACACTGAAGATTAAATGCAAGTTGTTTCTAGGGAATGTGTATGGAGTGCATTTAAATTTGGTTTTTATTGTCTATTTCATAAATTATATTCCTTTACAGGATAAATTGAGTGGATTAGGAATGGAATCATCTGTAATTAACTGGGTGCTAGCTATTTAGGAGGGCACATACAGCTTGTGTTATTAAACAGCATCATGTCAGATATAATGGATGTCATTACAGAAGTACCTCAGGGATCTATGCTTGGACCATTGTTATTTATGTTCCGTGCAAATGAACTGACAAGCCAGTGCACTGAGTGCAATGTTCATTTTTATTCTGATGGCACAGTCATGACCTGAGCTCCTAGTTTCTTGAAATTGTCCTGTAAGTATTTCTGAGAGCTTGGAAATGGTTAATTCTCAATAAAATTGCTTTAGGCAATGCTAAGGCAGGTGTTCTGACTAAAGTAATGCCCTGCTGTGACAGGCTACTGTTGGTGTTAAGGAAATCTAGAACTTTCATACTGGGGGGGGAGGTGGGGAGGAATAAAATGTATGGATCCCCTATTCTCTACAAAAGTGACACATTTTGTCTTTCACATAATATTCTTTTATTGTGAACAAGGAAGATTTTCTTGGTTTTGTTATTGATTTTGTAAGATGGATATAGCTGCTAAATATGAATCTGCAGGAGGATTCAGAAATGATTTAATGCAAGCATATTTCAATTTACATTGTGCTGGTTTGTAATTTTCTGTTCATTTGGTGCTTTGAAGCTTTTTGACTGTATTTTCTCCTCCCATTTTTATCAAGAAGAAAAAGTGTGTGCTCCTTTTTCAGGTATCTGTGAAACTCTCAATGCTGGAAATCTTCTTTTGATAGTGCTAATTGCTTTTTATTCAATGATAGTGGTAAGACTTATATGGATCATCTGCTGATATAGCACCTCTTGGGGAAAAAACCTGGAGGTTGGGCCAAGGTTCTGCCCTTGGGTTTGGATTAAGATTACCCTTGGGGGTGGGAGACAAGTTCCAACAAGTCTTTATTTCCGCCTATAAATTGAACTACAAGGCACCAGAGACAAAATGAGGAAGCTGAGCTAATGCTGCTGCTCTGGAAAATTGCGTTAGTGGTTCTGATAAAATTGAGGGTCTGACATGGCAAACGGAATTTAGTGTACAATGAAAATGACTTAGCAGAACGGGTCAGAAGGTGATCCATTCAATAGAAAGTAATCATCAGAGTATGATCATAAGTTGCCTGTCCATAGGCAAATGAAAAATGACTGGAGTTTCTTTTATTGGCTCTGGTCTGCCTGATTGTCTGTTAGTGGGTCACTGTACTGAGTCCAGGACTCGAGGGTATCCTGAGACATCCCCCCTTGGAATGCACTGGCCTCAGGGCAGCTGCCACGCCACGGGAAGGACAGGGGCTGTGGAGCACATGGCTGTGCTGCTCTCATGGTTCTTCTGTACAGCTCCTCCACACGCATATGCACTGTCCCTGAGCACCTCAGTGGAGATGCAAAAGGCCTTTTAATTGGTCCCCACCTGTAGGGATATTCTTCTTTCCTTTAGCTCTTATTGGTCTCAGAAACATAATCTTTCTGCTGGTTTTCATTTTCACTGGATTTCAGCACTTCAGCTGCCAAAGGAAAAATGAAACTGCAAAACTGACTGGAAGCACCAGTTCTGTGACCAAACAAGGGTTTTCTCTTCAAATTGCCACACAGAGAAAAATCTTCTCAATGTTTAGGTACAGTCTTGTCTAGAGCTCATTTAGATGAGCCTATTCTGCATTTTACTTTTCCCAGGCCCTAAATGTTGTCACTGTTTAAAAATAATATATTGTCCTGATTAATTTTTTGATGCCAGTTTATTATATGTAAAATTGACTTCTTAGCATTAGTGTAAATTTGAATTTTTAAGTCACCAGTGTGGTCCAGAGGTCCAGTTATCCAGTTATCTGAGACGATTTACTGTTCAATCAATGATATCATGTTCTTCTATTGTCTTTAACACGACTGTACCGTTTTGGAAAACAAACAAACAAACCCTCCTAAAAAATACTCACACAACAAAAAGGATGCATAAAAAGTATGTGTTTTAACACTTTTAAAACTGTCAAAGTGTTATTGAGGCTTTTTAGGTGGTTCTGTTGGACTTTCATTATGAGCTAGCCTTCCAAAACCTCTAGAAAAGACAGAAACTGGAATCAATTTCTTTTTCCAAGATGACAGCAATAGACTTTTCCGTATGCTTAACCAGTAAATACTATAATATCTTCCAAAAGTGGCTCATATGGTTATTTAAAGCAGAACTATGGTTGTTTTAATATGGTTATTGTAGCCATACATTTTACTTTTATGAGTTTTTATATAGCACTATTACTTATATGCTAATCTTAAGGATATTGTTATAATTTGTTTTATGTGTTAAGTGTTATAGAGGCAATTGCTAGTATCACTATAGTGAAAGGTCTTACGAGCATCACATCTGACAAACAATTGCTTGCTGCCAGAAGCCCAGTGAAATAGTTATACCCAGGGATACAAATCACCTTTACAGACAGTTTACTTACAATTTCTTCAAGCAGAGAAAACCATCTAAAATGCGTTATGTAGACAGACTTGAAGTTTCTACGTTTATGTGCTTGCGTGCTTGCAAAATTTGCAGGCTACTGGAGAAAAGGTGCTCCCCTATCGTGATCGTCATAGGCATGTTCTCCAAAGTTGCTTTGCCTTGCTTTTTACCAAGCATATGTGTCATTTGATCCTTTTTTGTACAAGTCCCATGGAAGGGACATGAGACTATGCATGCTTTAGAGGTTCCTTGGTTTTTTCTGTGTCATGCTCGGTGTTCTATTTTATTTGTCTCATTCTAAAAGCAAAGTGATACATTTCCTTTGAGAGGGACACTCAGAGGCAGCAGTGACAACTTGCTTTTCTAGGCAGAGTCCTACAGGGGCACTAATGCCAGTAAGTCCTGTGCCCAGGAATTCCTTATCCTGGGCATTAATGACATATGTGCTTTGTCAAGTGTTGTCATCAGACTCACCAGGGACACATATGACAATGACTTCTTAATTTTTGCTTGTGTCTCTGGGAGTGATAAAGTATATTTCTGCTTTACCTTACCATTTTTAATTTTGTGAGACACACAATTTGCTGCTCATAATGGCTGGGAATTTTTTAATGTAAGTATTGCTGTTGCTGGGTGTTAATTTGTAAAGATCGTAGGTCTTGAGGCCAGTTCGAAAACGAACTTATTTAGTGAAATGCATTGCATGCAGGCAGCGGAGCTTTGCAGATATAGGCCTGTTTCAAAAAAGCTGTCTCACCAAAAGAGTCAGGAGCCCCTCACTGTCAGTATTATAGGAATAAACAAGCAGATTTTTATCTTCCTGAATGAATAGTTAAGCCCGTGTATCTTAGATTCAGTTTCAACACTGGAGGATGACCACTGAGAACAGGAATTTCTTGGGAGAAATTATTTGAATTCTCACAAGCAAGAGGATGTTAAATCATACTGTCGTAATGTAAGGTTTTATTCACTGAATTCATAGTTAAAAAGCATGCAGGGAAAGATGAACACTGCTAATTTCACTTGTGGGGTTATATTTTGAAAGCTCTCTGACCTAGAAAACGTTGACTAGAACAGGACAGAGTTGACACAGACAGGAAATTGTCATAGCAGGTTTTTCACAGGAGGTGCAACCTGTCTGGTTTGCTTGCCAATTATGCTACTATGTTATGCTAGGCACTGCCATGCTTTATAAATATTTGTGCTGTTTAATTTTGAAAAATTAAACACCAAGGTTCAGGTTTTTCAGGCTGAGTCACCTATTGGGATGAGGTTTGAGGATTTCTTAGGATTCCACTCTGAGAAATTACAATCTTCAGAAACTGCAGGTTTTCATTCTTATCCTGCCTAAGTCCTCTAGGACACAGAGCTAAATTTTTAGGCACTCTACAGTGTGTGGTCTCTTCAGCTAATAGTTTCAGTGCTATCAAAACATCTGTGTGTGAATTACTGAAAGGAAATTAAATTGAATTATAATTATCACAGCCATTTATACCCTAAATTAGTTATCTAGCTATTTGCAGAGAGGTCAAGAAGCCAGTGTACTGAGCAGTAACAGGCAGTAAGTGCCTTACCAGGGTAAATTTTAATTGCTGACAATGGTGTGGTGCCTGCAGACAAGAGAACAGTGATACTACAGAGCTGGTGTGCTTTTTGTGTAGGAAGGGAGCCATTAGAATGGTGATAGTAGGTGAGCAGTAACACGAAAATGGCAGACTCTAACAGGCCCACTTCAATACATTTGGGGCTTGAGATATTAATGCAGATGTCGCTTTTAAAATGGAAGGACAAATAAATGGGGTGGGATTTTTTATAAACTTTCACAGAATAGTGTGGGAAGGGGTGTCTGGAGATCATCTAGTCCAGTCCCCCTTTCCAAGGCAGAGTCACCTAAAGCAGTTTACCCAGGAACCCGTTCAGGTAGGTGTTGAATATCTCCAGACAGGAAGACTCCACAACCTCCCTGGGCAGTCTGTTCCAGTGCTCTGCCACCCTCAATTTAAAGAAGTTCTTCCTCATGTTGAGGTGGAATGTCTTGAGTTTCAGTTTATGGCCGTGGCTCTTCATGCTGTCGCTGGACACAACTGAAAAGAGTCTGGCACCATTGTCTTGGCACCCACCTTTGAGATATTTGTATGTATTGATGAGATCCCCACTCAGTCTTCTCTACTCTAGACTAAACAGGCCCAGCTCCCACAGTCTCTCTACGTAGGGGAGATGCTTCAGACCCCTCATCATCTTTGGGGCTCCACTGGACCCTCTCCTTGTCTTTCTTGAACTGTGGAGACCAGAATTGAACACTGTATTCCAGATACCTCCAGATTCCAGGCCTCACCAGGGCCAAGTAGAGGGAAAAGACCACCTCCCTTCACCTGCTGTCCACACTCTTCCCCATGCACCCCGGGATCCCACTGTCTCCCCTGGCTGCAAGGACAGTGCTGGCTCGTGGACAACTAGTCATCCGTAAAGACTCCCAGGTCCTTCTCAGCAGAGCTGCTCTCTAGTAGGTCAGCCCTTAGCCTGTACTGGTGCTTGGGGTTCTTCCTCCCCAGGTGCAGGACCCAATTTGCCTTCGTTGACCCTCATTAGGTTTCTCCCACCCAGCCCTCCAGCCTGTCCAGGTCCCCCTGAATGGCAGCACAACCTTTAGGGGTATCCCCCTGTTTAATACGCTTCAAACTTGCTGAGGGTGCATTCTATCACTGTGTTCAGCTTGCTGATAAACAAGTTGAATGAGACTAGACCCAGTATAAACCCCTGGGGAATGCTACTGACTACAGGCCTCAAACTGGTTGATCATCTCTGAAGTATTGTCTCACTGGCTGGGCCTCTACACAGCCACACACAAAAGCAAGACATGGTTTCTGTATGAATATATAGGCACCAAGATAAAGGTTTCCCTAGGGTGATCCCCATATGTGTTAAGCACCCAGCTCAAATTTATTATACAAGCTAGAGAAAGACTGCATGCTGAAGTACTTAGTTATTACTTAGGGATCGTTTGTAACATTTTTACATCTCTCTGATGAAAATACTTGACAAAAGACAGCTCTTCTTTGGAAGAACTATGCTATTGCTAAGTAGAATGTCTGTACTTTGTAGCTTGGGAAAGCATGAATCTAAAATACTGATACTATGTAAAACAGCGCTGTCACCCATATGACATGGATGCCACTAAATGTTCTCCACCAATGATTGATGTGACAAACTCCATATGTTAAAAGGAGGCTGAGGAAAATCTTTTTTTTTTCCCCCAGATGGAAAAAATATGTAACTGTGGTACACAAACACTCTTTGCAGAGCTTCTCTGTTTCCTCAGCAGTAATAACTAAAGTATCTAAAAATAAGACTCGGATCTGGAACAAGAAAAATATCATAGCCTACCACCGCCCTAGTTTTCATCACAAAAGAAATGTAGACATTTAAGGGTGTCAAGGGAAAGTGGATTTTTATTTATAGTAATGATGCTTCTTATTATTCAGTACAATTATCTGGAGAGAGAATAAGGAAGAGTGCTCAAGGTACTGCTTTCCAAGTAATTAAGAAAAATATTTCAAACATACACAAAGACTGGCAGATCATTTATCAGTGGTTATTTAGGGAAACTCTTCTCAGTAGTTTAGCCACATGGGTTTGTGACTGCACCTTAAGGGAGCTCCATATTTAAAGAAAAGTAAAATAATTACAATTGCTAGATAGGAATATTTAATTATTACTAGATGAAACAATACAAGATAGATAAAACATTTTATTGTTAAGAGATCAATGATGATATCTTCAGTTACAATGTATAATACATGATTTTGGTTTGTGGAATTTTTTGTCTCAAAGTTCCAAAAGAGAATATATCTGATGGGGTCACTGTTTCTAGATAAAACTGTGTTGCTTTTAAATGCAGATTTCTAAAACTTACATATGGATTTCTATTTGAATTTTCTAAAGCTTCTATATGGGCAAAGAAATGTCATTCAGTTGTTGATGAATGCTAGGTTACCAACTGATATGTTATCTTATACATCATCTTATAGTTGGGAAGAAATATATTATCATTAAGCCCTTAAAGCTAAAAAATACCCAACTCTGTTCAAAGTAAAAATTTAAATAACAATTTTGCATCAGAAATATTGAAAAGTACTGAAATGCACAGTGTCTTAATGCTCATTACTTTATCTGTGTACTAAGATGATCTGATGAAAGCTCTTTTGTTTACATTTTGTTTATTGAATACAGACATCTCGCAATTCACTGAAAAGCATTTTTCAGCAGCCAGTATTTTCAACCAGCACCATACAGAAGCATTAAAGCATTTAAAAGGTGGCAAAGTTGAGGGGCTTTTTTATTTCCAAGGAAGAAAATGTGCTGGAAACATTTTTCAGTTACAAGAATTCTGCACTGTTTTTGAGAAAGTAGAATATTGCTAATGAGTTTCAAGAATTATTTTTGTAGACTTAAAACTAAAGGCTTACAAGAAGAGAAGCATTGCTGATTTAACACAAAACCTTGGTAACAAAATGATTGACAGTTATCCTTACTTTAAATCTTTACACTGTTTTACATACTTGTGTTTTCTTCTAAAGCATAAATGTTTAAAAGAATTTGTTTTCTGTAAATAAAAATCATGATCACAACAGCTGCTACCCTGTAAGAAGAGATCATATCTTGGTCTCTTCGAAGTTACTACTTGGTAGTTTGCCTGCAGCCAGTCGTCCCATGTTTCACAATCCATAGTATGTTTGTAGTTTGGGGTGAACAACTACTGTCAAGTAGTCTGCAGACTGCACTCATACGCACATTCTCTCAAAATAAATAGTTAAATTTCAAGTATTGAGTAAGTCAGAAAGCTGTATCTTAGCTTCTGCGTAAGTACAGTTGGCAGTATATAAGTTTGGTGTTTATAGCTATGATTATTTGATACTTTTGGGGTTAGTAATTTCTTAGCGAACACTGGACTTTAGAAAACTCTGGGAACTTCCTTAACTCTGGGAAGTTTCTAGCCTTCATTGTGTTAACTAAATAAACACTCTAGTATAAATTCTCTTCAAAGGATAACAAGCATAAAGTATGGTAATATTCTATATAAACTGAGATTAGAATAAGAACATCTTTTGCATGAATATTGAGGCTTCTTCTGTACAAGAAAAGAAATGGCAAAATTTCTCAGTTGAAGGCAAGAACTTGTGTATTAACACACAGGCAAGACTTACAGAGAAGTATCCCTGAAAAAAATCGAATTTTCAGAACTGAGAAAGTACCATCTACACCAAGAGGTCAAGAGATTTGGAGGGAACATGACTGTTAGATCCTAACCCTAAATTATCCACGGCTTGTCCTGTTTCCTTTTACAAATAGTATTACACTTTTGTTGCTTTTTTAGAATGTTCATTTGCATTGGTTTCACTCTCTTTCACTCCTTTTCTAACTTATTTTACAGCTTGTGCATTTCTCACAGCTGGATAGCAAGCAGGAGTCCCATTGTAGACACAGCCCATGCTGATGAACAGTAATTCTATGCATGAATCATGCAGTGAAGAATATGAGAAGAAAATTTCAATAACATTCTAGTTTTTCAGGTAACCAGCACACACAGCTGAAATGGATTTCCAGGTGAATTCAGATCCTGTTTTGGGACTCCCAAAGGCGATAGATGATTTTCAAAGTTGTCTAGTACTAACGCATTTCCATCAGGAATTATAGCATTTATGGTTATATATTTAAAGTAGCTCATATGCCAATCAGGTCACAAAATTCTAAGATCGTAATTTACATCTGTTTTGCTCTACAAAAAAAAAGAAAAAAAGAAAAAAGTTTAAATCGTAAATTCTGCAGTAAACTGTTTTGTTTAATACAGAGCATGGCACTCAAATTTCCTAGGCTTTGATACATTAAGTACAAGCTGTTGCAGAGCTATATATTTGGGCCTTGAATTTTCACTTGTTCCTTCACATGTAACTAATGTATTTTACAAATCTGTTCATGTATCTTAAAGACTACAGCATCATGTGAGAGTTTATGAATAAATCTATGATATATAAATTTCCACTGGTTAGCACAGAAAAAGATAACTGTGCCCTGCTACACCTATGTAGGATGTCAAATTTACATGGGGATGGGGAAACCAGAACACTTAGGAATAAAACAAAGTACTGAATAGCTTTTTACCATCAGCCCCCAGGAAAATGATAATTAAAGCTGAAGGAAGGCAAATACTGCCCTGATTGAGTGGAATGAATATCACAGGCTTTCAGCAGGCCTTTTCTAGAGTTCTTACCCTGGGTTTTTTGAGCAGAGAATTCAGCCGTACTGTGTTGTTTGCCTGTGTTTTGTTCCCTTTCAATAAACCTGGAATAGCTGGGATTCAGGGAAAATATGTGGAGATTAATTCCGCATTGTTAGATTTCTGTGACCTAAGAAATATGGGCCAGCATCTGTTTGAACGTCTGATAGCATTTTCCCATTGGAATTTCCCCAGAGGGACATTCTCATGACTCATGTTTGTCCCAGCGTACACATGGAACTGTGAGAGGCAGAAGCTTGACTCTCTCCATTACGAAAGGCCATATTTTGTGAAAATATGTAATATGTACTTGTGATATTTGTACTTGTAATATTTGTACTTGTAATATTGTTAAATATAATTCTTAACATAGTTAGCATAGTTCTTTAAAATACACTTCTTAGCTTAGTCAGGTTAGTGCTGTACCCAGTCTGATTGTCAACATACATCAAAATACATGGAAAGGAATCTGATTCTATAATGTGACAGCCAAGGAAATCCTTGCAGCATTGGTGAGGCTAAGTTTGATGTTGCTCGAGATTAACATGTCACAGCAAGGTTTTTGGCCTATACACCAGAAACTGTTTTGCTCATCATGTCCAAGTTTCTTAGCATTATGAGTGCACATCCTTTTGGATGGACTCCTATGCAAGATGATGTAAGGAGACACTGTTTTCCAAATGGGCATGAAAATCCCCATGAAAAGACTATCAGTATGTGTGCCTGTTGGGATCTTTCTCAATCCTTGTATAGATCTGTTTGATAAAATAAAATACCAAGGAAAATTGTTGCTTAATCTGGTTGCCAGATATAGCATCAGTACGTGCTTTGAGTTTAACCATGCCTAAATACATGTGTCAGTCATCCAAGTAGTTCAAATGAGAACATAGGCTACTTAAATTAACCTGTCAATTAATCCACTGTAGTCCTCTTAAACACAATTCACAAGTTATGGGAATCACAATGTATAGCATCAAGATCATATAATAGCTGGAATGATGGTGGAGTCTCATGCTAACATCCCTAAAGGTCTAAGAGAGCAGTGAAATGCAAATCAATTTCAATAATCTAGAAAGGACTAAAGACTTTCCTCAAAGCTGAGGAAATTTCACAAATTTCAAATTTCCTCACAAATGACCTGAAAAAATACAGAGGAGCTGTATAAAAGAATTTGCAGGAATGGCAGCTCTGCCTTTCAGACTCCTCTTCTAGCTTTTAGCATTTACTTAATTGTGCCATGCTAATGGTCTTGGCTAAAGGGAAAATGATTAAACCACAATTGATTTTAATTTGTTGAGCTGACGTGCACTTTTTTTTTTCAGTGTGGCAAATTACTAAAAGAGCAAACCAAATTAAATAATTTAGCCGTAGTCTGCTCTTGCATGAACATAGAATTAAAAGCAAAATAATTTGAGAACTGAACAGTACTTTAATTATAAAAAATTAGTTGTTCAGAATCCCCTATGCTCTGTGTTCAAACCCACATTCAGATCTGGTCTTCCCAAGGACCTGATACTATGAGACAACAGGTCAGACAAAATACTTTGTTGGTTTGGGGTGCTTCGAGAAGTCTGCTACAGCACAGCATATGTGCAAATATAGATTTGTCTTTCAAAACAAGTAAATCCTTTACAGATTCTGAGCTCCTATCCTTAGGAGACTTCCACTCTGTGCATAGTCAGTATGACCATATTGCATCTTTGAATCTATCCAGTCTGAAAAAATGTTGCAATACTACCTGGTAACACATGAAACTGTTTTTGTTCATTACCAACAGATTTTCTGCTTTCTGCACTTATTCTTCATGCTGTATTGGCTAATTACGACTGGCCAAGAAACCTTCAAATTTTCTCTCTGTCCTCCTTGGCTGGCTGAGTGAGAATCATTTGTCTTGTGCAAATATAACTGCACTGATGCACTACAGTACGCCTTAAAAGTCTCTTTCTGATCTTAATACCTTTGGCTACATCTTTGGAATTTACTTTAATAAACATTCATGCCAGCAAAACCCAAATGAACAAGTTTTTTTTTTTTTTTCAGAAAGCAAATACACAAATTACATTAGTGTGGCTTAAGTAAATCAATTTATAAATACAAACATATTCATGGAAAATTTTGCCCCATTAGCAGTCCCCAGAGACTGTCAGTCTCAGATGGGGTCAAGGACAGGAGGATATAATGGTGTCAAAGACAAACATGCAGACAGATAACTGCCGTGTGATTCAGAGATATAATTCACCTGAAGTAAGAAATGTGATCTGAAATGCAGCCCCACTCTCTTAAATAGAAAGCACTCAAGCTTGTTTTTGTAGCAGGTTGCAATTTTCTTAAATAGTCTGCTCTACGTGTTCTTTTACAGCCAAAAATATTATATGTTTCTCTACTTTTTGAAGTGAGTACTGTAGAATAGTGTGATTACAGCTTTTAGCAGCCTTTTTTTGGCTGCCTGGGTGTCCTTTGATAATTGAAAACTTGTTTATTGGCATCATTTGCTGGACTTTATTTAATCACTGTCTCTCCTCTAGGAGCTGCTTTATCCCTTCTGAGGGCTGACTCTTTGTCTGTTTCCTGGCACTGGGCAGGTTCCGTCTCATGCAAGTGGATTTGTAATTTAGACACAGAGGGGCCACCAGCGATCTCGTCCCAGGGTGCAGCAGGGACCTGCTCGTGCAGGGCTGTGGAGGTGCCCACAGGCGCATGGAGGGATGAGTGTCCCTGGCACGGCTGGACGGCTGCCAGCTGCTGCCACCCTCCCTGGGAAGGCCACCCTCATCCCACTGAAGGCAGCAGCAGGTGGCCTGGCACCATTTTTGACTGGGAAGAGTTTGTTTCACGTTTCTCTGCTTATCAGAAAACAAAGCAGACCTTTGTTAACACTGATCACTTAGATTCCTGTTTAATCAAATTACATAGAGTGTATACTAGGTTTTGCTCTGATTTAAATATTGCCTTCTCATCCTTGTCAGCACAATACTTCAGCTTCATTTCTCATTAATCCTGACAGAAAAGAAGAGGTTTTTATCTTGGATTACTCTTTCTTTATGGGGCCTGACAAAGGGTGTTTCTTGCTGGCAGAGTAAGAGACAGGCTGCCATAAGCAACAGAAGAGCTTCCTGGCTGATGTGCAAGCATTTCAGGGGCTGTGTTTGCCCCAGTATAATCACATTAAATTTCTTTTTGACCCCTTAAAAAAGCTGCAGGTAAGATTCTTCTAATAAGATAGTTATAGGAAAGAGGAAGAGTCATCAAGTGTAGAGACCCAAGTGGCTGTTGCAGCTGAATTTTCCACCTATGAGCCGGGAGAGAGGGCCTGAGGATCAATATCGATTTGTTGCTTTTACTGCATCTGTGGAAAGGATAGCTGAGAAGTGATTCTGAACTCTTTTGTTTGGTTTATATGTTTGTCCGGTTAATGCTTTAGTGGAGCATTAACTTTTTTTTTAGGGGTTTGGGGGTTTTTCATGTGTTTTATTTGAACTATTTTTTTATTATTAATTGTGTCAAATTAGTGCTTTATATTCTGCATTGATATCCATAGATAAACTTCATATAAATGTGGTGAGCATGGATATTCTTTCTTTCTGCCAGTCAAGGTGGAAGCTCGGAAAATACAAAACCCATTCACCGTGTTGGAGTAAGTTGAGCAGGGAGTGAGGAGCAGCCAGGCGTGCATACAGTTTATATTCTTGTAAACAGAATACAGGCTCTGCATTCTACTACCCTTGTGTCGTTTGAAAATTGCCAAAAATTAATTTTTGGAAATGCTCAGGAGTGGATTTTGAATGTGCTTGTTTATTTGCACTAGAAAATTAAATACATGGAGATGTGCCCATACATATACATACACGCCTATTTATAGGTGTGTGACACAGGAGAGACTTTGCTTCCACTGCTCAATGTCAGATTCTTTAGTGCTCTGGCACAGACCCAGCTAAGCAAGCCAGGCAGGAGGATAACTGCCTTCCGAGTTTATAACAAGCCCACCTACTCAATTAGCTTGTATTGGTGACGGAAAGTTAGAATGTATGGATGGTTATTTATTTATTTTAATAAATTGCATTATTCCTAGTGCAGCAGAAATACCAGATTCTTAATGCTTCTTCCTCAAAATTCAGGCTTTTGGGAGACTGTTATCTGGGAAGAGACCTGTTTGTGTTGTCCAAAATAATACCCTGTGCTGTTATTTTCATCACTTTATTCTGCAATTACTTTGAAAATTGATTCTATCCTTAGCCAGTCGATTTTAGAGTAGTCTATCTCATTTTTAAAAAATGACACAGGCAAAATTTGGTTTTTCCCTCCATGGCTAATTTTATAATGATTCCAAAAATTCCTGATACTCTTTACCGCTGAATGTCCTTTAGATTTGCCTCTCCCTGAGACTTAAAATCATGGTTCTTTAAAAAAGGTTCAAAATTACAAAAATTTGCTTATGGATTGGCATGACACTACTTAACCCTTAATCACTCAGAATTTTTCGTGCTGAGTATTAAGATTTTTTATAAAACTCAGGATTTTAATAAAATTAGTTATTTTTAAAACAATGAAATCGGAAAATTCATTGACAAAATATGAATGCATTTGTGAAAACATGGTCTGCTGACAATCTCTGGAATCAGGAAAAGAAACTGCACGTGCTGAGTATATTGCTGACTATGGTTGTTTTGTGGTCTTGTTTTCACCTTCTGTTCTAATATTAAATGATTCTATTAAATCTTCATGAGTTTGTAGCAATTGTATTTTTAATTTCTGCTGTTACGCAGCATTTGCTTTTATTAGCAAGTTGCCAGTTTTCCCTTTCAAACTTTCTTAGTTTGAAACACATATTATCTGTTCTTTCTTAGAAAATTATTTTTGCAAAGGTTATGAATGTTGTCAAAAGACGAAAATTAGAGTATTAATGAATGACCTCAGATGTAAAGCTATAAAGTCAATAAAATGCTACCTGGTACCTGTAAAACAGGGGGAGTAATTAGAAGTATCTCGAGTATCAAGGAGATCAATCAGAAATAGATTAAGCAGACAGATTTCTGGTTTATTTGGGGTTTCCTTTATTTTGTCTGTTCCTTTAAGAAATAGCTGGTATTTGTTTCTCTTCTTTTGCATTACATAGTTAGTTCTAATATTAGTCCTGTAAATGGTAACAAGCCGTGTCACCAGTGACCAATCCAAAGGTATGTGTGGGTCAGTATATTGATGTATATATTCATAATGCACACACGGATACATTATACGATTGAGAGCTTATGAAGGTTCTTCTTCATGCTTTTTGTCCTTAATTGTCTTGGAAAATATGGTGGCTACTTTTGAGAGTGGTCTGCTGTATTTTAGATAAGATCTTTGATTCCTTGGAAATAGATACAATAGATATCTCTTATGAGATATCCAGCAGTGTCTCTCTCTTATGTCTCTAGACTGTATCCGAAAAGCTGCTGGGCCAGATGGCACTGTAGATCTGTAACATTTAAACATATTTTTGGCAGCCCTGTGCATGCATAATATCCTGGGTGAAATATATTTGCTTGCCAGGCTAAAAAAGTGTGTAAACTTCAAAATTACATCCAATGACACCTGAATATCCTTCTATATTTTCTTGGCCAAGTACCTACAGAGTACTTGGCTTAACCATAAAAAAGCAGATTAAACAAAAGAATTATTCTTCACTACAGCTGTTATCTGACTTTTACTAAAAAAAAAGTAGTTACAAAAGTAGTGATTTTTAAAAATCTTTTAATATCCTGGATTTTCCAGTCAGGGACTGCTGAGCAGAACTTACCTATAAAGTGTTAATAGACATTTAAGACTTATGACAGTATGGTAGAGAATTTTATGCTTTGATTCATGACCAAAACTATTACTCATGTATCCTGTATGTTTTCCCCTTAATTGTAGCACAGTCAGGCTTGTCTGTACTGCAAGTGATAAACAATTTAAGACCCGTATAAACAGTCTGACCTCTCTATTTCGTTGAGGCACACAATTAATATTATTTACCAACACATGACATTTGGTGATATTTACCAAACAGATGACATTCACCAAGAAGAATAAGGTTATTAACAAAATTCACGAAACATTTGGAATGTAGGAAATTTTGGAAAATGTGGGAAATGCCGACTGGAATTGTAAATCCTAGCTAGTTACGAAGAGGCCAGAACTGAGTATTTGTTTGACTAATTGATAGTTAGGCAACTGTAGGGGCAGCTTGCAGAATGATGGATGAATGTTGATGCTTGTTGTTCTTCAAGTAATATTGAGATCTGAAGTTGGTTGAGTTGATTCTATTAATTGAAATTCAAATCATAATCTCAACATGAGTTTATTTGAAGCACCTATAAGCTGCGCCAGCATCTTTTAGGTTACTAGCGTATAATAATACTCATATTTAGACTTTAGTCTAAATTAATCTAGAACAATATTATTCAATTTGCAATGAGTACTGAGGCATGCACTGTAAAAGGCTAAATTGCCTGGGAGGCACAAATTGTGGTCTCTGGCTTTCAGGTATTGCTGTCTTTTAAAACACGTGTAAAAGTGGAAGAACTCTTCTCTATAGCAAGTTTGTAGTCAACTCTTAACATACTCACAGACTTTCCAGTACTTCAATCCTATTTTTTCTTTCTAGTGAAGCAGATTTGAGTTGGTATTTCTGCCTCTTGGGAACATGACTACCAAACCGGTTAGGCATCAGTGTCCCCCTCCTGGTGAGGCTGTACCATTATGCAGAAAGCTGGCAAGCAGAGAAACATAAACTTGCAGTTCAGTGATCAGGACACTTGTCAGAAGGAGAGGGGTCTTGGGTTCTGGTCTCTCTCTGCTTAGTTAGATTTCTGCTTTAGTATTTGATATTAAGCAGCATAGTTTTAAGCCTGTCAAACTGTTGAATCTAGTCTAGATCAAAATATTCTGTTGATTCCTGAGTTTTCAATTCCAAACATTTTGGTAAAATAAAAAGTTTAAGTATCTTCACAATTAGACAGAAGCTGAATGGTCATAGTAAGTATAAAAATGCTTTATCCACAGATGTGTGTTTAAAAAGCTTCCATGCAATGACTTAATTTTAAAGCTACCTTTAGTGTTCCTCTAAAAGCTGATTCATTCTGATATTGTCTCTGCAACTCTTCCTTAAATTTTACCTCCATCAATTGATTTTAATTCTTTGGAAATTAAATGAAGAGATGTGTTTAAGAAAGACGTGGAAATCTAAGCAAAAGCTGGGGAAAAACAACAACAAGAAGAAAATAAACGGTAGCATGAAAAGATATAAACCCCCTGAACCTAAACACCAAAGTATAAAACTGCAGGGAGGAAGAGAAAGAAACAACAGCAAAGACATGAAAGATTTCTGAGGGTCTTGTTTGAAGTACATACCCAGGTTAATTCATAGAGAGGATGGAGCTGAAAAGAGTTAATGGAAATATTATAGATAAAAAACTGCAAGAGGAGAAGATGATCAGACATTTAAATTTACATTTTCTTCTATTTGAATATTGATTTATTTGTTGCTATAAAGACCTGAGCATCAGCTTGTATTTTATTCTGCGGTTATTTCCAAGTTCATAATTAAAAACCAAAAAACCCCAAAACTTGCATTCCAAAATAATTAAAGAATTGGGCATTCCCATGAAGAACCAGGGATTTACTAAACTAAGAAAGAGGTGATTTGCTCCAGCTTCTCCAATCATGACTTTGTAGATTTTTTGAATATGGACACTTCCTTCTGGGCTGTAGGGATCTGGTAGCCATTTTGACCAAAGACAGTATTCCTAAGTGGCATAGTGAGCATTAGCCAATGTGGCATGCTTAGATTTTTGGAGTTATTTCTAAAGACCAGCTACTACAACTGTGTTTTAAGAAAACATGTCCTATGGATGTGTCTTAACTCTTCCTTACATTCTGCATCTCTGAACATAAGGCTCTTTTGGAGGTGTTGAGTCTTTTGACACATCATTGAGTAGAATCTTCTCTTTTCCTGGACAGATGAATTGGTTTCCTGTGCTGTAAAGCATGGTATGTGACTGTAGAAGCCCAGAAGATCAGGGCTCACTTCGGTTTTTCCATACAGTAATGTGATCTTCCATATAGTGCCTCCTATCTGGCAAATCTAGAATTCACTGTGGGATTTTGGAGAGTCTTTCAAGCTTTATGTCGAGGCCTTGGGACATTTAGACTTTTGCCTTAAACAGCAGTCCTCAAAAGCACTGTCTTTCAGCTACAACAGTTTTCAGAATTCTGTAAGAATTAAAAGCCAAATGTAGCTAGTTTTCACCAAAGCAAATAATGTGTTTTATAGAAATTTTGTGATCTGTTAACTCAGACCGTGGCAGAAACTGAGAGGCAGGAGCCACTAGTTTTCAGGAGAGGATTTTTTTTTTTTTGCCTCTTTAGCATAAACCAATTTCTGCTCCCATTGAAGGCATCTGGTGGCTTGTATGGTCTCTCAGTCCCTCTCAATCCTTTGCAGCCCTGAATCTGGACTATGCTAAGTGAAAATGACTCTTCCTCTGGTCCTGAAGATTAGAACCAGGGCACAAAAGGAAAGACCAGGAGGTCTTCCTTCCCCACACATAATTGTCAGGAAGAAAAAAATGTTGTTTCCTGCCAGGTGGAGATGGAGAGATTAGAGGAATGATGATGAACCAGAGTCTTAGAAAATCTTTCTCGCTTATGTCTCTGTGACCTCAGCAACCTTGCTCTTTTTTTATTGAATCCTTAAAAAATATATTGTATATATTTTATAGGTATATTATATGGCTATCACAAATCCCTTAATATTACTGCAGATTTCTGATTGATTATGGCTTCAAAATTTCTGTTATTGAGACATAGTATTCCAGAAATGTATAATTCAGTCTCCTGAGCACAGATGTTGCAATGATGGTTTCTGATCCCCAGATGTGTTTATTATAATCCACTCTTTGTAAAGAAACTGCAAATAATGATGAAAGTTCAAAGTGGTAGAAATTGCAAGCAACTGAAAACATCATTTCTCTGCTCTCAATTCCACTCAGTCTCCTAGTGAATATATGTTGTAGAGTTTTTTATTCCCTGATATTCAGAGCCCTATGTATTTTAAATATACTCCTTGCTATAAGCTCTGACAGCTACATTCCACTGGAATCACAAAACTGTGACCAGAAGAGGAAATCTCTGTAACAGAGAGGAGAACTAAGCTTATGAAACTTACCACAGGAATAAATAAAAATTACTCTTAGTATCACAGCATTCAAAACTCAGCTTATTGAATTGGCTTTGCCTCACTACATTTCTCATGCATAGACACACACACACTTTTCTATCTCATTTTTTCTGTTATCTGGAGAAGGAAAAGACGGCGTTTATCTTTAAAATTCTTTTCAGAGTCTGGATATTGTGGTGATAATCAACTTGTAAGAAAATAGAAATTTAACAGCAAAATAATACCATCTTATAGTTTAAATTAGAGATATCTACCTGTTTTTTCAGATCCCAGCAGGAGTAGAAGAGAACATGAGACTATCATGAAGTCCTTTAGTTTAGTGCTACATTCATAGGTGCTGAGAGGGACTATAAGACTGTAAAAGGTTGAGATGGTATGGAAAACTACACAATGTTTTAATCTTGTTTGACTGAACTTGGGTCAACATTTTTGATGTATAGGGAGAGTCACATACAGGTCTTTTCAAAGACCGTGTTAGACCAACCCTTTGATCATTGTTGGGAAAATAACCTACATATTTTCTCTTCTTTTCAAGAAATTATGCTTTGCATGAATATTGATTCTCTGAAACTAGTGAGCAGAAGAACTTATCTTGGGAGGTTTTTTTTTGAGTTTAACTCAAAATCAGAAACTGTCATTAGAAACAAAGATTGATGTAGCCTGTGACTGCAGTATTGAGCTAATTTTTTATTACAATTCTCGATGTGTCACTCAACTAAGATTCCCTTTTTGAAGTGGGGCTATAGATCACTGTCAGAAATTGTTTCTGTTTATACAGTTTTATTTTATACTTTTGTGTATGTAATGGTTTTCTTGGTGAATGGCCATAACTGGATACCTACTGCTTCTTCACATGTATCACTTTTCTTGTTTTTCACAATGCTTAAAAAGACATTATTTTTGGAAGGATTTAATGACAAAATATACTGAATATACCCCTGAATATGTTTAAAATGCTTTTAGTTCCTGGAATTCATGCTAGTGCAGTGACTTTATATCTAAAATCCTGTAAATGGAGCATGGTAGAATCCTAACTTAATTCCTTTATTTAGATTTAAAAATCATTCATGTAGAAAAAGTATTTAATCTGTGTAGAATGCCTGGTTTAAAATTTATTGGACGTGTTATAAAGGGTTATACATTCTTATTTGACTGAATCTCTTATGATTTGCATATGACATATTGGATTCCAGAGCAGAGGTAGTCTGACGGTCTTAATTCAGCCATATATTTATTCTTATTGTCTTTATTCTGTAATTGTTGCATAATTCCCACTTCAAGAGCATTTCTTAGACTTACAGACCTTTACAGATTTTTCTTGTTTTCTTGTCTGATTGCATAAGAAAATACAAGAATCACTTCACTCTTCCTCACAAAGGTCTCAGGAAGAGGAATGGGAATTATATTAAGGATAAATTTTTCCAGTTGAATGTGTTTGGCACCTCAGTATGCGTCTGAATTTCAGAAGTTATCATGACCTTTATGGTTTCATCTCTATCTGACTACACTATGTTTCAAAGAAAGGTCTTACTAGTTTTATATCTGAAATAGATTATCTAGAGATAAATCACTTAGAGGTGTACTTGCAGCTCTGTCAAAAATCAGTAGTGTTTCTCTTTTTCTTGTGCCTGCGATGCTTATTTGAAGCACCCTGCAGCTGATCATGTTCGTAAGCATCTAGTGATTTTTTCTCTTTGTATGCTGTTATTCCAGTGGAAAAGATGAAGGAGTCTGATACTTATCTCTGAAATAGTTCAGGATAAAACCAAAGAAAAGGTAACTTCCTATTTCACTTCATTCATTCATTTATTATTACAAAGAGCTGTTCCACTGATGCATATTCACAACAATTTCCCCATGCCAAAGTGTTAATTATCAAAGACTGGTATTTGAATGAAGATACCCGTTCCATTTTGCTTCTGTATTTTAACAAATATCTATTTTTTCACAACATTCTATTTCATACTGGTAACACAAGTTCAGGAGGTTCAAAGATCAAGTCAGATCAGCATCCAAAAAACTGAAATCCTGTTCCATCTCTCAAGTTACTGCATTTCATTTATAATACCTTGGCTACATTTAATTACCTGCAGTTAGTTTCTGTACCGGGACAAGATACTTGCCTATATGAAAGTAGCCGATGAAATTATTGCTCTAGGGAAATGAAAGAGGTTCACACTTCTGGCACTTGAAAATCCACATTCAATACTTGAATGACCCTGTATATTCATCACCAGAATAAACATAGCTACCTGCTGTCTTATTGAATATTTGTGCAGATGGAATGAAAACATTAGAAGTGTGTTGGAAGTCCTTAGTAAAGTGTGAGCTGTAGAAGGAATGTCTCATATCTCTCTAGTTTAAATAAACACACAATCCAAGTCACGTACATCTCAACAAAACCTAAAGGACTCTGGTCACAATGATAAAGGATAATGCACTTCTGTAGATTGGTTAAAGGCAAAATTTTATAACAAACAATCAAAATAGTAAAAAAGCATTTAAATGTCTCTCTAGAATTCACACATCAGTTAAAAGCCTTGGTTGTAAATCTGAATAATGCTAAATAAATCAAATCTGTCAGTTGTTTCCACTAAATACCTTCTGCTGTGATCTGAGTACCAGCTGTCTGATATTTTCAGATATGAAGCAGGTTATGGAGTTGGATTAGCTTCATCCCACCTAGAAAGGTGAAAATGGTGTTCTCACTTTCAGTTCTGTTCAGGTGATAATTAACTAGAAAAAAAGCACTAAAGATGATGCAACTATTACATGAAATTATACACTTGTCATTAGTCTGCATATTCTGTTGAAATCAATGCTAGTTTAAAGTCATTAGGGTCCATGAGACGAAGAAAATTTGCATCTTATTAGACATTTTCTTATGCTTTTATTGCTCAAGAGATATCTCGAGGATTTCACAAAGAAATAACTGATAAGTTACACCTTGGGCTATTTACTGAAGTAAAACAGAGCATTCGTAACTTCTGCAGTCACTCCTGAGTGAGAGTATGGAAATGGTCTTTTAGAGCTGAAAGAATATTCAGAAAGTCATCTGAATTATCCACTCTGTATTACCAGTTGTCAAGAGAGGGTCTGTAAATTTCCAGACTTCAGCTGTTTGACTTCCAGCTTCCACAGCTGATTTGTTGTTGGGTAGTGTTCTCCCTGATGTGCTGCTTTCCCTCTGAGGGACCTCTGAAGAAGTGCCCTGATATGATGCAGTTCTTAAAAGCTGCACATAATTTCTACACAGGCTACCACTCCATCACTCCAACAACTGATATAGAAGCAGTTTTGAGTAATATTTCACCCTAGTCAGTAAAGTAGGACTAATACATGAAATTTGAGGAAAACAGAGTGATTATATTACTATCACTATATTTATTGTGTAGTTATTTATTACTTATTTTATAATGTTAGTAAATTTTTCTTCAAATAGCTGATTATGTTAATAAGTAAATACGTCAGTTATGAAAGCTAGACTTCATTAAATATTGATTCATAACTCACAAAGCTTGTTCCTACTTTATTACACAAATAATCGAAAAATTCCAGAAGCTGTTAGTCTGTATGAGCCATTCATGATTTTGGTAATAATTTTCAGGAACACTGCTGCTGACATGCCACCTTGGGGGCAACCTCAGTCATTTATTTACTTTTTGATGTGTTTGATATAACATTGTCAGAATAGGAAAGACGCAAACCAATTAAAAATCCTTCCTATGCCCAACTGGAGTAATTTACCAACACAGAGGCCCTTTGATGCATTCAGTTTTATTGTGAAATAAAACACAAGGTATTTCTTTCAGCTTTTGACGAGATTAATTTCGAATCTTTGTGTCAGGAGATGTACAAGTGTTATCTGTAAATGAGAAATGTATGCGAGGTGCTCAGCTACTGCTGAATTTCAATGAACTTTGTGGTTCTAATGTCATGAAGCTCTGTCAAATGTTAACAGAAATTAAAAGTAAAATTCATATGGAGCTTTCACAAATCACAGCCTCATCTGTCAGCATTTTATAATAACCTAACAGTTATGATCTATCAAGGTATTAAAGTGAAGTTCTGAGCCCCAAAGGAAAAATCATGACATTCTCAGACCAGTGAAGTAAAAATAAATATTTTTACTGAACAGAATTGTCAATGTTTCCTTTCAAAGTTTTCTCACTAATTGCATTTCAAACAACTTCAGTTATAAATGCTGAGAGCGGACAGGAAAAAAAGCACTGAGGCTGTTATAACTTTGAATACTTTAGATAACACTGGCTTATGTTTATTCAACGTTTCTTCCTGCATTTTTAAAAATAAAGCTGATTTTAAATTTTTGATAAGGTAGTTTTCTTTACAAGCACATTAAACTGTGTCACTATAATTCTCATTTAGCAGGGCAGGAGAGACATGAAATACATGAAAGCATTCCATCTTATCTGTCAACACTTAAAGTTCTGTAAAGACCTGTTATATGAATCTAGACACTGTACAGAAATGTATGGCTTTACATTAAACTGCTTGGACCAAAATCTGTCAGGCCTATGAAGTTCATTGTGCTTATTGAAAACTGTATTTTCTGCTGCTGAAAACACAAAGGCTTAGGGCCAGGTTCTGGTGTGCATTACAGCCTGGGTTTGCTGCTCCAAGGTTCAAAGGGCTAGAAAGCCAATCATAACAATCAGTGAAGGGTTGGATGAGCCTCATCTGACTCCTCCCTAACTTTCCTTTGGAAAAGTTGAGAATTTCGAGCATTCACTGTTGTAACAACATCTGCTTGGAATTATCAAAATAAAAAATTATTTGTGAGGATTATTTTAAAATTAGTTATCAGATTGCTGTTGCCTTTTCACTGAATGGTTCAGAAGTACATGCTTTTCAAGGTATGGAAAATCAGAGGTCAATTCTTATTTATGTGTATATATGTAAATATGCACATGTATTACACACACCTGTCTGAGGGGATGAAACTCATATACCAAGAAGATCCTGTGATTTTTAAGATGCACATTAACCTAACTCTAATACTGAAACTATTTTATTCTTACCTGAAGTAGTTCAACATTCAAATGATCAGGGCAGGATGAAGTACCTTCGGTTGCACAGCTGAGTGCCGTTATTATGGCACTTCAGGAGATGGTTCTTATTCTTTTGTTGTCTTAATCACTAAATATTCTATACAAAGTCAAAGAGAAGGGATGCAACTTTAAATGCCTGGTTTTTTCAATTAAAAAGCTACAGGACTCAAGTTTAAACCTAATCTTTTTCTGCTTCTGTACAGTATGTGATTATAGAAGCCAATATACCTAGCTCTTAAAAGAGTATCTGAGTAACAGGAATAAAAGTGCATTTGGAAGGTCATCTCTTTCTCATATCTTGCAAGTGATATATAAAATTTCTGTTTGTTGTTTACATTGAGAATCTAAGGACGAGGATTCCCCTCTAGCCTGTTGGTTAAGACATGTGCTTTAGAAACGTGGGTTCAGATATCTTTAGCTGGAGGTAGAAACCATATTTTCCATGTGCCAGGTGGAAGTTGTTATCAACTGATCTATTTATTAAAAAGAGGTTGTCTTCTGTTATGGGAATCTGTCCTTCCATTTCCTTTGCGATTTTACACCAAAAAAAGAGAGTTTTTTGATTATTTTCATTTCAGCAACGAGTCCTAATCACTTAAAGTTGTTTGCTCTGAACTATTTTTTGAGTAACATTTTTCTCTTTCAGTTCAGTTGCCAAACCACAAATAATCTCTGTCTCCTCATGTTACAAAAACTTAGTCGTAAGTTGAGGACAAACTGTAATAGTGATAATTTATAACCTTTGATGAGCTGCCTTTTTACTACTTCTCCTCTGTAGAAATACCAAGAGATTTTTTCATAGCATGGTCCCTTTAGTATAATGTCTTTTTTGTTGCTCTCCACAAAGATAGCCCCTGCACCTTGTGTGTTCTTAGAGAGTTAATGTGAATCACTGCTTTGAGAGTTTCAGTATTTAATCTGTATAGTGCTGTTGTCAATCTAACAGAATTAACTTGTGGTCAAACTTGCTGTTTAGGAGAAAGGCACAAAGTGCTCTTCTTCCCCAGGGAAGAAAGTACCCCAGAGTGCTCCTGACGCCTTGGAGCTGGAAAGGCGGGTGGCAGGGACTTTCCTTCCTTATGCAAGTGGAACAAAGATTGTTGCGTAAGGATCCTCTTGCATGGGGCTCTTTGCATGCTGGGGAAAGCATTTTTCATGTTCTGAGAGAATTGCACTAAAACCAAAGCTGAATGAAAGAATACTTTTTCATCTGGGAGATTTCCTGCCTTCATTGTAAACCTCAGCAGCTGCAACCAAACCTAGAGGTGTTGCAGTTGCCAGCAGGTCACTCATCTCAGAACCTTACTGGGTCTGCATTATTGCATTCACCATTTTCTCATATTTAGCTTGGGTTTTAGACCCTGGCACTTTATATTTCTGACTGTACTTAAACTCCCTTGTTTGTCTTTTTTCCTGTATTCCCCAAATCTATTTCCAGCTCTGATTAGATCCAGAAAATGCAACAATACAAAAATAATGAGTGGAAAATAGAGTAAAATTTATTTCTTTACTAATTTTAAGAATAGTTATGAACGTTTATTTATTGGGAATAATTGTGTGTGTTCTCTTTACTGTGTGATCTTTAAAAAGCTTACATGCAAGGATTATGTATCCCCTGCTAAAGGAGCCCTTGTATTCCTTGCACAGAAATTCTTAAGTTAAATGCATGCATGAAAGCAGAAGGAGAATGCCTGAGGAAAACCTCCAAACTTTTCTCTTAAAATACAAAAGCCAAGTTTTCAGTTTTAGATTTAGGTTATAATTGTTACTGCATTCCAGCTTCTGGGCAGGAACACTTTTAGTTCAAACTAGGGGTAGATAAAACTGGAGTAAAATGCTGTCTTTCTTTAGTAAAGAGCTTCTGGTGAGGGCGAGTTGATAGAAGGAAGGAGATTTCTTTCCTGCTGTGATCTCTTTTTTGTCTAAGAACAGCCTCAGTACTGCAAAAGTACTAAGAACTACAAAAATAACATTATAAATATATTCCAAAGCCTGTTATTTCAGATGGAATTTCATAGAATATCATATCAGATCTACAGTGACCTAAAGATATTGAAAAACTGGTCAGTTTTGTAGAAACCAGTGTCATGCACAGTTTGAATTCATTTCCATTTGAGGAGTTTTCATCCTGAGATTACTCCCTTTGAACAGCAAAAAGATTCTGCTTGGAAAGATAAAACAGATATTAGAATTTAATAGGATCTAGAGTACAGAAAATACTACAAAGTTACATTTCTTTGCACATGTAAACATTCAGTAACTGAGGAAATTATATATTATAACAGAAACATTAAATCTCACTTTAAAATTCATCCCCTGCTTTCGTGGAATAAGTATTCAAAATCTGATTTGGGTCTTTGAAGTGACTTTTTTGTCATGCTTAAAACAGTGTATTCCTTTAGAATTGTGGGGTAGCTTTCCAATTTTACACACTTTTTCTAATACAGAGCATAACTTACAGTCTTAGTTTTGAAGTATCCCTTTTGTTTTGATAGAGAATGGATGCTGTAATTTTATGGTACCAAGAACTACTATTTTGTGGCATAAGTCCTTCACAGCTAATGTCTCTTTGTTTTGTGGTATTTTTTTGAGATAGAAGTGTCTGCAAATACCTAAGGGTATATTTTTTCTTATAAGAAATCTCTTTGGCTTTTATAGATAATACCATATGTGAAATAAAGGAGAGAATTTGTGGATAGCAAGCACAGGAGCTCAGTGTCTCTGTGTATGGTGGATTCGAGAATAATATTTTTCAAGATTTCACCTGTACACACAGATAATTAATATATTTGCAGGATTGGATCACTGGGAATTATCTTGTATCTCACTTGAGATCCTTGTTACTTCAGCTCTTGCCTTTTATTGGATTTGAATAAGTAAAAAAATCAAGAGGCTGTTCTGGAAAAAGAGTCTATAGCTTTGCTTTTGGTCATCACAAATGTGGCCAGAGGCCTTGTAATATACATTGTTTTACTCAAAACCTTTAGTCTGCAGTAAATTGGAAAGAGCTTTGGATTTATAAATACAAAATCAGGTAAACTTCGTACCTTCCAAGGATTTGGATCTTGCATAGTTCTGTCTGTTCCCTCTCAACTCTAGCAGGTTTGCTGGTTCAGAAAGATGCTAATACTTTAAGCAGCTGCCTGGTCTGAGTCTACATAACAAAACTAGAAGCTCAGATTTGGTGGCTGGGTGGAATCAAGACCAATTAAATTTGATTTTGCTTTAGTAGTTCCTTTTTAAAGTTAGTTTGTAGGAGAAGTTTAATTTTAATTTCCTGATTGAAATTACTGCACTCTAGTGAATAAGATTTCAATGAGCTTGAACAAAAAAGAAAAACAATAAGCACTTCTTTGTTTTCAAATAGCTTTTGAAGCTTTTTTGCTAGTTTCAGACCTTGCTTTCAGTGAGATGGCCACCGTGTCTGCTAAAGACTTCAGGGAAAATGAAAGCAAAAACCAGATAACATGAGGAATGCATTAAGTGTGAGAAATATTTCAGTGTCCAAATTCAGCTAGTACTGTCAGGGATACATAATGAGGACACAATAAAGAACCTGAAGGAATAAAGGATCAGACAGTGTCTTTTGAACAGATGGGGACATAAGTAGTCTAGCATATATCAAAAGTGCTAGTACATTGTGTTTAGGAATGTGACTTTGTTGTGTTCGTAAAAACTTCATTTAATACAAAGCCAAATATACTTGCTTAATGAAATGTATATGTCTTCCTGAAACACTTAGTATTTGGAATCTTTTATTTTTCTGTTCAAATGAACTGAAAAATGAACCTTAAGAACTTTGATGCCCAATCTCCCATTAGGTTTAGGTATTTCTAGGCAGCTTTGAAATCTCAGGTTTAGTGCAGGACAACCTTAAAAGCAAGGCACTCAGTCCTGGAGAAGTGCTAGCTCCTGATAATTCCCTGAAGGCCCTTCACTGTCATTAGCTAAGGGCTTTCTCCATTGCATCCCAACTCTCCTTGAAGTAGGGAAACCTCCAGCCTCCATAACATTCCATCACTATGGAAACAAAAGACTCACTACAATTTCTGCAGTGGGGGGAAACAGGTAAGCCACTAACCTGGCAATGTGACTGGAATACTTTTGCTGATTCCAGGGCTAAACCTGACATCCTCTCTATCACTGTCATATGGAGAGAAAGAGTTGAAATAAACCAGTAAAATCGACGTTTAAATATAAGTGTCTCCAGAACTTTTCAGCATCTCTTAGAAAATGACACAGATGAGGGAAATCTCTGTTTTGTCCTCCTTGGTATGAGTCCTTTCTTAGTGTGGTTCTGAATGCAGCTGCAGGTTTTGTACTTGCTTTGGTTTAGCATTTTTTATTTTTGCTTTTGAATCTCTGAGTCAAACTAAACCCATTCCTCAGTCCCTGCGTAAACAAATCCATATGTTACGTGTTTCACTGAAAAAGGAGTGCAAGGTGAACATTTGGTATGAGTCACCGAAATCATTTTTGGGCAAACCTGGTCTGAATTCCAGGTTTATGACAAAAGCTGGAGTCACGTAAAACCTCATCTGGTTCTGCTGAAATTTTGTTGTCGATTTTCTCACAGCCTTGTTGAAAACCATTGGCAACAAAGTCAGCTTTAGCGCTGTCAGAGATCTGGACTGGCACAAAGGAGCAATAAGGCACGAATCTTTCAACAATAAGTGTGACACTAGGCACCAAATCTGTTAATCATTATTGCTCTACGGCTTTGTCCTGCACCTTTTGAGGTTTTCCACGTGAGAAATGTGTTGCTTCCCTGGACTAGCGGATAAAGCTGCTGTGTGAACTAAAACAGGAAGAAGCAACTTCCGTGCTCTTTTTGAAAACATGTCTCTTACTCTTCTGTAGCCCCTGCTTCACACTAACGTCTTTAAGTGACTCTGTAAAGCAGTTTTCACTGCGCTTTTCTTTCTACCACTTGTATTTAATAATTTCATTTCTAATATTTTTTCTTTGCTTCTTCTTGCAGTCATTATCCTCTTTTGCTATTCCCTTTAGACCTCTTCTGATGACAATATATGAATATACTTCAGCTCTTTCTCAGTAGTTATTCATAGCAGACAGAGGATAGGGAAAACATGAGTTTATCCTCTATAGGAGCTGTCTTCCCATCGCCTACCCACCTTCTGCAGAAGGCTGACATGCAGTAACGTGTATCTCCTGAGATTCCCCAGATCTCCTGGGACTGGAGTTGCCTATAAAATTTTGTCTGTACACATAGAGCTTTATTTAGGTTTTGGGGGTGTTTTGTGTTCAAAGAAATAGTGTGTTTTGGACAAAATTCCCTATCATTCCTGACCTTAAAGGTGAAAATAAACGTCTATCAAGGCGTTAAATAGTTGTTAACAAATTTGGAAACAAAATTACAAGAAAGAAAATTATATATATATTGAAAAATAATTCTAGGTTATACTTAAGAGACAAGTTGGTTTCTAGTTGTTTTGTCCATACTTACATGTGGGACAGGTGACTCAGATACCAATATGCCAAAAGTTTGTATTTAACCACAATGAAAAGTACTTTCTATTAAAGACAGCCTTTACATCCTGCTTACTTCAGTCCCTTGCTAAGCCTATTTCTCTCTGGTTCTTCTACTGTCCTTTACTGCTCAGGTCTGATCCCCAGGTTCTTTACATTTCTTCCATTTAGTTGGTCCTTGTATGGGCTGCTGTAAATGTTTGCACTGGGAATTCTGCTAGGAAATTGCAATCCCCAGTTGCCCTGGACAAAATTCCTGGAGCAAACAATGTTTATAGTTCAACATATTTGTTGTAGTCGGTGAGAAAAACAACCAATCCAATCCCTCTGTATTCCTAACAGACTTGCCTAAATAATATGCTTCATGGCACCACTGGATGTTCTGGGGAAGCCAACATTGCTTGAATATTTCTCTTTTACTGCTATTGTTGCTTTGACAGCTTTGATTTTATAGCAACTTTAATCATGTGTATCTTATTCCTTCACCTCTGGCATTTTGCAAATATTCTATTCCTCACTTTTTGCTACCATAACTACCTTCATCAAATTACAATTCATCAATCTTTTTCTCCTACACCCACGGGGGAAACCCCAAAAGTATACTATGTCAGCTAAACAAGAAAATGCTAAATGTATACATGTAAGAAAATCTATTAATTAAAAAAAAAAACACCCTGGAAAGGAAAAATTAGGTATATAAGTTAATGTGACCCCAAGGCAGCATTGGCAGTAACTTATGTGCTGACAGTTATGAGCCTGTTTATTCTATGCTCAACCATACATGAAAAAAAATGCCATCGAGTAGAACAACAAAATGGACTTGTGTTATCCTAAAGATACAAAGTAGCAATAAATCATATGAGGGACAATAATGCTATATTTACATTTTTCTCTAAAAAATAATAATTTTCTGAGACTTTTATTTCCCTTATATCATTTGTTTAGCTCATTGTTCCAGGAAAAACTGTAGGAGGTTCTGCCTGGATTAAAAGATTTTGAAGAGCTATACCAGCTATATCAGGAGCTGTAGAGAAGTACATCTGCAGGGCTCCTAGCAGCTCACATTTCTTGTAAGATGCATTCTTCTTCATCACCTGGCAGCTTTTAAGTGTGGTGGATAAGTGCAGGCCCCCAAAAAATACTTCTGTCTTTTTATTTTGTCATACGAAGGGGTACTGGCTGCTGGTAGTGGTCTCTCAGCAAGACTGGATGTAGACACAGACAGATTTCTTATAATCGGCAATAGCTGAGGGTTTTTTTGTTTGAGTCTTTGATTGGTTGGTTGGTTTTTGGGGTTTTTTTTGTTAATCTGTTTTTGCAAATGAGAATGAAAAAAAAGTGAAGTCAATGAAAAAAACTAAAATCAAGTTTTGAGTGTGTTTCTATAGCCTCCCCTCCCCCAGTTATTGTCCTAGAAGGTACCTGATATTAAATATCATTAAGGAAGGAGATGGTGAAGGACCAAAGGTGGTGAAGGGCCTTGAGGGGAAGCCATATGGGGAGCAGCTGAGGGCACTGGATCTGTTCAGCCTGGAGGAGACTGAGGGGAGACCTCACTGCAGTTACAACTTCAGTGTGAGGGGAAGAGAAGGGGCAGGCACTGATCTCTGCTCTGTGGTGACAGTGACAGGACCCAAGGGAATGGCCTGAAGCTGAGTCAGGGGAGGTTTAGGTTGGGTATCAGGAAAAGGTTCTTTACCCAGAGGGTGATTGGGCACTGGAAAAGGCTCCCCAAGGAAGTGCAATCTGATTCTTATTGACTTAAAAGGGAATCTGTTTCAGTCCAATTTGGTTGTTTTGATGGTAAGCCTGGATGTAGACTAAGAAAGCAATCCAACCATGAGAGCTACATCCAAAATGTATCAAAATTGCCTTTTGATTCAATAAGGACCAAATGCAAAGCTACCACAACTCTGTAAAACCTTCCTTTTAAAACTTGTTTCACGTAATCAGAAATGGGAGCATGTATTTCTATGCATGTAAAGACATAACATTTGCTTGCTAAAATTCTATCTTAAGATGCAGATCAAGACATTGTAAAAATTCTTGATTTTTCAAGAATTTAGAAACTGTATTTATAAACTTTTGGTACTGTGGATAAGGACCCATCAAAAGGATAACCCCTATAGATTATTGCTCCTGCAGGATTCTCAACAAATGCAAAATTTCCAAAGAAGTAGGAACAGCAACTGTTGTTTAAAAAGATAACTGAGTTGTAAAATGAAAAAATTATTTTTCTAAGCAATGTCTGAATTTCAAACCTGAACAGAGAACACTGAACTAAATGCTAAAAATGGGAGGTTTTCACTAGCAAATCACTAATGATGGAGAGCTTTTGAGTAACAAATCTTCTCCTGAGAACCTCCTGCATTTTACCTCAAGTATAATCAACAGACAGAAGAGAATCCATTAAATCCTTAATAATAGATGAAAGCATCAATTGATCTAAGTAGTAATTTAAAATCGACAGAAATATTAGAAATTTAAAAAAACTGCGTGAGTCCATGGCTTTACATCAATCTTTTTCACTTAAAAGTGATGTCATCCCTACATGAGATCCATGGGAGTGACTTCCAATTAGTAAAAGACCTTAAGCAGCTCAACATGCAATGATGACATTAAAGAGAGTTTGTTATAATTACATACTATCGTTAGCTGAACAAAGAGGTAATGGGAGAATTTTGCTATACAGCAGCTCGTCAATACGAGTGATGCTGCTCCTTATGCTTGACCATTTGGTCTGTTAGATTTTATGTAATTAATTTCTCCTAAGGTGTTGAAAGCTCGTATGTCATTTCCCAGCAGACTTAACTATGGTGGCACACAAAGCTTAGTGCTTTGTCTTTCATTTCATAAAATGGGGGGCCATTATGGGTAATTGTAAGATACTTTTGAAGTAAAGTAGCTCTTTTGTTTATGGTGTAACATGTTCTTCCCACTCAAATGCAAAAATTAGCAAACTGATTTAAATTACCAATTTAATTTCCTCTGAACTAAATTCTAGCATGTACCAAAACAAGAAATGAGAGCTGTATTTTTCTTGGGATTATGCCAAGCAAATTAAAAATACTTTGTTAATAGGTAGACTGTATTTACAGTGCATCTTTTTCTTCCTCTCCAATTCTTTCAGCTCAGGGCATTGATAGTTATATGTTTCCATGGCACAGAACAATGTTAGGTGTGAACACCCCAGCGGAGCATGGCAGTGTAGTACGCCAAATAAGCTGAGACACAGGGAACGATTAACTCTATTAGCTCCAGAGGAATGTTGTGCCATTGCAAGTATACAGTTTCAGTATTCACAAGCATGACTATTCTCTAGCATGAGAGCCTTTCTGGCTTTTGGAAGGTAGAAGAGGCTTGATGGAGCAGGGCAAGTGTTAGCAGGAGTTTCAGAATAATCTTCTTCCCAATGGCCCATGAATGAAGGAGACAAATAAAAAGAACAAACACTGTCCCAAATGCTTGTCTGTTTTGTTCCTGTAGAGGTAACAGGAAATTATAAAAAACAATAAAAACTTATTTTCCACCTCCAAGCAGGTGAGTTTTTCTCTGAAATATGTATGTGATTGATTTTCTGAGAAAGAAAACTCCATTATGCACAGGGACTTTGTAATTATCAAGCAAGCACTTTGGTCCTAAAGACTGTTCTAATAATTGCATAGTTTCAGGTGTCTCCTTACACTTAATTTTTCATGAATGCCCAAAACCAATGTTGAACAGGATCCCTTTCAAAAATGTTTCAGTTCTTCACTCGTCAATTTTAATTTGTTTGTTGATAAACATGCTCTTTTTAACCTCATCTGTAGGACAGCAATCCAAAATCTAAACAGGCAGCTTTGCAGACTTTGTTTCTCTTATTGCTCTTTCTTGCCCTATTTTAGTATGTACTAGAAAAAAACTGTCCTTTATTTACCAGTGCACTTGAGCATAGGCACATGTAAATGTGCCGTACAGCATATCCACTCACTGATCGCTCTAGAACATCAGAATTCTCTGCAAATTTTACTTGCATTGCTGAAGAGGTAAGAGGTCTTTTATTATGTAGAAGAATCTATTAAAAACTAAAATGCTTAGGCAAATACTTTAGCAAATATTTTTCAGTAGCTTTACTGGATAGATCTCCATGGCTACAGATACAAGTCCTGTTTCTTCTTAATCATCTTTCTCTCAGCTCTAGTTGAAAAAGGCAAGCAAAGAAATGAATAGCAGTTTCACTTACTACAACCTGCTCCCACTCTCTGCTGCTTTTAGATACTGGTACACACAGCCCCTCCAACTTCTGCCCTGTGCACTGCACAAGGTTAGAGGACTGTATTTCTTTTGTTACACTTCCCAGTACTGCCCTGAAGCTTTCTCTTATTCCTCCCTGTCAGCGAGACAAATTAAATTCCTAATGCCAGTGAGCTTTCTTGAGCTGCAAAGAATTAGATTTACCTCATTCTTTTCATTCATCTCTGAAATATTATGTATTAGGGTACAATATGTTCCAGCATGCAGCACATAGTGGTAGGATTCCACAATAAATCCATGCTAAGTGAGACCTGTTATACAACTCACTGATTTCCAATATTTACCTGTGCTATATCTTGCATCTCATCTCAGATTATCAATAGAGAGAAGATCCATTTTTAATAATCTATTATAGAATATGCTTCTTGCTATTGGTCCAGAAAGTGTGCAAAACATAGACTGCATATATATACTCTGCAATTCAAACTGTTTTAGAAGTTCCAGACAAAAATTACAGAAGTTCACAGAGACAAAGACAGTGTTAATAAATTTGCTGTCAGGCATGTAAGTGCAACAAGACCATACGACTGAGGAGCATATCAAGACCACTGAATTCTGTCGCTGGCCTTTCATGACTTAGACTTAATTTTAAATATATGGTCGAAAGATTTACTCACTTCTTGTTAACTTCTTTTATGTTATCCTTGTATTTTCTTATGCTAAGCTGTATTAGACCTTGAAGTTTTCTCAATTACATTCTTCCAAAACCAAAAAGGCACATGATATCTCCTGTCACTGGTTTAACTGGTGGTGTTTTATTGAGGTCTGTGGCTGCAAAGAAATAAAAAGAACATAAAAGAAACTGATGGAAAGACAGAGAAAAGCAAGAGTTTGTTCTCCCAACCAAATCCTAAACCAAACAGAAATCCGCACTCTGTCCCTCTTGTATGCTTTTAATTTTGCGCTAAATAAATAAATGAATGAACAAAAGAGCCTGAAAGGATTGTTGCTCTAAAAACTGAGGGAGAAACAGTTTAAGATACCTGTCCCCTGTGCTGAGGGGATCAGGATTTTATACATGCCTTTGAAGAAAGAACCCATGCACTGATATTTTCAGAGAAGGGGAACAGAGGAGAAATTTCTTTTCCTGACGGAGTCCTGTACTGCAACAGAATGGTTAGGGCAAGAAGGCAGAGTAATTTGAAGAGCTTATCTTTAGTGCATATCATCCCGAATGATTAAAGTGATTTACCTCATATATTTAAAAATATAAGCTGAAATACAGATTTTTGGATAGTGTATTTCACATACTGGTGGCTTTTCTGAACCAGGTGCCTTGTGTTTCTGTGATGGTTTTTCCATTTTTCTTCTGACCACTTCGTTGAAAGGAGCCTGAGCTACAACTACTGAGTGCCAGGTCCTGATTTCAAACCTTCTGTGTGTTTAGAAATATTCAGAACTGTAGGGGCTTTTTGACCTATTTCTCATCATAATTAAATATATTAAACAATATTAGCCTTGTTGCTGGTCCCTAGAGTATCCCACTATTAATCTTTCCCACACTGAGAATGGGCTATTTATTCCTACCCCTTGCTTCCTTCCTATTAGCCAGCATTTAATCACTGACAAGAATTCACCTCTTACCTTGTGGTAAATTTCCTTAATTGTTTCTTGTGATGAACTTTATCAAAAGCCTTTCAAAAGTCATAAGTATATCATATTCTTTGCTGCTTCTTTATCCACTGTTTTGTTTACCATTTCAAATAATCATAGTGGTCATACAGAGAAGCATAATTCATCCTAGGCAAAGCCAGGTTTTCTTTTTTTATCATATTATTATATAGAGTACAGTCATCTTTGTTTTCTAAGTTATTGGGTTTTTTTTCATGGTGCTGCAGTGTACTTGTGAAGTAATAGGAAGGAAATGTGTTGTACCCTCTTCAATGATATGACTTTATTTTTCTAGTGCTCAAGAAAGCTTTTCTGCCCACATTTTTTTCAAGTGCCCACTTTCCTGTAATTCATCCTAAAACAAAATCTGTTTCTGTTTGTACACTGGCTTGTATGTTGAGTTGGTTGGGAATATGTCATGCTATGATTATGACAAATATAAATATTTTCTATAGATTAAAACAGAAAACGTTATCTATGATTCAGTATAGGATAGTCTTAGCTTGGAACAGAAGCTCTATAAAACAGAAATTTCTCTTCAGTATAGCTATTAATTTTCAAAATTATTTAATATCAGGGCTTCAAGCAATTTAGGTAGATAGCTGTGCATCCCAATTTTATTTGTGTGGAGTCAGGTATCTGTCCGTGCCAATAGGCAAATAAACAAAGAGAAGGAATATGGATGCAGCTGAAAAAGGGGGGTCATGAATTTTCTTTTGAATGCTGAAAAGCCCAGCATAACACAGAAAATTTAGCAATCAGTCTCAGAAATTTTCATTCTCCTTGCTGAGTAAAACTCAACTCTTGTTAGTCTCATGCTCAGTATGTGAAAGGGTACCCAAGCCTGGCACGTGCACCAGAGTCCTTTCTTTGTCTGTGAAAACAGTGCTCAGTGTGTATTTGGGATACAGTGCAGCCCTGATTCTGAACATTGGCCATAATTAAAAACATAGTTTGTACTTTTTCTCGTAATGTTTTTATGACATTGGGAAATAATTTAAAAAGTGATTTACTAGAGAAATGCCTAACTACTCTTACATATTATCCTAAAATGCCAAAGAGCAAAAGCACCAAATAACACTTCCCTTGTGTTTTCCGGTAGAGGATTGGTACACTGAAGAGGAATTAGCGTGGCACTGAAAGTGCACCAAAGTGCACATTAAATGGTAGTACCACCTCTAACAAAATGTTTCCAGAGCCTGTCACAACAAGGCATTGAAACCTGATTATGGTACTTAGGTACTACCATGGTATGAATAAATGATGATAGAATAAAATTTCTACTGCTGACTGCAATACTTTGTGTGCTCTTTCAGCTTCCTCAGCAGCCCCTCTCCCTGCACCCTCCTCTTACCACTTCCCTGGTGCTTTTCTTTCCCTTCAGTCAATACCAACGGTTCAAGTGACAAATAAAATTCCTGTCTCTCAGTCCTTTTCTGGGCTACAGGTTGGAACAAGTGAACCATTAGTCACTTCATGAAATCCTCCTTTGTGCGACCAGGCTGAGAGCAGTTGCACCTTTATGCATATTTTATGCACATTTATGGGCTGCATTTCACAGTGCTGTATTTAGTTCCATTACAGTTTTCCATCATATTGCTCTTTTATTATGGCATTAATTATGTATTGCTTTTACTTTATCTTACAGTATTTTTTTCCATTATTTTCATAGCTGTGTTTTATAATGTGTATAAAGTTAATTTGTAACAGTAAGGTTAATGTTATCCTGGCACTTTAGATTAGCCAAGTTGTTATTTTTTGAACGATTTTGTTTGGGTACCTCTTAAATTTCCTTTAGAAAAAAAAAAAATCAACATTTAAAATTCCGAAACACTAAATAATTCATAGGCAGAGGGAATTTTTATAAAAATGAAAGAGCTTTTTTAGGAGGATGAGCTTCCACTGTCACCATTCCAGGTCATGTGAAGCAGCCGTGTTGAAAGTGGGCCACAGTCAGCCTGGGAGATGTGGTGAAACAGTAGCTAATGAAAGTGATTTAATGAAAATAATATATAGACTTAGGCTTACAGCAATATAAATACTTTTCTCTCCAGAGATAATTTTGATTCCCACATGTGATGATGTGCAGTGAGCATCTGAGTCGGCAACAATACACAAATGAGTCAGCTATCAGTTGTGGGTTTTTCCAAAGATAATTCAGGGCACTGAGAGGAGAATCCTATGCCTTTGGGAAAGAGTCTGATATAGAAAACACTTTTTTTCGAAAGTGCTAGTAGACAGGTTATGCATACCAAATAATGGTGATACAAGTAAAAGTGAAACATTATGATTAAGAGTTGTTTGGATAAATTGTGATTTCTCATGAAAATAATAAAATTTTTGAGCTTGTGTAGGAGATGAACTTAAACACAATTATTTCCATTACACTAGCCTAAGAGAAAATAAAAACTAATTTCTGTGCGGTATTTAGAGGCTCTGACGGGACTTAGGAAGGAAACACCATCCAGACTTTGAATTGCAATTGTGGATACCAATCTGCAAGTAGCACCGAGTGACTGTATTGTGGTGGAGATAATTTCAGGGTTGCTTTCTGTGTTCCGCTTTAGCTGGCAAGTCCCAGCAGAAGCCAGAAGAAGAATTAAAATGTAGCACCCTTTGCAGTCAAAATTCATAACATGAGATTCTCACAGTGAAAAATTTCTAGGGCTGTGAGGCGCAGGTGAGGTTCAATGCTGTAACATTAGGAACTTCTATCTTCTATTTCATGTGGAAATTTACTCATTGTTTTTTAATTTCCTGTCCAATCATATACAGGTTATTCTTAATTTTTGGTGAGAAGATTTATTCAAATCAGTCCTGATTTGATAATAAAAAATTGGCCAAATCTGTATTACGGATGGGTAAGAAATTTTGCAATATTGATGGAAACAGAAGAAAAAATGTCGATCGACAAACCTTTATGTCTTCCCACCTTATTTCTAGAATTTAGCTCTTTGAATTTATTAATTTATGAATTCTTTTTTAAAAATATGATGACTAGGCTAACAAAGCTGAGTGAGGTCTTTATTGCTAAACACCTGCAGATCTCAGAAATTGTGGCTGCTAACAGCTTTTGAAAATCAGACCAACATTTCATATTGAGCTTTTCCAAATATTTTCTTCTGTTTACAGAGGACAGAAAAAATCTTGTGAGTTTGGTTGCTTGAGAACATTCATTTTGAAGAGATTTGCCCATTTGAAACAAAGACTGAAAAAAGGAGGCAAAGCGAAAAGGTCATTTTGTCCTTTGTGCTGTTTTGCTGTTCTTAAGAGCACAAAAATTCTTTTGTCTACTGCTTTTCTAGCTGCAGGCACAGCTGGAGTTCTGACGTCCTTTCCTTACCTGAACACTGGTTCCTCTTTCATATCTAATTTGGAGTGGGCAGGAAAGGAAAAATATCTGAATGTAATCAGAGAAAAATATTTAATATTTAAAGATAGGAGGTGAAGTGATCACAATACATACTTCTTCCCCTTTTAGATTTGCCATTTGCATCCTTTATTTAATTATAAGGGTCATGTTGCACAACTATTCTCTTGTTGCTGCTTCAGTGATATTATTCTTCCCTGGCATTTCTATGGCAAAAAAAGTCATAAATCTTTCTGACAGAAAAATTTGGGCAATTTCTTCTCAGTTACACTTCCTTGTTTTATACACAGGGGCTGAGCCACTTGAACCCAAATTGTGGCCAAGTTTACCCTAAGTACCAAATGTAGGTACCACAACAATAACATGTGAAGCTGAAAGCAGTACATTAAGCAGAAATCACTTTTTAGAGATGGATCATATAAAACAGCATTAGGCTCACTTATAATTGGGCAATAATTTAGAATTCATGTAACTTTTAAAATAATTAGATACATTCAAAATAGTATTTTGTAATGCATCATCTTAAATTACACTTATGAATTCAGATATATCATTAGAATGAAAATAAATGTAGAACTTAATTTAACAGTTGTGAAATAAACCTAGGTTGTATATTTGTGCCTTGTGAGTATAATAGAAAACAAGGAAAATAATTTCATATTAAAATATGGGTAACTGCAGGGCATTTACTAAAACTAATGTTATCTTAGTTAACTTTCAAATATAAAAAAGGGCTGGGTAAATAACTCTCTATGAAATCTGAAGTATAATTTATAATGAATTTGTACTAATGATATCTAATGTGCCTAGTTAAAATGAAAGCTTTATTGAGAATAAATGTTACTCATTTACTTCAAAGGGAGTTACCAGACATATGTAGTTTGACAGTAATTTTAAAAATAGAACAATATTGGCTAATAAATACACAATTTAGATATTTCCCTTATGAAAATGAGATGCTTAATGTATAAAATTTTATTTAATTGTATAATATTAAAAAAAAATCTCCACTTCAGAATACTTTAGTTGCAAAACATCTAAAAAGGAAATTCCCGAAAAGCTCTTTCTTTGATGAACTCTTAAATAATAAGAATTGCTACTTAAATCAACAAACAAATAACCTTATTCAAATATTAAGTTAGCTCTTATCCTGGTACTATGAGGTATAGTTTTCTGGAAATGTTCAAGAATTTGAATTTGAATTTGTATTTCGTTAATTTGTATGGTCAAAATATACATTAGTCCTGATTCTGTGAGTGCAATCAAATAATTTAAGCAAAAGGAGTCTTGTGCACCATATATATTTTATTTTTCATTTTTATGTATACAGCATTAATATTAGCATTAGGTCTGTTGAGATTCATTAAGAGAAAAATGCAGAAGGAATCCCATTTTATAAAACAGTCATTGTTTTTAATGAATGTATAATTAGTTCTACTGTAATAAAGTGAAAATCTATCCCATAAATAGATTTTCCTTAGATTTTCTTCACAGGCGTGAAACTCCTAATTTAGCATGGCATCTTCTAAAATACTTCCCCTGATATATTTTTTCATGTTTTACTGAGGAACCATTCAATCATCCTTATTGCTCGCAATATAAAGATTTGTTCCATCGTTAGGGGAACTTGCAGAGACCTTTGCTCACATCATTGTTCCGTGGGGAACGTTGGCTTTTTTTTTTAATTTGTTTCATTTGAAGTGAAACAATGCTTAGTATTTCTGGTTAGAATTCATAAAATGGGTGATGTTGCAGTCTCACACAGCCACGCATTTTCATGTCTTACTTAATAGACATTAAAGAATCTTTAGTGGAAAAAAAAAAAGAAAACTCTTTTCTCATACTTACCTGAAATATTGTATTTTACACATTTAAATGGCAAATCCTCTAGTACAGAGTAATCCTTTACTTTTAAAGATGACTGTTATAACTTGGCTTCCTAGAATATTCAAGGAGTAGCAGAGTTAGATCCGTAGAGTGTTCTGATGTTTTCGGTTTCTGCAGATGGTAAAATGACATCGTGGGCTTTGTCTGATTGTGGGCTTTTTTTCATAGGAAGTTGTCAAGATTGGTAGTAATCATTTTACATCAACTGTTTTCTGCAGGGGCACCTACAGAAATGCTTATAAAAAAACTTCCCTGAACTGAAATTAAAATTTGAAACCTTTTCTTATAATCTATTCTGTAGCTGATATCCTAGGGCAGTTCCTTGATTTGATTGCATTTTGCATCATTGAAAGCTGATTCCAGTGGATTGGATCAGTTCTCCAGTGAGCTGAAGCCATCAGTGATGCACAAAGAATGAGAACAAGCTCTTCCAAGGGAGGAACTTTCACGCTAAAATGAAAGTTATAACACTAAAAATTCTAGCAAAGGCAAGGCAGCTCTAGTGTCTCATCTAGGTCACAGGCTCTTTAGATATAGCGTTATAAAGATGCTTTGACAAGCAAGTAATTTTATTTATTAAGGGTACACATTCTGAGGAGAAGAGAGGTGCCTTAGTTTCTGCCCCATGCAGAGAGACTGGCAGTACAGTGTAGCTGGCCTGGATCATCCTAGAAGAGGGATGTCTCCTGTTTACCTGGCTGCCGCATTTCTACCCGCCTTTACATATATTTGTACCTTGGCACATGGACCCTCAAGCTGCTTAGTCCTTATGTAAGTTGTATTTGTTCATTCATAAAAGCTCTGGCAAAAGGTGAAGAAGGTTCTTATGACAAATGTCAGCTGTGTCTAAGTCTGATATACAAAACCATTTCCATGCTTTCCTTTCTTTCCGTGACAGCCCTTCTCCCACACCTGCTGCTACCAATTTGGTTGCAGCACTTTAGTGGCATCTTGAGGTAGCCAAACGTGCATGTACCAGGTTGGTCAGTGACAAAAGTGTCATCTGCCCTCTTCATGCAGTACTCGTGTGACAACACTGGTGAGCTCAGAGTGAGGGAAAGTAAGGGAACACATGAACATTCTTGTTAGATGAATTCCACTTGTGGTGTCAGTACCAATTGCAAGGACTAAACTATCCAATTCCTTGCTAGACGTATGCTCATTCCAAGCAAGGAGATCCCTGTTAATGGAAAATCCTCTGATTTATCTGCATTTCAGCAAAACTTATGTTTCAGTAATGGTATTCTAATGTTGCGGCTTTAACAGCACTTCACTCTTAATCAAACTGAAAGGAGTGTTTTCTTGCCTTCCATGTTTTGTGAAAAGTGAAAGCTTCTCTGCTCTTGCTTGTGCATCTGTTTTTGTCTCCTCTGGAAGTAAAAAGCTATGAGACACTGCCACAAGAGTTCATAAAAGTCTCAGGATTTGCCATAATCTTCTGAACATGCCTAGAGAGTAGATTTTTGGATCATGCAGGGAAGTTTCACTGCAAAGTCCAGAATACTGACTCACAGTATTTTGACTCCAATTCCTGTTTCCTCTGAAAAATAACCGCCCAAATTGCCAAGGGAATACTCAAAATATGGTTGCTAATTTGCGGGCTGTGGGGCTGTCAGAGACCGCCCTGAGATTTTATTCTTTGTCAGAATTTTGATAGTTTGCTCTCATTGTATTCTTCTTCACATATTTCTGTGCTCGGGACTTAAGGGGAAGCATGATTAGTACCTGTGCTGCTGTTGTACACTGTCAGCTTAGGATGGCTGCAGACCTTTTCATCTAATCAGCACTCATGTGTCAGCTAATGCAAGCATAACACTAAACACGTTCTGATCATTCCCCAGAGAAATGACATTTCATCTCTGGGTGTACATTGTGAGAAATCTTAAATGTTTTCCTCATTGGACTGAACACTGTGTGAATACCAAAAAACTCAACTAAATTCAAAAGGTCATATTAGACAATTCTGAGGTGAACAGATGTGACTGTATAAGGTTACAGCTAGGTACTCCATGTGCACTTTTTAGACTTATGTTGGGAATTCCATTTCTGAAACAGTCTCATTGGTGCTATTATGCAAATTCAAGCGTAAATCACCAGGAGACCAAAAACCAAGCAAGTCTAAACCCTTAGTAATACATTTATTGCACATTAGATGAGTCAAAGCAAAGCCCAAACACACACACTTCTGTGGAGTTAAACCTTAATTAGATGATAAATCTAGAATTTTATGATCTGATAAATAATTTTGAGATTTTTTTAAATGACGATTTTTTCAGTTAATAGCAAATTATCTGAGGAAAAACACCTTTTAGCTGGCGTGCTCTACTAAGTGAAATGTAAGGCTGTTTCTCTAATGAATACACAGTTCTCACCACCATTGACCACAGGTGTGAGCGTACTGTCAAACCATGAGCAGACTTCTTTCTATGTCAGAGTAAGCAGAACTGTATCACAATAAACAAAGTGCAAGGCAAAGTAATGTATTTTTATTGTGGGATTAGAAAAGGGTTAGTGTAATTTGGTAAATGTTGTCTAAGGGAAAATTCCTGAAAGGATTACTTTCTCATCCCCACAGTTCAGAACCTCTCAGATACACTATATTTTCACTAATGCAGAAGCTATAAAATTTCTGGATATCCATGTTGACTGTTCTGATAACAAACAGCACATAAACTTTGCTTTTGGATTAGTGGATGCCAGTGTTCAGTATAAGAATTCCTATCCTGTTGGATTCTGTTGCAATTCACAAGTCAAAAACTTGTGATGCTGCTCACTGACATTAACATTCTGCAGTTAGCACATTCTGTGACTATAAAGAATCAAGCAGAGATCTCAGTAAGAAAAAGGATTTTAGATTATATTATCTTAAAATCATAGTTCCTGCATTGGAAATATACTCAGTATGATAGTTTGTAAAGATAAAATGCAGAGAACAAAAAATCATATAAGTAGAAAACTAAATGTAGCAAATGATCCCATATTTATATCTCAGTAGTCAGAATACAAATAAACATCCCTAGTAAAAACACATCAGTGCTTCCAATTAAGGTAATATAATTGCATGCTTTGAAGTGGAACAATGGAAAATTCTGACAATCCACTTTATTAATATGAGGCACAGACTTCAGAGATGTATAAAAGTAACACTTAATCTGTTTAAAGCATCTGCTACTATATACTTTTTTGGTAACATTTCTGTATTTTGTGTAAACATACACATTAGATAAATAAGTAGGTACCTAACTAGATAAATACCTATTACATGAGATCTGGCCCTGTCTTTAAAAAGCCTTAAATTTTCACACATTAAATTTAAGTGCATTTTTAGTAGGCACAGATACCATAATGAAAGCATGTGATGCTAATGTTCTTTACCAAGGAAGCAAGCACCACCCTCATGGCCATAGCTGGCAAAGTTTTTATAAACTCTAAATAAAAATTATTGATGTTTCATAACTTATACTAATGGTTGAACAATATAAATAAACTAGTGGTCCTTTTTCTCATCATATCACATACTCTTTTTTTCTTCCTTCGTCTTCTCGTTTGGAAATTTGTGGTAGAGCATTCTTCAGTCAGAATCACCAAAATGTGTGTTTACATTCCAGTCTGTGCTCATGGGACTTGTTAGCCTTGATTATAAAATTGAGCTCTTATAAGTTAAACATCTTCAACTAAAACCAGCTGTTTTGTCATAAATATTTATGTGTGGACAGAGCTCTACACTAGTCATTTTTAAAAGATATGTGCTATGGTTATCTTCTTTGGGTGCACTGCTGCAATAAGCGTTACAGACAGCCAGCTCTCAGTGTCTTTCCATGGGAAGGGAAAGCAGCTTCCTAACAAAAATGAGTAGAGGTTTACTCTACCTGTTTAACAGCCTGGCTATTGAAGCAGTTTGTCTAAAACACTGTTCAGTCACCAGAGGGGAAACTGAGCCAGGCATGCAGATTTCACATCAGGAAGGCAGAGGGAGATCAAGTGGTTTCATCCTCAAAAGGAGGTCCTTTAAATCATTGATACTGCTTCTAGATGGCATAACACAGCTTCTTTACGCCAGTGCAGAGCAAAGGGTAAAGGGCATTTAAATACTACCTCTCCCTCTGGAAATGTTTTAGACCCTCCTAGCACTTAGTGGCAGGTTACAAAAAGGGCAGGCGGGAATCAAGAGCAGTGGTCCAATCCTGATACCAGGTGCTTGCAATCGCCTCGGTTTGCTGCTCCCTGTACCTGGGATTTGTGAACCTGGTCATCCATCAAAGTCCACTGCATGCATAGCCTTCCCCTGAGGGTGTAGGGAAAAGGAACACAGTGTGCTGGTCTGGCTGTGCCAACTCCACGCTTTTCCTGTGAGGGTTTATTCCACAGAGCATGTTGGCACTGTTGACTTCCTGGCTACGAGCCCGGACCAAGTTTAAAAGCTGAGTCTAGAAAGTCTGTGGGTAGTTTCCATGCTCCTTCCTTGAGGTGATGTTCAGAGGTAAAGTATTTGAGTAATCAAGGGTTTTGTGAATGGGGAAAAATGAAATGAGAATATGTTAAGCTGGTTGTAAAAGGAGAGCAATAACATAAGTGATTGGTGCTGCTCGGTCGAGAACTGCAGAACTGCTGCTGCATTTGCTGCTATCTCTGCCTCTGCTTTTGTGTATCACAGTTGCAATGCACTGCCACAATTGCAAGAGTTGCCCTTGCTTTTCATTCTGCCTTTATTAGTGTGAAAAGATATTTACTGAATTTTGTTGCTGATGTGTAACCCCAGTTGTATTTTAAAGCATAAAATCTCTTGCAGTACCTGAACTCTCCTGGCCTGAAGCAACAAAGCAAACATATTTTACTGATACACTTTGAGAAGGAACTGCTCTACATCTCCCTCTCTTATGTACAAGTTTCTGTTCTCAGCTAGTTATTCTTGATGGCTGGCATAAATTTGCTTCATTTTCTTTCACATGATCTAATGCTGCTGTAACTGAGGGAAGATGCTATGGCACAGTTTGCCTGTAATTGGAGCAATATGTTCTCCTGGCCTGATGGAATCTCAGAATAATTCAGGTTGGAAGGGAAGTCATGAGGTCTCTAGTCCACCTGCAAGCTTAAAGCAGGGCCAGCTGGAGGTCAGACAAGGCTGCTCAGGCTGTTCAGCTGGTCCTTGGAAACCTCTGAGGAAGGAGACTGCAGAACCTCTTGGGTCCCTCCTCTTCTGCTCAGTTCCCTCCACTAAGCTAAAAACCTGCCAGCACTGTGAGTTTGATGGCAGGTAGGTGTCCCTTTCCCTGCAGCAGAAGGTCTCCCACTACTGTCACTTGCTGCATCCTGTTGGTGAGGCTGCCCGAAACAGAGATTTCTTCTCTTAGTCTGCTACCAGGGAACTTTGAACCTACTTTGAACCTACTTTGGAACTGCAAAGCTGCAGATGGAGAAGGAGCCAGGTGGCAGAAGCTGCAAGCCTTCAGGCTTCCCAGTCTTGGGAGTTGTCGTGGTTTAACCTCAGCCAGCAACCACGGCCCATGCACCTTTTTGTTCTTGTGGCTTGCGTGCATTTTTAAGGAATTTTTAGTGTTCATGAAAAGGATGCAACTGAATAACTCCATAATGAATTCCTAGAGTAACAGCATCTTTACTTTTCCGCATTGCTACTGTACTTCAATCCTGATCTTCAAAAATTGTAGCTTGCGGGTTAAGGCAGCAGTTCAGAGTCTTGGCCCTAGGACAGCACAGTCGTGACAGACACTGATCGTACAGCCCGTGTCAGACGTTCAGGATGTGTTTAAACACAGGCTCCTGCTACATTACACAGAGAATGCCTGGGGGTGAAGTGATTGTTCACCATTCAGTATTACAATATGGTTTTTTGTTGTTTTTTTTTCAGTAGCTACTATCTGAAGAAAAAGAGAATACTGAATTTTAAATAGAAAGTGCATATAAAGATTTTATTCCTTACAGTATTTTGTCAGCACAACACTGCCATACCAAAACAGTCTGAATTTTAGAAAATGAAAAACAGGAATCTTTTTCTTTTTTGTCTTCTTTTCTCCTCTGTGCACTTCTTGGATACTTAGAAACAACCTTGAGAGGTAAAAACTTAAATACCAGAGCCTGAGTGTAGTTATGCTTTAAGTTTGGAGTGTCACCCCTATAAGTTACTACAATTATTTCACATACACTTAATTTCAAGTGAAATTATAATCTTATTTTTATCAGAAGTAATAAGCCTGTAGTTCAGAAATGAGAGTGGGCTTGTGAATATGTAGTAAAATTTTAGAAATATGATAAAGTAGATCATTAGTTACAAAGAATAATTTTCTGTTCAAAAAGTCTACCAACAGACATTTTTTACAATCAAGCAAAAGGAATAAATGTGAGCATGAAGGTGTCTTCAGCAGCTTTTTCCTGTGAACACAAGGCAGTGATGTGAACACAGGAAAGAATTTTAACATACCTTTGCAAATATCATTTGCCAAGAGCTTCCAACAACCAATATTACTTGTCAGTTTATGGAGACTATTTAAAATGTATGTAAAGAAAGAAGTCTTAAGAATGATAGCCAGAGCTGACCGTGTTGCTGTATAAAACACTATATGCTGCAGTGCTGTTCAGTTTGTGTCATCAGGCATCTTAAGGTTGTTACAGAAGTAAAAATAGTCTGTGTTTAAAGGTCTGTGTTTACACATTTCTCATAACTTTTGAACCATGTTTGTTTTAATACATTTCTCTCAGCTTTTGACCCAAGAAACCTAATAGGTTTTTATGTTCTTTTGTAAATAACAGATTTCAATTAACTATAGTTGAAATTACCTTAAAACGTCACTGAATTTTGCTAACTAAGTGGCTTCCTTCAGACAAAATGACACCTATTTTTGACTGTCAGTTGATCCATTAGTGAGAGTGAACAAAATCCTGTTTCTCAGTTCAGCTGCACAGCAAGCTCTTTTTTTCTTTCACATATCAGTCATCTTACTAGGAAAACTATCTGTTAAAAATACTTGGGGAAATGCATGCATAATGGAAATGGCCTGTGTTTGAAGGGGAGTATGGAAGAAAGCATTTTTTGTTAGGGAGGAGTTACTAGTTATTAATTAAAAACAAAATTATAGAGCTTCCTAAAATAAATATTGAAGTTCTTGACATTTTGATTCTTGTCTCCTCCTGAGTTATTTTTGAACCCCTTCCTTTCCATCTTGAATAATATAATCTTTGTTTCCTTTACAAAATACTTCCATTGTTTTCCACTGCATTTAATTTTCGGAATGGAAACGTGACCTAAGAAGAGTATTGTTTTCTGTCAAGATGAAACACAATGCATTCTTGTGCTATCTTTCCTTGTTCTGTCCCTGTTTCTTCCCTATTTCTAGGCAGATATTTGTGGTCATTTTCAACGATGTAAGTATTGAGGCATTGGAAGAAGAACCAAAAAATTGCCTGTTTTCAACTGCAAGGCTTAAATACCTTGAATATGATCACAAGTGGGATCAAAGGTGGCAAGAGTTTCATTACCCATAATTAAAAAGAAAGAAAGGAAAACAGAAATACAACAGATGAACTGAAATGGACCAGAAAATGGACAGGGAAAATTGAACTATTTCTCTCTCTGGTATTAAGGTCAAGCAGATAATTTGTGTTTTAATACTCCATTTTCTTGTAGTCAGAACTTGTTCCACTACTACTGCTATGCACCGGTTAAGTCCATTCTCCATTTTATTAACTCATCCTTATCATAAACTGCTAAGCTTGGCTCCTAGTGAACTTATCTGTGAACTCTGCCGAAGTTCAGGGCCTGAAGTCAGAGATATGTCTTACTCCTTTCCACAGACTATTCCTACACATTGCAGAGTGTACTTCAGGGAAATCTGTCAGCAGTAATCTTATATTACCTCCTCTAGATTTTTTTCATTTCCTCACTGTCTTTACTTTTCTTTGTGGTCAGTCCACATGTGCCCGTGGCAGTATTTGTCAAGACCTGCTAAGTGGGTGGCTGGGCCAGTTGCATCCTGATGAATGTGCAGGGAGTGCAGGGAGTGCGGAGAGGTCAACCACAGACGTGCTTCACAGTGCAGGCAGCACAGGGCCAGATTGCTGTACAGACAGAGGATAAACTATGTGAAAATACAATTCAGACAAGACCCTTGACAAATTTTATGAAAATGATCTACAGTGAGGAATTTGATGAGGCACTCAGTGCTGCAGTCAGCACTAAATCCCTTGTATTTTACAACCCAATAATCAACCTGCTGCTGTGATTATCAGAGTGGAAGAGGATGAGTGGCGAGAGTAAGTGGCTGTTGGTGTAGTGCCCAGACCTACCAGGGCCCTGAAGCAGCTCCAGCAGGAAGCTATCCCCATTTGACATCCATGCAGTCTAAACAGTGACGATTTGGGGAAGAGATTCATGAAGACCTTCATTCACTTGCCTTTGTCCTCTATTTGCTCTGATCAGAATCTTTCTTCACTCTTTTCTTCTACTATCCCAAAGTCAGTTAAAAGAGAGTTTAAGATTTTCACCTGAGAAAAAAATGTCATCTAACAATCTACTGCTTTACTAGCATTGATTTATTCTCTCAGACACAACTGTCACCAACTCTAGGACTACCAACAGTTTCACTAAAATATGTCTGAGAAAATGTCTCAGTTTTTCTTTTCTTTTTGTTTCCTTTCTTTTCTTTAGAAAAAGTCCCATTTCTCCCCAGCAGGAGACAAAGTTTTTGGCAGATTAAAAGCATTACATCTGGAAAGCCAGCAAAAATAGCAAACTTGGGTGAAAATATCACCAAACTGGCTTTTTGAATTTTAGCAAATGATTTTTTTTCCCAGTTCCTTCTCAGTTTATGGCAGCTCTTTAGCATTTTTAATAAATCTGATACTCCCAGGGAGGCATGAAATCCTATGAGTGAGAATTCCTCCATTAAGAATAACTACACCAAGACCGTGTATGAAATCTGAGACCTGTCCAGTCTTTCTTGTGCTTTTCATTGTATCCTGCCTGAATTGCTGTGGTCTCAAGAGCTCTTATCCACTCCAAACCTGCAAAGAAGGGAGCAGGCAGTGCCCTGGAGAGCATTGCATAACAATAGAATGAATGGTTTCCAAACCAAGCAGGATATTAAATAATACAGATATTGAGTAAGTTCTACCGGTTCAGCTTGACTGCAAAAGGAGAAATGAAGATTGAAAATGTTCCTTGTCCTGTAACTGGTGTCTCACCCCTCCAAAACTGGCAGTGTGATAAAGAGGTACAGCTGAGGCTAACTTGCTTTTTTTGCCCTTAAATGACTTTATCCCTAGGATGAGATTGAAGTTAGCAGCCCAAGTCTATCCTCTACTTTATCCTCAACTCTTCATTTGCTGCTTAAGTCTTCAGTGAGCCCAGCTCAGATGGACTGGAGGATCCAGTTTGGAGAGGTTGTTCTTGTTGACGTGTTTTGCTTTTGTCCTTATCTGATGAACTATTTGCTCTAAGATGTCACTTATCACAAATTTAAGAGTCACAGAAAATCACATTTCATATGGATAAGATTATTACTTCAGGCAAGTGTCAAGATTATAAAGGTTAGATGTGTTCTTTCACCACAGAAGTAGGGGAGCGGAGTGGAGAGAAGAAATAAATATTTTCAAAGGATAGGTTACTCTGCACACAACATGGAATTCCAGTGTTTCCTTTTGAGTTATTTAATGCAGTGGCAGAAGAGTGGTTTGTTTGTAAGGAAATTCAGCTTCTCAGTTGCTAGGAAAAGTTGAACTCTTGCTTTTCAGTGACTTCGAAATGATTTAAGGCTCACTGATCAATGGCCATGCTTTCATGTATGTGAGGGGGAGGATATCTGATTAATGACCTGTGACACAAGCTTCACCTGTCCACAGGAATCTGCATACTAGCTGAATACTGAGATGACAAATTAACAAAGCGTTTTGCATGGCCTTCACTGAAAAAACCTATGGGGTCTGGAGGTCAGTTTAGCAAGTGCAAATGCATGGTTATTTTTAATTACACATAAGCTGCTCTTATCCCCTGAAATAGCAGAGAGGGAGTTTTGCCATCAAGTTTGGAGTGTAGACGCACTTGTTCTTTTTTCTTTTATTGGCCTGGAGATTTTCCCAGTGTTAATCCTTTAATAATACAACTCCACAGCTTTTTTTTTCTGCTTTTTTTCTGCCTTTTTTTTGTTTTTTCCAATTACTGTATTACAACTGACTTCTTGTTTGTAAGCCTGAATCTAGTCTTTTGTTTAGTGAGGATAGACAGATTAGACACACTTCTGAATGACCTATTAGGAATTGTAAGGGCTGTGTTTAATTGTGAAAAAAAATAACAGCTGCTTAATTTATGGATATGCACAACAGGACAAACAATTTCAACACGGCAAGCAGAACACTCATCATTGATAGAGTTGGCATCATTTCCTCCTATGTCACAGTTGCAGTAGGAATCTCTTTCTTTCAGAGTTAATTTAATGCTTTAGAAAGGTGTCGGATGGGGCCCTGGAAGACAGCAGCCCTGGGATGGGCACAGCATCAGGTGCAGTGCAGGTGGCACAGGCAGCGACCTGGCAGCCTCTGCTCCAGCACCAGCACGGATTTGTTCATCCCACTGGGAGGGAAAATCACCAAAGGAGAGAAAATGAAGGTGCCAGTGTCCCATGGCCTGTGATCTGAGACTGGCAGCAGCAGTGTCAGTTTTGAGACAGAAATTTGTCCACTCTAAAGAGCTGGGTTCTTCTCAGAAAGATGATAGCGAGTGCTCAGTAGATAGTAATGAAGCTTTTGTCACTACACTGGCACCTTCTCTTTTGTGAGGAATATGCTCATTAAAGAAATAATGTCCCTTTTAACCCTGAGATTTGATATGTGCAGGAAAAGAAAGAACTAAATGACTGGAAACATGAATTCACGGTCAGGTAGTCCATGCTCTCAGCTCTACATAAGCATTGTGCTGCACTCATTAATCTTTTGCAAGTGCCTTTCAGTAGATTATTAGGAAACATCTGTTTAATATTTATTATTTTATTTTGTTATTGTGTGTTCTTTTTTATTCTCAAAATATTCTCCCTAGGGGCAAAAATGCCTGTGTAGGGGAAGCTATGATTTTGAAAGTGTTATTGTTTGTGTTGATTCTTTCTTCCTCTCCTCTCCTCTCCTCTCCTTTTCTCTCCTCTTC
>VZTD01000539.1:117975-357992 GCA_013397725.1 Rhagologus leucostigma
CTCTTCTCTCTCGTTTTTTAATAACTATTTCATAAATATTGTATGATCACAGAAGTGCACATTGAATTTATTTCTGTCTTCCATCATTGAGAGTGTTCTGTCTTCTAGGTAGATGAGTTGTAACTCACTTTCTGAGCTTTATGGTACTGAAAGAGTAAAGTTGCATTCTAGGTTGTTGATCCCAAAATTTAATTTAGTCTGCTAAAAAATCTTGGCCCCAGGCTATTGTTTGTCTTGAAAGTAGTAACTGAGATTTTCCCTTGCTTTAGGAGTCAGAAAGAAGTCACTGTAAGAGAGGATAGATTTGCTCAGGGCAGCTCATGTATTACAGCATGTTGTACTAATTGGAGTTTCCTAAGGTGTGATGGCTTCATGCCCAGGAACTACATGGCTGTAATCCAGCTGAGAGGTGACACATGTAAATAACCAAAAGCTGGGCTTCATCTGCCAGGATGGGATGGAACCTTGTAGCAATCAGTGATAATAGAAACTGCTGCTTATGGATAGTGCTGTGTAACTTGTAAGGAATCCATATACTCTCAAGCTGCATATATAACTGGCTAATTTGGGGCACATTTTCCATCAAAGAAGAATTCACCTTCCTTCATATTCTTTCTAATTTCTCCCCCTGCCCCTCAGTGCTCTGTCTTTTTTAGATTCGAATGCAGCCTGGTATCTTTATAAATGAAGTGATTTTATCTAAGCACTTTGTATACTGGAGTTGTGGTAAAACAGAAAGAGCTGAATATCATCGTTTTAGTGACATACAACTCTAGATGATCTGACAAATTCCCCTTGATGATTGAGAGTAATACAGAAAATGACTGGAGAGAATGGAGTTGTGTGGGATGCCACAAATGAATGCAGCAAAAAAAAATCATTATGACTGTTTGAGGAGAATTAAAAGCCGTGTGCTCCTGTCACCTCTTTCAAAAGATAGCAAGATATTGTCAGGTAAACTGTTGTTGAATGCATTTGTACAATAAGTGTGAATGTCTTCCACCTATTTACAGTTAAATATCCATCTCAATTTCTAAGCAATTTCAGTGCTATGATCCAGTTCTACTAAAGGTTGTTTCAAGTCTAGAATGATATCAATCCTTAAATGTATTTGCAGTTAAATTTTGTCCATTTCATCTTTGAGCCTTTTGAAGTATATACTGATTATCACTAAATAAAGTTGAATTGAGTTGGATATTCAGGGTGGTCCTATCAGTGACACCTGGGAAATAATGGCATATTTGAAGAAGGGAGAGAACAGTTTCAGTTTGTATTGCTGACTGGCGTGAATTCTTACACCAGAAATCAAAGGGGCTTCTGTCCTTTAACCATCCACACACAGCTTTGGCATTCCCTGGTGTGCAACATAGTTCCTTGGCTCATCAGCCCTGCTACCATTGCACTGCTTTCATTCTCCACAGCTAAAGTATGATGATAGTTCTTGTTACAATGATGTATCGATTGCTTCAGTCAGGAATGTCCCATGATTGTGATATTTTCTGTTTTTCTTAAGGTAGGAAAGATCCATGCTGAATCCAGGTGTTGCAATGCAGGATGCAACGTGTGATGAAATGCTAGGACTGAAGGTATACTATTGTTCAGCAGCTCTGGGCAGAGCAGCCCTTGGGATTTGGGAAGGCCTTTCAAGGAATGTCATCTTTGAGAGTAACTAGGTAAAATGGTTCAAGTCCTTACCATTACTGAGTTCTCTGTTTCAAAACAAATCTTTACTATAATCAATAATGTCTGAATAACAGCATCTTTTGTTGCCAAATTTCAAGGGTGTCCAATGAGTTAAAAAATGTGGATCAACCACGGATCTAATTATATAAGCTGCTGTCTTGGTACATCTCATTTGGATAGAAAGAGATAGGACTGGGTATTTTCTAAAAGCCTGGTCTTCCAATATTTCTAGCTTCATCACGAAGGTTCAGTAAGTACTTAACAGTTAAGGAAGTTACTGGACCTCCCAGTCCTCTGAGACTAACTTTTCCCCAGCTGCAGAGACCAATAAATATTTGTATCATATGTTGTATTTTATGAGAAAACAGTTGGAACATTTTTGCAGTCTGTGGGCACTTAAACTCTGTGCAGGATAACGTAACACGTGAATTAGGGGGCCAAACTAGTATACCCTTTATTTTCCAGCCTTTAATTTTCAAGCCAAACCTGTGTATCACAAAGATCAGTGTGTGCGTTGTTTTATAAAGTCTGATGTGCAAGTCTTAGAAGTCATTGAGGTGAACTGTTAAACTTGCTTTGATTTTGATGGCAGATCCTCCGTGTATTTAGAAGGACACAGTAGGCTACAACTCATAAAAAGAATTAATCAATTTTCCTGTATTATTAATTATACCCTAAATTATTAAATGATGGCATTTTCTAAATGCAATTTATTTTTCACCACCTGTTGCTGCTAGTCAGCTTCCTGTTCAATTTAGATAAAGGGAAAGGACTGATGCTTTTCTTTTCTGTACTACATAATATGCACTGTTTGTGTTCACATATAATGCAAAGGAATGTCAAAAATCTAACAAATATTGTTTTAAATGGTATCATTACCTGTGATGATGTTACATACTTTGATTAGTATGAAAATCATAAAAAGCTAGGTCAACATCAGCACACTTTCTGTGGGAAATTCCCTATTATGTAGTGGACAGCACTACGTTTTAACATGCAAGTGTTCTGCTTAGAATTGAATTTCCTAGTCTAAGAAATGAATTTCTTATTGTTAAGAAGGACTAGTGCCATGAAATGTGCTGTCTAACTTCAATAGAAGGGAAAAATGATTAAAAAAATCTCATCCAGATACAGACCTGATTATGATCTTCGGACATAATCCAGCAGGAGTTTTTCATGATTATTTTTAAAGTTTAAAAAATGAACTTTAAAATATGGTCTGAAAAATGAATACTGAGTACCTTCTTATGCAGCACTGCATTGTAAAAAAAATTAAGAGAATGGAAGTTTTCAGCATAATATCTGATAAACTGTAAAACCTGCATATATCAAGCAAACTGTAGTTTATAAGAGGCAGACTTCTGTGGATGTGCATGAGGTACTAAGAGCAGACTCATCATGCTTGAACATAAAGGAGAGTTTAATTGACAAGTCCCACAATTATCTGTGTAACAATATAGTCATATAATTAGTATAAAAATAAATGTGCAAGCCAAAGATTATTATATCAAATGCAGTTTCACTATAACAAAGGGTTGTGACAGGAAGATACTAAATACAGAAACGTGCTTAGAGTCTGTTCTTTAATCATTCTCCACAAATATTTATTTTACTCACAGTGAAATCCCAGTGGTTTGTTTCTGCAGTGTTAGTGTGGGAAAAGGAGTACCTGAAAGGCACTTTAAAATGGCCACTAATATGGCAATAATTGTGTGAGCAACCAAATGTCTCATCCTAATAAGAAGAATAGACGAACACAGTATGTGCTGAAAAGATAGGACTTTTCTCAGCTTTGGCTGTGGTTGTATCTCAGATAACAGCCTGCCAATGCAGCCTAAATAACTGGCAGCCAAACTTGCCTGTTCACATAAGGCTCTCCCATTTCCCAGTTCTAATTCATTTCTATCCCTGTGACAAACACTAACACTATTGGAAATAACTACATATCCACCTGCCAGTGTCATTGTGCAGGAATTTCTGCCAGTCTAATTGAGAAGGAAGTTCTTGGCTTAATTATAGGAAAGAAGGTACCCGGTTATTTTAAGATCAGTCTAGGAATTGTCATCTTGCTGTTAATTTCTACTCTCCATATAATTCAGAGTATAATGCTTCCATGTTGCGAGGTCTTGCGAGGGTCCTGGAGCTATCATCCATCATTAAGGTAAAAGTTAATAGGACACAGTTTTAGAGGAGATAGGAATATCTATACAGATACGCTGCATTTTCCTAACATGAGTATTTTGAAATGTTCACTGTCTAAACTCCCACCTCATATGACTTATTGCAGTTACCCCTTATATCTAGATCACTTATAGCCTCAACATGTAGTTGCCATCTGTGTCACTGCTACTAACCTCAAGCTAAGTGAAACATCCCATGGAACGTCTATCATTATAAAGTCTATGCAAAAAAAAAAAAAAAAAGCTTTGGATTTCATTAAGGTGACACTATTTCCTGGTTTTGGGGTTTGTTCTTTGGCTATTGTATTTTCACTTATTTATTTCCTGACCTTTCCTTTTATTTTTCTTGCAGACTTGTATGCTGTTATGTTATTGAAGTTTGAAGAACTTCCATATTAAATATTCTGATTTTAGCCACAAAATCTTGTTTTCTAAATATTGAGCCAAACATACCTTATTTTTCAAAAGACAAAGATATAGTCCCAGCAAAGCTGATTTCTCCTTCATCCCTCTTTATTTTTCAAATGAATTGGAGCTCCTGCCAAAGAATTGAAATTAATTGAAGTTAGTAAAAATTGCCTGGATAAAACACAGTTTAAATTTTGAAGGATATCTTGAGGACAAACAATCTCAGAGTTAAAACATTAGAATTATTTCAGTGTTCTACTGGAAACATTCCTCCCTTTCATCTAAATTCTTTTATAAACCAAAAGACTTTTTGCTGATGTTCTGCCAAATGCATATTTTACTTTTTTTGAGGGATCTGGAGCAGAAAACTGATCTGGTTGCTGTCTTGAAGTCCTATGCGCACTGGGGATATGTTTTTGGCTCCAGTCAGCTACTCAAAGGATACTCTGGGTTGCCTCTTCTCTTCAGTAACTCCAAATAGATGCATGGAGGAGGAATAATCAGCCGCTGGGTCTGCTACACTTAGAGAGACTTGGAAAACCATCACAGAGTTTGGTATAAAAGGGAGGGGCTTTTACTCATCAAAGGAAAATGGAAGCTCCTTATTCCAGTCAGGAGATCTGGTAAAGATATTTGTCCTATGTGATTTTTCACCTGAAGTTGTCTGTATAATAATTTTTGCTCAAGCAAAAAGTGTTCCTTGAAGTAAGGCAGTTATTTTTAACCTCTGAGGCCAGAAGCAAACTTTTCTGCTAGAAACACAAACACACTGTACAATTTTGTAGAGCCTTTGATACCTGAAAAGCTCTTTAATTTGTTTTAATGTTTCCTTTTTTTTTTCATTCCCCATTTGCAATTTGTCTTTATGCTAAAGAAGAAGAAGAAACCTTGGAAAATAGAAGGCAACTGTTTTCTGTAAGTGGTTTTAAGTCATTAGATTTCTTTATCTCCTGCTCACACCCCCCCCTTCCCTATTAGAAGAGTTTCTATCTTATGCCACAAGCAAATGTAATTTCTGTTGTTGCTTCTTTGCAAAATCCAATTTGTTATGATGTATTATGCATGCAAGTATAATTGCAGAGGAGGAGTTAAACTGAATGACAGTTTAAAGAGGTGCATTCCTTTGGTTGTGTCACTCACAAAGAGCAGCAAAAAGAAAAGTGGGACAAATTGATGCCCTGATGAAAGTATTAATCTGCTAAGACTTCAGATGAAACAATGGGACTGCCCTAATCAAGCCACACACTCTAGAGAACAAAATTATGGCACTGACTTCTGATACAGAGAAGATTACTGTAGCCTCAGCAGCAATATCAGTGCTTAGAGCTACCGTATTCTTTGTGTATACATTACTAGCAATTAAAAAAGTGCTTGTCAGTAGCAATCTTATCTTAAACCATTTTTTCCCAAGAAAGTGAGAGTTTCATGAGATCCTGTATAATGAGTTAGTCTTTTGTAATTTATTTTCATAGTAGGAGTAGAATAAAGTATGTAATAATAATAAATAAGAGCAAAATAGCAAGGTAGGTAAGTATTCCAAGTGAAATGTCTTTAAAGAAAATGTATAAGATTTTCGCTGCAAATAAGGATAGCGGTTATAAATACAACAAATTATACCTTTGTAATTGTGATGCTGGGGAACATGATGTATCTATTAAAATAATAGTAAAGTGTTCATATTTTTTATTTTCTTCAACAAATTATGGTGGTAAAAAAAGAGCTTTTAAAATCAAGCTTTTATTTTTTATTCTTTATATCACTGAACTACAATTCTTTTGTAATATTTCAGAGATAAGTTCTCTGAAAATATTTGGGCCATGTGTTTCTGTGCTTTTTCCTGAATCTGTCCCAGACAGCCAGATCAGATGGCAACAGATGTATGGTGCAGGAAGATTTCATCAATAACCTTTGATGCTGGCGACTTCATGCTTGAAACTTTCAAAGTTACTCACAGCTGCCTGCTGTGGGAAAGGACTCTGCAATCCAGGATGGTTCTTCTTTCCCACTGCTTCTCATTATCCTGTTCCAGGTCTTTGAGCAGAGAAATAAATTTATTGTTGGTCTAAAGTAGTCACAGGAATCTCTACAATACAAAGGTCTGCATGCAATGGAAAAGTAAGACCGATGTCTCATATTCCTTAATTTTGTATGAATCAGATTAGATAAATCAGTTTCTTAAATGTACAAATGATAGTTTTGATGGTTGAGTTGAGTGGGAATGGGTAGGGGAGTAAAACTGGCCAGTTGTATCATATTGTCTCTCTTCTTCAGGGACATTGTATTTCAGAATAAAGTGTCCTGTCAATTTCTCCTGAACATAATGAACTAGGCACTGGAAACTTGCCTGTTGTTCCTGGAGTCTCTATTCATTAAGTATTTCAATATTGTATGTGAAGGTCATCAATTTACTTATTCAATCACATTAAGCTATTATTTGTGGGAGCGTGGACTTCCTGTAATTCTGAAATTCTGAACTTTTCACCATGTCTCTGTATTTAAATTCTACGTTCCTTATTAAGGTCAATGGGAAATCTGAGAAAAATAGGTCAGGTCCTCCTTCCTTGATAAATTAGTTTGGTGTGAATACTACTAGATAAGAAATCAGTCTGACGTTATAGGTGCAACATTATGAGATCTCTCCAAAAACCCTGAAATGGTGTAAACAGGAACTTGTTGGGTTTTGAAAGTTTTTTGAATAGAGATTTCAGTATACTGCCATCATCTACTGTCCCAAGAAACACTGAATTTTTCTTTTTCTGTCTGGATTCAGACAAAATCAAGTCTCTGTATACTTCTGGACTGAATGGGATCCTATGACAATAGTTTTATCCCAGTGAAGATCAATTCGAAGTAAAACACCTCGCACATAAAAGCCTTTTTTGAGTGCTAGTTAGCAAGTCCTTTATAAACAGAAGCTGTTTATTATTTCCGCAGAGTTGTCTTATCAAATCCTCATAGAAATGAGATCTATCTAAAAGTGTCTTTAGAAATTGCAAACCGATACATAAATTGAAGCAAAATCTTGCTATTCATGAAAATAATCTTTTTACAGGATATTTTTGTACAGAGCGGAATATTATGTTTGGTAATTTCTTTTCAAAGAGACACTTTAGGCTTCTGTAATAAATAGTTCTGCTATCAACATACGCACAAAAGTCAAGTGACTACAAATTCTTATAGAAGTGTCATGTACTTCAGCAATAAATATTCCTTAGAGTCAGAGTTGTATGGTCCTGAATAGAATGGAAATACTTAGAAAATAAACGAAAACAAAACCCTCCCAAGTTTTAAGCCTTTTTTCTGCCAGCTACCCCAGCTGGTAAAAAATTAAGGTACTGGTATAAGTATTGAATAGGTTTTCAAAGCTAACACTTGTCTTTCCCTCCCTGTTTAGTGAGTATGTGAGTGCCAGCCAAGCCGCCAGCTCAGGTGAGAGCATTCTAGCCCAGGCAGCCTCACAAAAAGCACCACTCACAAAGAAAATGTGAAAGAATCAGTATACTGATGCATTTCCAAAATATTCAGCTGCTGAAAGCCCTCCGTGTGCCTGCTCATGGCATCTGTGGCAACCAGCCTCAGGATCATGGATCCACAAAATGGAGACTGCCAAGGCACACTATTTCACAGCTGAAAGAAGCATAATTCTCTCTCCAGAGTTCTGGTGCTAAGTGTAAACCGGGAAAAAAAAAGAAGAAAAAAGTGTTGGCTTAACAGTTCCGTTCCATTTCATAGTAGATGAGACACTGCTCAAAAAACCAGCACTGACTTCTGTTATGGAAATCCTGGTGTATGCATTCATTGAGTAAAGAATCCAGCATCTGTAGGATACTCAAGTATTTGATTTCAGAAATAAATAGTGAAATTAATAACAATCAGCCAGTGGTCATTTAGTCCTCATTTAACCACAGTGTTATCTCTGTATATTTTAATTTTTCTGTTCTTTTGCTAGAATGTCTGTTTGAACAGTGTAGTTATTACAGATTTCACTACAAAGGTCACTCATTTGCTCTCACTGGCTGAAACACTTTAGGCCAGAAAGCTCATAAGACACAGAGGCAGGCAGATAGAAGGGAATTTTGGGAAACCATTAAGTAAGACCTATTAAGTTTTGCTCAGCCAAGCTTTTTTTTTACAGTGAAGAAGAACTTTGTTCTTAAAGCCCAGTACAGAAGCACTGCAATTTCCTGATGGTTTCTGTAACTGGTGTCAAAAAGCCTTCATTGCAACAGTGGTGAAAGGTGGGTCTAATCCCTCCAGCCCACACTGATTTAGACTCTTCCTGCTGCTCCGAATGATCCCTGGTAGTTGATTGTCCAAAGAAACCATAGAGAATAGATGGGATCACAAGTTTATCAATATAATGAAATTCAGTGCTCTTTAGGAAGATTCCCTTTGTGGAAGAAGGAAGGAAATAGAAGAACATACAGCAGCCTTGCAGTAGGTTATCCACAGAAGAATCCCTATGATTCAGTTAAGTCATTTCAAAGGTGATTTCTGCTACCTTTATAAACAGGTCACAATGAGGAGAGGCTCCAGACATTATCATAGGAAAGCGAATCATTCACTGTTAGATGTCTTTACCTTATTGCTCTACACGTTACAGCTCAAAGAAGAAAAAAAGGATCTTTCTTTTAAAGGTATTGTATTCCTGTTGGTATTTAGAGTAAGTCATCTGAAAATAGCTGCTGGCATTGTTTTTTCATCTGCTGCTTGGACGGATAGGTCAGTTTGAAAGAGCTTCCCTGACTTTTAAATATAAGCTCGAAGCATGGTATCAGCTCTGGGTTTTTTAATCCTTTTATTCATACTGCATCATGATATAAGTGAGCATGATCATTAGTAGGGTCTTGTGATATATTAATCACAGGTTAAAAAAACCAGTATCAAGAATTACAGAATTTACTCTGGAGTATCTAATACAGAAAACTCTTCTCTTGTTTTACAAGCAGCTAATAGAATTCTCTACATTTTTAAGTACTATAACTTCCCAAACAAGTTCAGTTTTTACCATCTTGTACTATAGACTGTAAGTGTCTATGAAAATAGCAGGATCACAGTTATTAGAGATTTAAAAAGACCTCTTTATTCATTAAGTCAGCTCTCTTTCAACCAAAACTATGTTGTTTTCCATAGAACATGCACTAGTGCCTTATCACGGGGGACTTCTGACGTTGAAGCAGTTCCACAGAGCAGCCCTGGCAACAATACGTTAAAGAGGTTCAGAAGCCATGTGTGGGTTCCAGTGAATCACAGCCTCTTACCAAGGCTTTGACCTGGAGTCACCCCTCACAGTCAGGAGCAGACCAGGACAGAGCAGTCCAGTCGCTCTCACTTGCAGGTGTTCCACAGGCCTCGGAGCAGTTTCGAATGTGCTGTGAATTCCATACAGGCCTTCCAGACATCCTGTGCCTGGAGAAACCCCTGCAGAGTGGGAGTCAAGGCTGGGCAGCCCCGGACAGCAGCAGCCCCAGGGACCTGTGTGCTGTTTGCTCCTGCCCGTGGCCTGTGTTGGGGCTCCAAGCAGCAGTGGTGTAAGTACATCAGAACATCTCTGGGACAATGGTTTGGTAGGAAAATTAAACAGGCATCCAACCCAAATCTCTTGCCATTTGTCATGCAGAATCAGGGCCTGATTCAAGACTAGAGACTTTTTCTCCTACTTTCTGTGCCTTTATGATTCATCTGAGTTTATTTCTTTGTTCTGAAATTTATTTAAAGAAAAAGTGTATACCAAAAGGGAAACAGGTTTCAAAATGTTAGCTTTGAAGCTTGTAATCTCCTGCAGAAACCCGACTGAAACTTGCAGCGTGGTTTGCCCCACAGAGAATGGGTGAAAACATGATTTAGAGCAGCGTGACAATGGCTGTCAGCTCCAAATTCTTCAATTAAAACAAAAATCCTTCTGCCCACAAATTCTGTCTGTGTTCAATTAGAATGAAAATGTAACGGAAAACTAGACGGATTAAAGAGCACTTGTTTTTCTTTCTCTTCGGTAGCCTAAATTCAGTATAATGCAACTTTGTTGTTTCGTTTGTATAGACCTAGTTTCTTCCTTGGTCAGGCATTTCTGTCTCAGCTTTCTTCAGCTACTAGAGTTGCTAGTGCCTCTTGCATTCTTTCCATATTGTGTATGCAGTGAATTTGTATTATCTATTGTTTGTTATAAACTTCTGACTTTGTTTTGCCAAAGCTATCTGTTTTTAAATTAGTAATTTTCGCTCCCTCATGCAATTCTTCTAAATTACTTTTTGGAGTACTGGCTATTAATATTTTAGGTATCTTTGATGTTTTACTTTATAGTCTTCAATTTTATTTTACATTTCACAGGTTCCTAGTTGCAAATAATCCTACAGGCAATTTTCTCACATTGCAACTATTCCTTGAAAGATATTCTAATGTAGCAAGGCACTTGCAATACTGGGGGTTAGGTTAATCACCCACAATGAGCCGTATTACTGTCAGTGGTATATAAAGACATCCCAAAGTGAACTACTACTAGGTGGACTAGCATTAAAGCTCCTTTATAAAATAATAGAACCTGAAGGTGTGCAGAAATAAACGTTCATTGCAGAATCTGTTGAGCTAAGGAATCTGGGGTTTGTTCCTGCACTTGAAGATAACAAACAAATACAATGTTTGTGTTGTCTTTAAAAAAACCTTTGCAATATTATTTGAAAAGCCTTTGTGAATTAAAAAAATTAAAAGTTAATAATGAATGCCTTTATGCTCATATATTTGTACATAAAAGGGTTTCCTGCTCTGTGTTCAAGCTAAGTAGGGCACCCAAATAAGAAACTGATAGATTAAAATACATCATTTAAAATGAAAATTGCAATAATTCTCATATCCTTACACTTATTTGCAAGTATCCAGAAGACATGTACAATAGACATATATCTTAATATGTTCATTTGATAGTATAATTCACAGTATACGTTTAAACAGACAAATTGAACACTCTAGTGGAAATACACCCCCCATACCAAGAACTAACCAGACACTATCAAATGAGGTGTCCCTCTGCTCTAGCTGGGCACAGAGAACAGTTCAGCTGTGCAGGCTGAAGAATGTAGTCAGGATCTGTTGCCAGGTCTGATTTCTGTTGCTTGCATTGTGTGCGATGCAGCAGTGCTGTTCTACACGGACAGTAGATTAAGGAGTTTCAGATAGTCTGCTGAGAAAGTACTCTTGTGACAGAACAGATTAAGACTGACTCTTTAGAGGGTGGCAGAGGTACAGCTCAGGGCTGTGTTTTAAAACAGTGGTACAGCATGCTTATAATGATCTAGATTTGTGTTTCCTGTATGGAAAAAAATGAAAATAAGATTTAGTTACATTGTAGTGATATGCATTTTTATTAGAACAAATATGTTTCAAGGAATAAAAGATAGGGGGTATGCAGGAAAGGTTTACGTGGAACACAGTATTTATTTGGCATGCATATTTGATATGCTTTCATTAAATACGCAATAGAAATGTCAACATAAAGTGCTGTTTAGATTGTCCTATAAAAACAAACTGCATTGGTATTAGAATGGGAATGCACTAATCTTTGGTTAAGTACAAGCCTTATTTGCTATCCAGCAAAGAAATATTTGCTTGAGTGTTGTTAAATAACCATATATTTAACCTAATTTAATTTACCTTTAATTTATAACGTCTCATGAAGTGGTACGGTGTCAGTGTAACCAGCACTTTCCTGTACCATCATCTGTCATTATATGGGGTTTTTGCTCTCTCTCACTCATTGGCATTCAATCACTAGCAATTATCACCCGTCCATGCCTAAATTGAAATTATTTTAGCGGTCTTGCTGAACCATGACCAATCCTTCTTACAAAGAAGAAATAGCATCCGTCTCTTCAAGGAATATTTTTGTAGCCATATAGTCATCTGACACAACCGTAACAGATAAATCTATTCACTAGTAAAGTAACATTTGAGATAGATGCCCACATTTGTGAGTTGGAATTTGAAACTAAATGCTAAACACTCCTAAGTTTGGAGATTTTGGTTTGCATTGTTCGATTGGTCTTTTTTTTTTTTTTGCTGGTATATACATGCTGACTTAAAAAGTTATTCTTCACCAGATTTGATTCAGGTTTTCAAATAGCGCTTATGATGGCTAATATATGCTGAAAATATTCTTCTACAACAAGCACAGGAAGGGTACTCTTAATCAGGATATTCAATTAAGGAATATAAAATATACCATACAGGATTGTCATCCAAACCTTACCTGTACCAGCAGTTTATAGGGAACTTTAAATTGAGGTTTATGCCCTGAAGCATAATAATATCTCTTCCTTATAGCCTTTGCAATTATTTCATTCTCTGTAATGTAATTGTGGATGTTCCTACTGTCTATGTACCCAGTATTTTGGGAGGAGCTTTACTGCACTATATTATTAACACAATAATATTTTTAGAAGGAGTTCCATAGGTGTACAATTTATCTAAAAACTGTCTTTCTACTGTCTTTCTGTAGGTTTACCCAGCGAAAGTGCCTGCAGTGTAATGCGGAGAAACCTGAGCCGGATGTAAATTCAAACACTGGTAACAATCTAAGCGAGGCAGCCCCGAGCTCAGCACAGCCAATTTACTTTGCTGAGGAGCTGAGTAAATCAGCTCCGGCTGAGCCCGTGCTGCTGTGGTGCCTGCCGGAGTCCGGGAGAGCGGGGCAGAGCCACCGTGGGGCTCGCCAGGTGCTGCTGTCATTCCTGATGGACTCGCAGGATAGCTGGAACACAGACACCCAAATCATTGCTTTCCTGTTTCAGTGGGTGGCTTCCTGGGGGGTCTGTTCCATCTAAAAATTTCCTATATTTCTTGCTTTGAGATTATTGTTATAATTTTTATCTTGTCCTCTTTCTGGCTTCTTTTTCAAGAAAGGAGAGTGGATCCATTTTTACTTGGTTTTGCCTTTAGTCTCTTTCCAGTTTTCCACGTGGAGTGACCAGAGTAAGAAACATGTCCTTCCACATGCATCACACTGTCTGTATCTGCTACATCTGAATGTCTCCTGTCTAAAATAAACACCAGGATGGTGCCCCACAGCCTTCAAGGAGATTTACTTCACATAAAGCCATCATGTGTCTGTGCCCAGGAATGTGCTTAGCAGGCTCACTGCAGCCCAGTACCCTGAAGAATGGTACATGTTCCAGAACTACGAAGGAGTTACAGTGTGCACAGGCTATGCTCGGAAAAAATGAAATTGACAAGGGAAATTAGAAATAAATTTTTAAAAATATCGAGAATAACTGAAGTCAAATCATTTTTATATTCCCTCTCCAAATGTTGGCATATATTTTTTTTCTCTCGTCTTCCTGTTCTCATTTCTTTGTCTTTTTGTGCTCTGCCCACCTTGAGTCTGACTCTTTAAATATGTGCTCTGATAGATATAGCATCCTCTCAGCTCATTAAAACCATGCTTCCATGGTTATGCATTGCTTGTAATAGAATAATTCAGCATATATCTTGGTACATGAGAAATACAAAGGAAAAGTAACACAAAATTTGTCTCATTCAGCAGGTTTATTACAGTAATTTATTGTTTTAAATACCTGTTGAAGTAGATACTACTATGAATGGAGCCAGGCAGATAGACAGACATGCAAGCAAAACTTTGTACTTTATTGCTTTGGATGATTAATGAAAAATTATAATCTTTGGCAAAAACTCTAAACTTTATAGGGGGAAAAGGCCACAGAAAAAAAAGGACGTTACTGTATTTAGAGATTTCATTACATCCTTCATTAAAGATCAGAACAAAAATGCAGGATTTTAATAATGAGGTATAATTCAAAATAAATTAGACAATTAGAATAAATGCCTCATTAAAATAATGAGATTTGTGTGCTGTACAATGGCCCTTATTTTTTCCTCATTCCAAACTGTGGAAGTTTTGATTAATATGTTGTACTCCCAAAAATGCTGTTCTGCCAAAGGAGGCTTTTATCCAAGCCCTAAGCAAAGACTGGCCTGGAGTGCATGGCACTGGTGAGCACTGGGAGTTCCTGTGGTTCAGAGGGACACAGCACATCCTTCAGAGCCACCTGGCAGGGACTACATCCCTTAGCTGCCCTGAACGCTTTTTGGAAAAAATGGTGTAAATTTTGTCACTTTAAAAATTATCTTTTTGGGGGAAATAATGGAAAATAAAATGGCTGTTAGCATGAGAGGAACATCCTGTCCCTCCAGGCTTTTTCACGAAAGAAACACAGCTCATTGCCATTTGAAACTACTAGAAACATATATTTGTTTGCATTCTCATATCACAAACACCTAATCAAAATAGTATGAAGAGACAGGGAGAACCATTACCAAGCTGAGCAAAAATATGCCCAGTTTCAGCCTAAGAGAAATTTTTAGCCTGAAGTTACAAGCCACTGTGAAAGGGTGTTTATAATGGAAGTGCCATCTTAACCTTATCTGTAGTGGCACTACTGCTTTGCTATAATATCTCCTCTCCTAGCATCTGTGAAATTGTAATCTGTCCTATGGCTGGTAACTGAGGAGATGATGAAACCCAGGGATATGCTCTGAACTACTTTAATTTATCTGTACTAGGATTTTACTGACACATAAAATGGGAAGGTGAGCAGTGGGTAAGGGGCTGATGTCAAACAGAGTGCCTCAGATGTGTGTGGGAGAAATGGAAACAGGGTACCACATAACTTTCTGCATCAGTCACCAGATTATTTTATAATTCTTCTTTCTTTTCAGGAAACATGCAGCGAAATTGTCATAATGTTTGAAGGGTTAATTTATAGTATTTGTTTTTCAGCCTGATGGACTTACAAGCCAATCACTGCAGGACATCGTAGTCTCACTAATGAAGATGTTATCTCTGGAAACTTTCTGCGTTACTCAGCATTAATTCCATCCAACTGCCAAATAGTGGTATGTGCTACACTGATTCTTTGTAATTAAAATAGCTCTTCCGTTGCTGCTGTTATCAAGTAAGCATGATGAGACAGAGCTGTAATGCTATCTCTGAAAACAGCCGTGGTAAATATTTTTGTTGTATAACCACCTAGTAATTTTTCTCTCCTAAATCATTCGTTGCCTTACCTGACCTCTTTGTAAATTGGCCAATTGTATCTTTACTCATACAAATTATCTTTAATGGTCCATGGTCCAGCAAATTAACTTATTTTTCAGACTGTTTTGTTTCTACCCATTAGCTCACAGTGGTGTTTAAGGAGGTAGGATTTGACTCCTTAGATTTTTCCTTTCAAAATTAACCTTTTTCCCATTTGAACAAGAACACTTAAATATTCGGGGTGCAAGTGATGTAAGCCTTGGAAGAAGACAGGATTGGCAGAGAAAGCTTTGCTTATGACTGAAGTGGTACTCTGTGTCTTTACCCAGGGAGAGGACCAAAAAAGGTATTACTTTAGTCCTGCTGTCAGTCTGCAGGACTGTTCAGACAAATCTGGTGAAGTTTAGATTTGATTCTCTGGAGAAGAAAGTAATTGACAGAAATTTCTGCCGTCGAAAATCTAAAATCTACTTAGCCTGTCTTTCTGTAGCCAATTTTCACTTATTTCATGTGCATAACACAGAACTGCTAGAAGGAAGGGTTCAGAGGGGGTGTCTCTTGGACACTATGCAGTGCAGCATGTATCTCATCCTCTGGCTTCATTTCCTCAGTATGTACCCTTGCTAATACTCTCCTTTATCCTTGTAATACCTTTTGATTCTCTCACAGCTCTGTGAGTGCTCTTATTCTGGCTCAGGCAGATACACAACAGTCATCAATGATTTCTCAGTACCTCTCATTATTTACATTTCTGCTAATTCTGGGAACTAGTTGGCTATAAGGGACTAAATTTCCCTGTGGGTGTATTGTTTGCTAGTGACCCTGTGGACAGCCAGTGTAGACAGAGTTGGAGAGGCAGTTCCTGTGTGTATGCATGCATATGTGGTCAAGTCTTAGAGCTCTCAGCCTATGTGAAAAGAACAGTTGTATTAACCATACATAGATGATATTTATAATATTATTTTCAAATACACTGTTATCATATACTTTTTTCTAAATTCGAGTCTAGCAGTTTATGAAGAATAATATAAAGTGGTAGATATTTTGGAAAACTGGAAAAATCCTAAAACGGAGAGATAGAGAGAAAAATATGAAATGCTTTTTTCCCCGTCCATCAAAATGAGACCATGCAAACCCGATACAATATCAAATCTAACTGTCAGGAACACTCAACACCAACGTTGCAATTCATTCCTTTCACAAGGATCTGTGCAGACTCTTTCCCATATTGTACCTTGTAATAGTGTTTGCCTAATTTTCAGAAGACTCTTTCAAACTGTTTTAATTTTCTTCTTGGTAGTGAATTTTATTGTTTTTTTAAATTGGCATTACAATTTCAGCTCTCTTCCTGCAAAAAATATGTGATTGCCCTGTAAATAATGTTTAGATAAGCTGGTTGCTTATCTGAAATGTCAGTTTTTCTAATACTTGTTAGGACACTATAGAGTCATTCCAACCCAGAATGGCCATAAATTTTTACTGTCCTATTTTCTACATATTCTGATGCTCTTGTGCTGTCTGTTATCCAGATGTCCTTCACTATCAAGATAATTCTCTGAATAACTGCAACAGTGCTGGGAAATGCCACCTGAAATTGGATAACAAGAGATAATTTTTTTATTTTATGGATTTACAATAAGCTGTACCCACTTTGGTGGAGAAAAAAATGAACACAACTTTTATCAGCTGTTTGGCTGGCATGTGTTTGCATGTGCCTGAATACCTTTCCTGTTTGCTTTCCAAGATCCTGATACAGAGTGCAGCAACATCCAGTAGCATGGGGTAAATCCTCTAATTGTAGCCACACTCTCCCCTCCATGTTAGAGTGTCTTTGCAGAAATTTTTGTTTGAAACAATCCAGGTGGTTATTTCTTGTCAGTCTGTCTCGTGTCATAGTCTCAACCTATTAGTTAAGAAGATTCCAGAGCTACAGGTATCCTCTACAGCAAAAAAATGTAATTAAATACACCTTAGTTGATTTCTATCCGAAACAAAGGAATAAACACACTAGAGATTCAAGCAAGACAATCCTAAGAGCCTTCAAAATACTTTTATGGTTCAAACTACACAAACTCTTTGCTCTATGTGGCTAGACACAAAAATCCCTGAGATACTGAGTCTTGATTTCTGCTTAAATTCTGTAGCATTTGGTAAATAAATCTATCCTTCTAAAGTTAGTTAGATAGAATATATATGGATATAAAATATATGTGAGTCATACCATTTTCCCTTAGCAAAGCTAGGTTAAAAACATTCTCTCGAAGCACAAACTGCAGGAACAGAAACTGAAAAAAGCATTCATTGACATTCATGCCTCTGGAATTCATACATTTATATAACAAGTTTGTTGTGGTCTTTCAAACTGGTTAGCTAAACTCTTAAGTGTGCAAAGATAACCCATTGCACCCTTTCCAGACCCCCGCTCCAGACCCCCTTCTTCTGAGGACTCCCCTCACTCCTTACAACCTGTAATTTTGCATAAGAAACATCTGCTCCTCCTCTGTGGTTACTTTTTAATTACTTTGTGTGCCCTACTTCTTTTGTTAAGAAAGTCTGAGGTTTCCACAACCAGTTGTAAACCGAAAAATTGCTATTTTGTGGGCTAGAACTGAAGTCAGAGTCAGATATTGCTCTCAGAAAAAAAAAAAATTCTGAGGATTGTGGGGATTTAGCTCTTTCAAGAAAATGACTTTTAAGACCTCCAAAGCTTCAAAATTATTCCAGTAAGAGCATTAATATTAATCAGTGTGTGTTGCTATTGTTCAGGAGAAGTCAGGACTGAACTTCACGAAACTCTTTCAGCCTTTTGTCTCCAACTGCATAGAGGTGAAACTAACAATAAATCTTGTTGACAATTGCTTCCACATCTACTGGCAGTCAGTCAGCTGCAATGTGAACAGCGTCGTGCACAATATGTGCAGCACAGCCAACACCCATTAACTATCTCCCTAGTTTCTCCTGTGACTTAGAGAACATGTCATTTTTCCCCGGTGAGCAGCCTTTTCAAATGTTGAATTAGTAATATTAGCACCAAATACTACTAATTTGCTAGCCAGGCTGTGTTTTCCCAAAGTGTTCACAATGGGGTCTGATAACTGCTTTGTAGAGAGCAGAGCAAAGATGAAAATTCAAAACTTTTGTAAATCATGTGTGTAAGACCTAAAGAAGTGGTGTGAAATTCTTTTTTTTGTTTTTAACATTAAAATAGTAAGAACATATCTTAAAAAAAATAAAAGATAGAAGTGGAATTTCAACTCGACTCAACAACAAACTTAAATGCGTGCTGATATAGACACATGTATATATAAGTTCTGTGAAGAAACAGAGCTAGAAACATTTAGAACAATATGAAATAGTTGTTTAAATAGGGTATTTTCTTGCTCTCTATATTTTCAGATTTTAATGGCTAGCTTGAATAATATTTATTGAGAAGAAAAGAAATCTCTCTGCTATAAGTGACAAATCTCTGGTTTATATGATGCATTCATTGCCTGCATAGAGTTTCCAGAGACATCGGTATGAAATATGAGTAAATACTCATGTAGCATATGAAACTGAAAAGCACAAATGGACCAGAGTTGATAGTCTTATTTTTCTAATCAGTTTTCTTTTGCAATTCTTACAGACAAATGCACATCCACACCTATATGTGAAGCCATACACGTATGGGTAGATAGACTTGTGTCTAATTTTCATAAATACGTAGCATCTACCATAAGTAAAAACACAACATTCAAAAGACAACAGAGATTTGCTGTGGGCATCTGAAAAATTAATTCAGCTCCTTTATTTTCATGAATTTCTTTATTATCAGTTTGTGCTTATTCAAATGTAGCATATGGATGCTCTATAAGTAGGGGTTATTACAGCTGAAGGTATTGGTAGTTTTCCACATTGCAAAATTTGCACCAGGTCAGCATTAAGCCAACTGATTTAGTAAAAGGAAGGAAAAGGAACCACTTTGGTGGCTAGGAAAAATGCATAGGAAGTCTTTTCCAGAATTGTGTAGAATTTGGAAAGAAGCTTGTGAATTATTTGTGATTATCACGGGAGTTTTGTCCACATTTGTATAGTACTATTTTGTAAAGAGAGAGGCTGTAATCTCTCTGGGGAGTGGATGGCATTACAGGACATTGACTCGAGGACCAGGGAGCCAGATGCTGCACACAGGGAAGGGCCACAGTATGGGAGACCGAATTCTGTCTCCTGTGACTTCTGTCCAGTCGTTTCTCAACTGGACTAATGAATCACTTCCAATTTCTAGAGGAGCCAGAGAAGTCTAGTCTCTCTCTTGTCTGCGGCTTGAAAGTCCTTCCTAGTTTTTCAGCTGTCATTTGTGGATTTTGGTATAATTTTAGGAACAGTTTCTGTGTTGCTTTTCTGAGCTCTGAAAGTTGTGTTATAGGAAAGCTTGTAGCATAGGAAAAACTGTATTTTGTTCCTGGAGTATCAAAGTTGAATGAAAAAAACCACACTGGCAGTGAGTACTGTGGCGTTGCTGCTGTTCTGAGAGTTATCACTGATTTATCTGACTCCAGGCCAGTCATGGAAAAGAGTTTCAGTTCTGTATAAACTGGATATCTAAATCTATTTTAGACAATTGGCCTGATTAATATCCACAGATCTCCCCAAAACAATGACTTGGGCATTTCCCTAAATATTTGATAATCTGGAGAGAGGGACATTGCCCAGGGATTATGGAAATAAAATAAATTCCATAATTCTAAAATGTGTTCTGGGGTGCTTAACATCTAGTTCCCAATTTCATCATTACCCTTCCTAGATCCATTGTATATGTCACAGACCTAACACAATTTTGACTTAAAGTTTTTTGGCATGGTTAGCCAATATTTTTAAAACATTATAATAACCTTCCATGGAAAATTCTACCTACGAAAATGTACTGCGCCTTGCATAACATATTAGATACTACCTTTCTTTTATTTTACTTGAATTTTGAGAAAGATTTAATGGAATAATTCAATGCTAGCAGAGCTGAAGCAACGATACACGGTGTAAAAACTACCCCTGTGCAAGAATGTTATGTTTTTATGGAAGTGAGTCTTCTGTTTTATGCTAAGTAATTGCCCTGTGTTTTAATTCCCTCATTAAGATCGCAAAATGAAAAAGGAGTAAAAAAAGGAAAATAGAAGAGTATATACTGTAAATGTTATGTTCACATATTTTTTTTCCTCACAAAGAAAAGGAAATTGCTAGAAATGTTGATTTGTTTTAAACCTTTCAACAATTGGAGATTATTGAAATACTAAATTACTGGCACACAAGAGAACTAGATGATTGTTGTTCCACATTTACAGCACAAACCAATTGATGTCTCAGAAAAAAAACAACTGCAGCAAATATTTTGAGTCTTAATTATCAGGCTGAAAAGGCTGATGAACAAAAGAGAGAAGGGGGGATGCATGGAATAGTGAACAGAAGGGCAAACACGTTAAAAAAATTTTAAAGCCTTTGTCAGGCTCAAAAAGAGAAACAGACTTAATTATTATTTTCTCTTCATTCCATTTTGGGAGCTTTATCTGAAACTATAACTTACAAAGAGCAATTATAAGCAAATGGCACCCAGCATGAATACTTCTCTGTGATTTGATTGTCTCATCCTTGGCTCTTACATCAGCACAATGATGTGATGCCCATTGGAAACCAGCATGACTAGGAGTGTGGAAGAGAAGCCATGCAGTGATTTAAACCTATAGCTTCATTTATTTGCTCCATATGGAATTACAACCTGGACAATAGTATCAATCCATTAAAACGAAGGGCTTATTCCAATGGAACCTGGCTAGATTAGTTAAAGTATTCTGCAATTCCTGGAGAACAGCAGTGAATAAGGAAATAATTTCCCAGAATAATCCAGAGAATTACTTTATGTTTCTGATATAGATCGCTAGGGAAATAATTTAAAAACATTCTTAAATATCTTCCATTTTCTATTATGAGTCTTTGGATTTCCACAGTTTGAGAGAATTGAGACATTGTGGTTTAGAAAACTAATTACAAAACATAAAAATGCTCAAGACTAATGGAACAAATCCGACAGAAAAAAGATTTCCATACAGAAAGATCAATGTTGGAATGGAAGCTACAGATTTTACGTGTCTTCCTCTCAACATCTTTGTTATACATTCTCTTTGTTCCTGTTAGCTTACTAATTAGCTGTGATTTTTTTAATGCCCCTTACACTGGGTTAATTTTGTCTTACTCAACAGCAGGGGTTTGTGTAATAATAATTCACAAAGCAATGTCAATGATTAAAATCCTTTCATTAACATGGTACCTTAAAGATAATGAATGTGAAGCTTTTAGCTAACCCAATCTCTAGGCTCAGAAACGCAGTTTCTGCAGAAAATAGTAAAAAAAAAATCCTTGTACAGATTAGCTTTTGCCAGCAGAACAAATGAGATCTTTGTTTGGGTCTATTACAAACACAAAGTCATACAAATCAAACAGCATTTATTATGAATACAATGATGTAGCATGCTTCTCTTGACAAAAGTATTCTAGTAATGTACTTGAAGAATGCAAAACAGGCATTCAGAAGTGCTAATTTTCTGGCATTTTTTGTAGACAGCATTGTCAATGCACAGATAATCAACTGCAAGGTCAGAGTGCCTTGAGCTGACTGTTGTCAGAGATGTGGTAGAAGGTGCTGTGGGCTGGATACGTCATTTTTTTTCAGCCCCTTCAAGAATTTTAAACAGGTCTATCTGTCAGGATACAAGAAGTGTGGTTCAGTAATTAGGGACACGAGAAGAATTACCATTTTGAAAATTTTTAATAAGTGCTAGAACAACTGTTCTGCTGAATGTGTTGTCTTTTTAGAAAAGTACCCTTCCACCTACATTGTAATGGTTCTTGCATCTCATTTTTACTAAGTGCAAAAGATGTTTGCTGGATGAATTCATCCACATACAAATAGCATAACTAATAAAGAAAGGTGCCTTGGCAGCAGCAGCAGGATAACAACATTGAAAAGACCGGGAACTCTCATTCAAGTAAGTCACATTATTCGCCCCTTAATGCATAGTCCTTTCGCTTCTGTAACTCAAATCATGGTTTTGAAAACTAAGATATAGTGTGTATTTTCTACCCTCCCATTGTACTAGAAATACGGATTTTTTTCAATGTCAAATAACATTTGTAGAGTAGCCAATTTACATTATTAAATTCTGGCTTCAACAGGTTTATGTAAAAACTAGGAAAAAATCCCCTGTCCCTGACACCATCTTTTGCAGTTATGATTGAAGAATTTTTGTGCATTTTAAACTATATTTTTCTAGTGCAATGGACACTTCTAAATCTCAAATTAAGGGATCATGCTGCAAAGACTTAAGCAAATCTGTGTCTTTATAAAAATAGATGCTGTCATTGAATTCATCTCTGTGCTTGCTAAGCCTCTACTGCACTGAGGGTTTTAGCAAACGATCAATATGAACAGAATTCATCAACAAATGAGCTCAGCTGACATTTTCTATGGGTTGATAGCCAGGTAGGTCTTTCAGATTGTCTTTGTGCTGTGTCATTCACTCAAGTAAATAATTTAATATGCAGGTCAGTAAATGGGTAGGTAATGGGAATACTTCAGTTGTAGCTTCTCTGTAATTTTCCTGCGGATAATTTCATATATTTTTTTGTCTTTAGTGTATTGCTGTCTCCATTGTTCTCATAAGAAGAAATAATTGCTCCAATTTTTTGAAAGGAAAGGAAGCAGGTGATAACCCCCTAGAAAGCTGAGTCACTAAGCTGGCTACTTAAATTAATATAAATATGACTAAGTAAAAGTTTCATCGGATAAAGGCATTTATATGAAAGCTGAAATAAATGCTTTTTTGTAAGAGACTGTCAAGACAAAGCTTCAGGGTTCAATTTGTCCAGAAAGATGCAGAAACCGTGGAAATTGTTAATTTCATCTATGCAAACAAAAATGGACTGTATCTTGTTATTTTTTCCTCGTATTTTGGCTTACAGGCAATAATAGGCTGATAAATTTGGTTCAGCCGAGCAGAGTTTCACACAGTATGTAACTTGCCTTGTAGCTCTCCTCTCAAAAAACACCTGCACTGATCCATATAGATTCTTATTTCCTAGAATGCCTCACAGCCTTAAAAATTAGAAAGGAAAATGCCAGTTTGTAAACGGTTAGTATTTAAGTAGTGTTTTCTGGTTCAGCATTTTGGATGTGTTTGGTTTTACTTTTATTATACGCTTTTATTATTAAGTACTCGTGGAAAAAGTGCTTCCTCATTGCTTTTCCAGAGATGTCATTTCAGCTCTCGTTTCACTGATTTCCACTCCCTTTTTTCCATTCTGACATGAAATGCTCCCCTCACCCTTCCAGAAAAATAAAGAGCTTTGTCTCATCAATAAACCTTTTCCTAAAAGAATGGGCTCAAATGGATCAACATCCTGACCTTCATCTCTGTCCTGGATGAGCTGTGCTTAACTGAGGCACAGATAGATACCTATCAGGAGATACCTGCTTCAATTTCTCTTTTAAATCATGCTATGCCAATCATATCTTATTGAATTGAAAAATGTGTATCTTATAAGAGTTATCATTTTCTTCTCAGCCTGCAGATGTGTGAGAGTGTATCTGCAGTAAAGACTACTAATAAAAGATCCAGACCTATTGTTCCTATATATATTGCTGTATTCTGATAGACATTTCAACTTCTCTGGCAGGTGAAGTTGGCATACATGATAAAAGTGAGACAAAATCAAGTGAAATTGAATACAGATAATCTCATAGTGGATGAAGGAGATATTCTTTGCTAGAAAATATTTTGAAGCAGCTTATTGCTGCATGAATGAGGATCATTCTTCGTGTACTAGAAAGGCATTGGAACAACTTGATTTTTTAAAAAAATATTTTAATGAGAAAAACAAATATTGAAATAAGTAAATAAAAATAGCTGAATAAATTGAAATAATTGTTAGTTTTGTTGTTTTGGTTTTTTTTTCTGAAATGTCTGGTTGCAGTGTTAGGGCCTCTAAGTAGTCCTGATTTTGGCTGCAATAGAGTTAATTTACTTCTTAGTACCTGGTGCAGTGCTGTGTTTTTGATTCAGTGTGAGAACAAGGCTGATAAGGCACTCATATTTTGGTTGTCACTAAGGCACGTTTATTCTAAATCAAGGATTTTGCATTTTCCCATGCTCTGCCAGTGACCAGGTACACAAGAAAACTGTGGGGGAGCAAGCCTGGACAGCTAACCCAAACTGGTCAAAGGGATATTCCGTACTATAAAATGCTCAGAGTGTAAACTGGAAGACTTTGGCCAGAAGCCCCCAGCTAGGAGACAGGTGAGTCACTGGGTGGTGAGCAATTGTATTGTGCATCATTGTTTCTCTTGGATGTCATTCCTCTCTCTCTCCTTTTCATTATTATTATTGTTGTTGCTTTTATTATTGTTTGTTTATTGTTATTATTACTATTAATATATTTAAATCCTTAAACTGTTTTTATCTTTCCCCAAGAATCTCCTCCCCACCCCACCAAGGCAGGGGATGTGGAGCAAGCCAGCAGCTCTCTGGGAGTTTGTTACCAGCTGTGGTTAAATTACAACATAAGTTTATTGTGCGTTGGTGGCTTTGCCTCACAGTGGCATTTGTAAGAGGCCCTATTGCATTTAGCATAGCACTGTCAGTGTCCTTATTGTCTGGGCTGAGATTTCATTTTGGTGTATCGTTAGCAACAAGGATAACCTTCACACTGAAGTTTGTTGCACTTTTTTATGAGCTCTGTCTCACTGAAATGCATTCTCCCCAGCCTACAGCCATAGCGTACTAGTCTGGCAAAATGCTTTTGCACGCAATGAGAAGAGTGAAATCATACTGGAGAAAATTAATGGCCAGTCCTTTTTGCTGGCTCTGTAAAGACTATGACCTCAGAAAAGCTGAGTCAGTGTTCATACTGCTTCTTCTGCCTGGAGCTGTGCAAGATTTCATCCTTCTATAAATTTGGTCCGGGGAAAAACATATTTATGTAGCTGGAAGCCAATAGATGTGTAGGTCAGGATTTGGTCTCATAGGTCTAAAGAACAGCCTGTATGTGATTTAAGTAGGTGTTCTGTCAACTGCAGTCTTTATCTTGTCCTTGTGGCAGACCCTGCCCTCAGCGAATCCTGCCTTCTTTCACCTAGGACAGGGCGGTTGTGGCTCACCTTGTGATCCAGAAGTACCACAGGTCCAAACAGAGATTATTGCCCTATTCTGACAGACTTTGGAACAGCTAAATGCAAATGCTGGGAGGAAAACGAAGAGAGATTTATAATGCAGCTATTGGCACAGTTAGCGTAAAAGTTTTCTTGATTCCGTAACAAAAATGTGAGGCTTTCAGCTTTGTGGAACAGAAACACAAGACAGACTATAATTCCTCGGAGTACCCATTCTGACGTAAATATAACTCTGAAATATAGAACCCTCTTCTGAAATATACAGAACCCTCTTCTGAAATATAACTCTGAAACAATTCTTTGCTGTCTCCAGTAGGGAGAATAGTTGCATATAACAGAAAGGTCAGGTTCCAAGATGGAAAGCCACCACTCTCCAAGTAAGAAAACTGGGAAAGTATTTTGGAAGAACTGCTTGATTTTTGTGGTTTTTACCTTTAAGAGAAAATATCAAGTCTATGGCATTCACTCCAAATAATGTTTCTATGGCAAATGCTAACTGGTCCTTCAACAAGTACGTGAAAATGGTATCATCTTGCTAGTTTTGACAGGAGTTCAGGTTTTGTGTTTGTGACCTATCTGTACTGTAGGTGTTATTTTATTGTCCATTGTTCAGAACATCTCCACGTGGTGAAGGAAGTGGAAGCAGAGCTGACTGGCAAAAATTAATAAACAGCCAATACACCCTTGCACTGCAACCTGTGCTCCTGTCCTTACTGTTCCTGAAATAATGAGGTACTCAGGGTGTGTCTGAGTACTACACTATGGTTTAAATCATAGAAATGCACTTCTCTGATTGTCAGGTGATTATTTTATTTCTTCATCTTGGACTGGAAACCAAACAGGAGTCCATAATTAACTGATCATTGCAGAATTAGATGGCATTAAAATGAATTTATTTTAATAAGCTGTACTTCTTGTCCAAATGAAAGGCTTAGTGCTTTGAAGGACCTCTGAAAAGAACAGGGAATAAGTTACTGATTTAATCATCTGGGGTTAAAGAATGAGAGAAATGTAGCTGAGTCAAATGTGTCTTTAAAAACATATAATAATGATAATTGCTGCATATCCTCATATCAGAATGGGAAAAGAGAGAAGAAAAGATGAAAAAGAGCATATAAACACACTTGTTAGAATTTCTTAGGTTCAAAAGATTACTTCGGTGTGACATTCACTATTGGCTGTTACAAATGCTAGAAATGCCTGTAGTAACTCTTAGCAGCCTTGTTAAGAGATTGGTGAGCAAGGATTTTATCCTGCAGTCTCTTGAATTCCCTGCCACACCCATCCTCCATATTCCTCCCCCACGATTCACGTCTGTCTTGATTTCACATGGGTAGAGCAATTTCTGGAGTTGATTTATGCTGCTTTTAATTTGGCTAATTGGGTCACAACCAAATGATGTGGATAATATATTTCTGCTTTTTTTACCTTCACTTCTAGCTCTTTGTGGTGCATTTCATTACGATCCCTAAGGTAACTCTCTCCCACAGAACATTGCAGAAAACTAATCCACTATAACTCAGAAACCACTCTAAGGAAAGGAACAAATTCCAAGGTAGTAAGTTATGCTACTTGAACTCACAATTACATAGATTACTCACACTGACACTCATGAGTACAAAATGGGCACATAGCTTTGTGTGAGATGGAATAAGGCATAGGAAAGATATAAATAGGATATGATCTGCTTTTAGCATACATCCTGCCAGTAAGTGCTTTTTGGGTTCTACTCCTCTCAGTAATTTTCAACATCATAGGTCAAACTCAGTAGCAATATTTCAATGATATAGTGGTAAATGATATTATGGCAAATCTCAGGGCCTCCTCTGGAAGAAAATTAAAAATTATATCAACCATGAACTCTTTTAAAATGTATTTAGATACATCTCTGAATTTGATGCTATCTGTGTTCATGTCAATACAGATCACTGTAGATGATTTTATTGCAGAATGTGTTACTCTGAAACATTATTTCATATTCACTGGGTGGTATCAGAGTGGTCTTTGCATCATTAAATGGTGATGGTGGTACGATGATGGACATCAATACAGTGACAGAAAAAAGGGACACGTAAGTCATCCTGAATGTAATAAATGCTTGAGAATTTGACAATAACAATTTGAGAGTCAACAGGGAAGCTTGGCACGATGAAGTGCAGTGAATCAGGATGATCAAATGATTTTATTAGTTTGCTTTTATTAGTCAGATCTATTTTCATTTCTTTAATATGACCAGGGAAAAAAGAAGTAATTGTAATCAGTTTATCAAATAGAACCCTGGCAGAGAGTATGCCACTGGTAACTTGATTTTGTTCTAACTGAACACACTATGTTTTGACTAATCTTCAGCATCCAGGATCATTTCTCTTAAAATGTCAGGAAGATGAGTCAGAGTAATTGTTTATTTGTTTTCTTTTGGTGTTGTATTTAAAATAAGCTCGAAATATGTTTTAGACCTGGCCTCGTTTCTGGCAGACATGGGAAGGATGAAGCTTAAAAAACTGAAAAATATCTCAATTTATCTTCAGACCACCAGCTGAGAGTCTATCAGGGACTGTCACAATATAAGCTTTGCCATGCCCCTGCCCTATCCCCCTGCTACATGAACTCCACCTAAAATAATCACATACTCAGTGGGAGAGTAGGGATTCTGTAACTGTGATAGCTAATGCCCAAGGCTCCCCTAAGCAGCGATGAACAATTATTATCAACTATTACAAATTATAGACTGTAGGCACTGTGATGGAGACTTTTGTATACTGGACTGAGACAATTACCAAATGAAGGAAAATATTATTATTTTAGGAAATGTAACATTTTAATACATTGTGAAAAATGATGAGGGAATAATAAGTGGAGGGCATAAAAAGAGCTAATAATAAAAAGGAGCTTGGTGAGAAATCCCGCTGTCATATTTGCATTTACCCTGAAACTAATGCCGTGCACATTTTTGAATGCAAATAATTCACATGAGGAAGCAAAATGAGGATGTTAATAATCATTTTTCCCTTAATGAGAAGCTGTACTTTGATTGAAAGGAGCTTTAAGGTGGCCTAAAGTAGGCCTAACAAAGGAGCTTTTGTGAGGGTTTTTTTTTTGAGGCTTTAAAGGAATGAGTTAGAATAATATTCTGTCACTTAAAATCCCCAACATTAACATTTTTATCACAAATCTTATTCCAAATTAAAAAAGACGTGTTAGGAAAATTATTCATTCCATATGGGATTTTCTTTTTCAGTGTGGCTATTAAATTAAAATGCTTTTTCTTTTGGGAACAACTTAAGTTTTTAGGTTCCTTTTCTTTTCTTTTCTTTCTTTTTTTTTTTTTTTTAAATTCTCATTCACAAAATAGATTTTTGTATCGGTTCCTTATCTCAGGACTTCCATACCAAAGTTCTATGTTTCCTGCCATCATTCTTTTACTTTTGAAGGCCTGTTAGTCTCAGATGGCTTAAATGGAAACTGGGCTCCTGAACTGGCTGGAGTCTCCATCGTCTTACTGCTGCATAGAAACAGTCATGAATTTTGTATAACACATTTCATGAATTGAAACGAGATTAATTCATGTTTGAGAACACCATTTCCAAACATCAAGAATAGGGAAATATTGGATTAAACTGAAGACACATTGGCAGTGTTGGCCATCACCTTTTTATCCATTCATAGTGAACCTTAAGAGGATATAATTCTATTAAATTAAACACACCTTCTGTTAGAAGGACGTGAGCCAGATTGATTCGTCCCTGCATGGCCTGTATCTTATCACTCTTCCCAACAGAGGAGTATCATATAATTCCCTGTGAGTCATCAGCAGTACACTGAAGAGCTAATCAAACATCCTTCCCTGTCACCCCATGTATGCTGGAAGACAGTGTTCATGTTTTCCGTGAGGACTTCCTGCAAACGGGGTTTGATTTCTTTCTGTGTGTTTGTTTTCAGTCAGTGTTTTGAAAACAGCCTGTGGGTTATGTGTGCACTGCACTGCGTGTGGCGTGTGGCTGATCACTGGTGTGTCATGTGAGGCACTCTCTCCTTGATTGCACCTGTTTTAGCAGAAAAACAAAATTAATATGATGAAACAAATAATAAATAGGAGCAGTACAAGGATCCTGATATTCAAATTGCCGCACGTGGGCTGCCTGGCCCAGAAGTCCCTCCTCCTTTTTGGCTGACATGGAATAGGGACCTGTAGGTCCCCCCACACTACATCTATGTGGGCAGCCATTCTATTCCAGCCACCACCTTGTGGCAGGGGGCCTTCTGCACATTTTCAACTATAAAATTCTTCTTGCAGTTAATATGTATGTTTAGATGGACTCTAAGAGGCCAAGTACAGTTTGGCTCACAAAATCAGAATAAGTTGCCACTAATAATTCTTTCCTGCAGTGACCATCGAGCTGTAGTGTACATCCGAGGGGCATAATTAATATTGCCTGTCATTAAGATGCACCATCTTTCTTATATTTCTCTTAATTACTTTGATTTGATGCTTCTCATCACTCATCAGCTGGCAATGGCACGGCAGGATAGATGTGTTTGTAAAAGCAACTGGTGACTTAGGAATTGTTGTTAGCATTTCATAGAATTAGTTTGTGAAATGAGCTAGGTAATCGCCTTGGCCCCTACATGACTGAAACGAAGCAGGAACAAAGTTCAGTAAATGGGATTAATTTTGTTCTGCATGCCAACTTTACACACTTAAGTAATTTTCTCTTACTTGTTTATAGGTTTTTAAGACATTATGATACCTCCAGTATTGGCTTGGTTAATTCACCTGAACAATCCATGAAAATAGATTGATGGTAGTAATGACTAAAGATTTTAACATATTATTTAATTAAGGAAGCATTTCTTTGCCTTTTTCCCCTGAGGTTTTTTTCAGGCTTCTCATTAACGTTACATCATGATAACTTCAGGTTGATCAACCAACAACTGTCATCTCTAATGGTGCAATCCTGCCATTTTTCTCATGTTGTGTAGCATTAACTCCACAAATAATCCAATTCAAATGCAGTCAGTTGGATTATTCAATTAAATAGCCAACACTGCGGTTGGCTGAGTATCAATCTCAGCAACAGCTTCCCAATCATCTGAGCATGCACTTATTGAGGACCTGATCCTTCAACAGCTAGTTTATCTTGAACTACATGTGTGAGATTTATCCATGAGGTGGTTTGTGTGCATAAACACGTGTGTAAATCACTGTTTGATTAAGGCCTAACACAGTGCAACTAATGAAATGAATTTATTTGTCCTCTTTTAGGGTTATAAGTATTTGTTTCTCTTGAGAAGTATGTGTGATTTTTATGGGCTAGTTTCTGGTTATGTTTTAGACTTAGAAAAATATTATTTCATGTGGCTATGAAACTGTGCTCTGTAACTCCTTTCAGGTATATTTTCTTAATGCTGGTATAAGAGTGCTTATATTTGTGGAATGGCTTCCCTGGTATTTGACAACTTTTAGTTCAAGTTTAATAGGTTACAGGTTTAATAGTTTAATTAAATTTTCTAATGTGTATTCACAATACTGTGTATATAGACTGAGTTTTTAATGCAAAAATATAAAAACAATCATTGTAGACAAAAAAAGGTATTCTTTAAGCAGATACATTAATCAATTTGGAAACTATTCTGCCTGAAAAGAAAACCATATGCAATTCCTAGATTTCATTTTGAGGAAAAAATGGATGTAGACACTATTTGCCTTTTCTGAACAAAATTATTTGTAGCAGATATACTCAAATGAAGAGACAATTATAGAATTCAATACATATATTTATATCTTTTCATATGCATATATGTTGTGTTATTTTATTTGAAATACTGATGTTATAAAATGTCCACAGAACTCTATATTGGCTAGTATTACATAAAGCAAAGTTTTAAAAAAGAAGCTAAAATAAGCCTTGGATTTCTACTACAAAATAATTGAACTTAATTTGAACCTCAAAAAATTGAAAAGAACTGCGAAGTCTTTGGCATATACAGTGTGTGTATGTGTTCAATATTTTGCTCATTGTCTTATGGCATTGGTGTTTGCTCTCACACTGATTTATTGGCTTGTCTGTTTCTGTGCACATGTGCACATATCTGCACTTGTATTCAAAAATCTGTGCCGGTGATAATTTCAATGGAAATATTCCTAGGAATCTATCACACATGGTACTTATGTTTGGATTCTACTTTAAGTCCTTTTTCACAACTTCTGACCTTTTATCTAGGCTATTTTTCTCTTTCTCACCCCATGAGCTTTGTCCCCATAAGACTTTTGAAATTTTATACTTTCAGATCTCTAACAAAGAATAACAGGGGAGACAGAAACAATTGGATAAAATGTCATGGATATAATCTAGTCCCACAGAACTCTGATTTATGTTTACTTAGTCTTTAGTTTTCAAGTATATACGACTTTTTACACCTCTTCCTTTACCTTCAGCAAATACTGGATAGATCTATGTTACATTTGCTAATTGGAAATATTGTTGTAGGTTTTGCCACCTGAAAACTGATAGAAGCTTTATATTCTGAGCTGAAAGCAAATGCCTACAACAACCATAGGTACATATGGTATTGCTTTAAACTAGTATTTACAATCACCCTCTATCCTGTATTCTCTAAGCATGCTGTTTATTTATTTATGTAACTGTAGAACATGACAGTATTTTTCCCTGAAAATTGGGATTTTCAAGTACTGAGGGTAAAGCAGAGATTAATGAATTGTTCTTTAAGCCATGTTGTCTTTTTATATATATATGTATAAACAACAACAATAAAAGAAGTCTAGTTTCTATTTAAATATAGTTATATTTTAACTAGTGTTAGACCTAAAAATTCTTTTAGGCTAAAAATACCAATAATATATTAAAAAAAAAATAGACTTAATCACCAAGTATTCCTGAGGCAGTCTTCTGGCTCACAAGTATTGTTTTTATGGCTGTAAAAGCCAACAAAAGCTACCCTGACATACCTAAGATTAAAGTTTTGTCAAGGAAGGAACACTTTTAATGTATTAGAAAGTGTAACATATCTTATTGTGCTACATAAACTTATAATGTTTTAACATATACTGTACACTGCATTTCTCCTTAGACAACCTCTTATCAGTTTAAATTAGGATTTTTGTTTTCCCCTCGACAGCTGTCATTAGTAGAGAAGTCAATGGGTTCATCAACAGGCTAACAAAAGAGACTATTTAGCTCCAGTTTTACTCAAGAACAGGAAAAGGAATTACATCCATTAACTGCACTAGGAATGTTTTTCTTCTAGCATTGGAGGCTGGAGACTGAATTTAGATAGGTACTGATGTAGCTCCTAGATCGTGTTTTCTCCCTGTGAGACACCATGCTGAATGCTTTGCCCTGGATCCCTGTTGGCAGTGGTAGAAATCATACCTTTCATGCTACTTATGGTAGCTGTAAGATAATGACTGAGGAAAAGTCACTGATGTGGTGTGGGGAGCTTTGGCGATTTTCTTGTTGTTCTTTGCACAGCAGGCATTAGGGCAAATGTTTATCAGGAAAGAAAAACCTGAGGGTTAAACAGAACTAAAGAGAAATTCAAGCATGTTTAAACAGTTTTCTCCCAGGCATTGTACCAGTTCTTGATTTGCATACCTCTACCAAAATTAAACAGTGTTTTAAATTTAGCAATCTTTTGTATTCCTTATTTAATTCTGAACTCCTGACTTGAGAATTATTAATAACATTAAATATTAGTCTTACCATGTTAGCTGACTAGTAAATGGAAAAGATGTCTAAGAGGTCTTATTATTACCCTTACTGGAAACATTTCACATAGTTAAAAGGTACAAAAGACATGCTAATATAGAATCCTGTAAAGGAGCTATCCAGTGAAGAATAAGAATATCCAATATAATACCAATTAAAATGAGATGCAAGAAGGATCTAATACTAATTGCTTTTATCTCTAAATTACTAAAATAGTTATAGTCTAGAGATACAAGAATCCTATTATTCCTAATTTATTCTGTAACATTCTGTTAGAGATAGACAGAGGAATTTAGTTTTAGGATTGGTAAATCCGTACTGGCATTTTGGATTAGCTAAGAGTTAGTAAATGCAGAAATACAAGTGTCTTTGACCTGATGGAATTGAAGGTGTTTAATTTAAATAATGGGATGAATATCAGTGGATTTTACTTGTTAAACCTCTCTTTATAAAGAGTATTTGGAATAGACATATTAATGAAGACTGTAGGTGTCAAATTAGAAATAAATTGAATTTTGTTCATTAAAATTTATATTCTTTCTAGACTGCACAATACAAAGTATAATATACATTTGGAGCTATTACTGCTATAAGTTCCAATATCATTCTCAAAATCCTATTTGTCAATAAAAAAAATTATTTAATCTAATCTCTCAGGAGATCTATTGCCGATAGAATTTCACCAATGATGCTGAAATTGAATTGTGGAAACAGTGGTTTTTTTGGTTGATTTTCATAGCTCTGTCTTGCAGCTTCCTTTTTATCATTAGCAAATTCCTAGTTTAGGCAGACTAAAGTGAAAGTGGGAAAATGTGGAATTAGCATCTCATTTCAGAGAGCAGTATGTTTAGCACTTCTAGGTTTCCTTGATCTCTTTTGCTTTCCTGGCACAATGAAGGACCTTTTTTGAGGATTAAGGAAGGCATTCCTTCATGAATGTAACATGGTATATTGGTTACATCTCACCTTATGAGCATGCACTCTGCTAGCACATGTGCAAAGGTGCTGTAGTTCTTCAGACACAGAATGGGCTTCATTGACAGATTTCTCTGAATAGTATATTAAGTTTATGAGGTAGAGATTTTCTTCAATCAGTTATATGTCTGTTTGAAATTGATCTAAACCACGCCTAATGTTTTGCTTAAATCTTTATATGCAAATGAACAGCAATCATCAAATTCTCTTAAGTTTTTCTAAAGTTGATTCTTAACTTTCTGGCTGAGTTTTTAAAGGAAACTGGAAAAACTAAATCCTCCTGTCAAATTTGGTTAACAAATTGAAAAAAAACTGGTAGACTGCAGAAGCAGACAGAAAGTTTATTTGCATAAGATACTTTGGTGGGACAAAAAAGCTTTACTGACTATTCTTGTCCAAATAAGTGCTATTCCATCCTCAATTTTCTATTTTCTCTTCATGGGAAAGAGTTTTTTGGGGTTTTTTTGGGGGGGAGTCAAATAAAAAAAAATAATAAAGCCTTCTCTTTAGTTGTGCGCTAATTGTGATTTATTACTCTATCTTTTACAGCTCTGGGTTTCTCCAGAGCACAGAAAACACGGAGGAACACAGTTTATAAACCTGTATTTTCAGCCTTACTGTAGGGGTTCCATACATTCCAGCTGGCAACACGTTAGTTTCTGATTTGAAAGCCATGAGCTTTGTTCCAGTTCAGTCCTTAATTAACTGCATATCCTGAGGTTAGTTATCTCAGATTCCCTTCATATAATCTAATACAATGAAAAGACATTTCTGTTATCTCTAAATTTGGGGCTAGATCCTTTACAGTTATATTTCTGAACTTTACCTGAATTTAAAGTAGGTTTGGTTTTGCTTGATTGTTTGTTTTTGTTTGGTTTGGTTTTGTTGGGTTTTTTAAAATTATATATAATTAATATATAGTGTAGGATTATAATTTTTTGGTCTTCACATGAAAACTCTTCTAAGTGATGAGGGTATATAACAACTAATTAAGAGATTGGACAGGTGCCATTTTCTTGTGACTTGGAATTCCAGCTGATCTTGGGTTTAGTACAATAGATGTGATAGATGTCTGTGTGTCTGCATGTGTCCTCACTGAAGAAGCCAAAGTCTGTCTTGTGGAGATCCACTGACAAGAATTCAGCAGGAGTCTTGGCTACGTCCTTCTGTACCTGGCTGGCCTAAAATAATTTCATTAGTCTTTCACACATGTAAGCAATTAATTCACAGCTCTACAAAACCCTGTTAATATTTTAGAGAAATGTATATTTGTGCCTGATATTTTTGAAAAGAGTTCCAAATGAAAACATTTAGAAAATATTATCTGAGAAGTGTGCCAAGACAAAGCAACCTTGCATTTTTTAATGTGTAAGGAGCTGACTGGGTGAATTAGAAATTGCCACAGCACTCTAATTTGTACAGCTCACATCTGAGATAATTTCCCAGTTTTAAAATTAATCTGTCATTATGCTCTGTACTTTTTGAGAATTTTGTAGTCATTTTGAGAATGATGTAGTAATTTTTTCTTAAATTACTCAAAGTGTATTTTTTTCTTTAAAAATGTAATATTTTTTAATCAATCTTGAAAATTTAAAAAATATTTTAAACAGCTATTAGTTCAAGATCAAATAATTTCTTATTTTGCACCTTGGAGGTTGTTATGACATTCTGCATTTCTGTTATGTGATCCTATATTTTCTTCAGTCAATGCTATTTAACTATTCCAGTAATTAATTAAACTAAAGAATGATTCCTACTGTGAGTCTTGCCTACATGCTTTTAAGTCAGTGTATCAGAGGCGAGGATATGCTTGTAAAGTTTGGCATTTAATTAAGTTGTTTTGATCTTTTGTTCTTCTTTTTTGCACATGTTAATTATTATACCTATGAAGTCTAATTCAATTCTTTAAGGTGTGTTGATGTTTTCATAATATAACAAGGCTTTGTTTCTTGTGTACCAGAGTTATTGTGTAACTGTGATCACAATATACCCAGAGCTTTGTAACATACAATAAAAATACACTCATGACCCAAGTTTATAATTCTGATTATTTTCCTTGTAAGATAAATGTCAATAATTTGAATATGTGAATTCATTTCCTTTTTAATGGCTACATTTAATATCATGGGACTAAGGTGAAAGCTTAGAGAAGGAAATCCACTTTCCATCCACTTTTAAAAATGAGAAAGGGGTGAGCCCTACTTTTTACTGAATGTGATTATTAATAGTGAACTTGCCCAGTTCATTTCAGCAGGATTCACTGGAGCTCATAAATTAATATGGTCATTTGAAAAAAATGTCCATATTCTTCTGTAAATAAATCTGCATCTGAAACCTCTTTCCTGCAAAGAAACTTCATGCACTGAATGCAATTGTAATTTGAATCTTCTGGTAGTCTTGGTTTTAGTGCTTTTTTCTCTGCTTGCCTAGGCTAGACTGAATTCCTCCCTACCAGCTATTAGTGAACCTGGGACGAATGACAGGGAACAGTGTACACATCTTCTGACAAATATCTCTAAAAGGGAAAGGGAAGCTCAATGGAAAACCTTTCTGGGAGGCAGTAATTGGAAATACGGTTCTACAGAGGTAGTTGTCCATTCCTAAAACCTTCATCTCAACTACAGAAGAGATAAGGATATATAGTCTTTATTAGAAATATAATTGCCTTTTTTTTTCCTATTAATGATGTTTTGTATCGCTTGTCTTGCAAACAAATGTGACCCTGAGAGTATTGAGAGAGTGAGTAATCATCTAGACGACTGGCAATTGTTATTCTTATTTGAAAAAAGATGTGAAAGAGTAGCAGAAGGCTTGTCACCAGAAATGCAGTCACAAGGTAATTTTTCAATATTGAAAATATGATCTAATACAAGTCACAAAAGCTAAATTCCAGTGCAATGAGCAATGGTTGGATCAGCAATTTTTCATAATGGAGGAACGAACTGTTAAAAACAAAGAAAGCAATGACCTATAAATTGATCCTGTACGCATGAATCAATCATGTAAATGTTAAAAACCTCAGAACCTTGTTTGTAACATAATAAAGATTAGTTATTCAGCTACAAAAACCTAAACTAGAATTCACGTTTGGATATACAAAGATACACAGTGGTGCTTCATTAATATTCAAAATTACTGTAGATAATGTTCAGATCTTGATATCATTTCTTAAAACCATGTCTTACCTATCTAGAGAGCCCTTGTTAACACAGGCCAGTGGATTTTCATGCTATTAAGGCTGCTTAATTTTTAGTTCTGTGCTTCCCTTTACTGCGATATTCTAATTACCCAATGACACTACTTACTGCATACTCCTCCTCATACAGTAGCTATGGGAGAAGTTTTTTTAACTGAAGAAAATTTCTGCAATTTTAAGATGCAACATGAATAAATTGATAATTTGATAAATTTTGAAACCTTTTAAGACAGCAAAAAAATTACCTCCTTTTTTTATAAAGCCATGATTTTTCTGTAAGTTCTCCGAGAAGGTCTCCACCTCTCACCTACCAGCGAAAAGAGCATGGCACACCCCCCCACATCGTATGATTGCACTTCCCTGCATAGCTGGGTCTTTTTCCATCCATTTCAATCAGAAATCTGCTCCAGAGAACAAGCCAACCCTTGTGTTTCTATGAGATCTGCAGCAGCTCTACGTGACACACATCTCCATGCTTCTGTAGCTGAGCTCTGTGGTGCTTCCAACAAATCTACTTCCCTCAGATCGGCTTTAGCCGCTCTGCTCGGAGTGCCTGCAGACTCTATTCATTATGAACAACAGGGTTGTGGGGAGGAAGAGTATAAAGAATAAACAAGTAGATTGATATGAGTGATTTTGAGAAGGGAGAAAAAGATCTGCACAGCAAAGCATTTTTAAGCTTATTTTATTGCAAATTTGTGTTCCCTCTTCGTCAAGAGGGAAGCATTGAACTTTAATAACACATGACAGGCTTAAGGAAAAGGCAGACAGGATTTTCTTGTCTTCTCCTTAGCAGGTATAAGCAGCCAGTAATGGCCAGTCGGTACCCAAGCAAAAGACAGTTTGGAAGTGGACAACATACTTTGATAGATAATTAAGCAGACTGAGGAATTAACTGAAGATTTGAATGCAATTCAACCTTTTAAAATAAATGATACTTGTCAAGACTGTCTTCAGAACTTCCTAATGACAAGAAAAAGCTTCATACAGTGATGTCTTAGGAAAAAATCAACAGACATATGATATATTTTTTTTGGACAAAGCGGTAGAGAAGGTAATTGTGTATTAAATACAGTTGCACAGAGAAGGTAAACGAGACTCAACTCCAGCTGTGTCTGATTTTCATAAGTATCCAGGACTGCTGATACTGCAGCCCTCAGTTTAGCACAATTTACTGGATGCTTCTCATTGCCCTTTACAATATAAAGAAAAAAACAAACAACAAAAAACCCCAAAACTTCATTTATGTTGATATCACTTCATCAGTATGTTATTGGCGTGCTTACACAGTGTGATAGACCTAAGCTAATCAAATGCAAAATATTAAGATAGATGCTGAACAAATGTGTTTGCCTCCCAAGATGTAATGACTGTATGATGCTTTAAGTGGGACTGATTGTGTTGCTATTAAGGTTGCTTTACATTTTCCACTGGAGCACTGTGTTCTGTTGTCATATCCATGCTGAACTATAGCCCTTTCATTGATTGAGACAAGCGCAATCATCAGATGCAGAGTCCAACCCAGTAAGTAATATTTATATCATTTCCATCATAAGGGTGTGTATATGTACATAGTTCAGCACTGGAATAATCATTCCATCAATGTCTTTACGCATCTGCAGTTTTTAACTGTGATGACTGTCATAGTATATTGTTATTTACATATACCCTCATACTCACATAATGATATTCATGTATTCAATTTATGCTTTTTTTCTAAGAGTTATTTTATGACTAAAGCTCTGATAAGAAAAAATCCAAAACAACCTATGGGTGGAACAAAATGAGACATTTTGTGAGTGAAGGGCCATGGAATGCCAGAGGATCCCAAATGCTTATTGTCTGGGGAGGAAAGTGATTTGTAATGTATGCTGAATGAATTCAGGGTTTGAAAACAAGCAAAGGGGTGAGGTTGATTGTTCCTGGGCTGCTTTTGTCAAAAAATCTGGCACTGTGCTGTATATAAGTACGTGTAGTAACAGGACCAGGAGGAATGGATTCAAATTGAGAGCAGGTTTAGACCAGATACTGGGAAAAAATTCCTTACTGTGAGGGTGGTGAGGCACTTGAAGAGGTTGTCCAGGGAAGCTGTGGATACCCCATCCCTGGATGCATTCAAGACCAGGTCAGATGGAGATGTGAGCATCCTGGTGTAGTGGAAGGTGTCCTTGCCCATGGCAGGGGGGTTGGAACTAGGTGATATTTAAAGTCTCTTCCAACCCAGACCATTCTATGCAAAGGCCCACGTTTAACCGGCTCCTATATGTCTCATGACTGAAATAGTTCCGCAACGCCAGACTGTTTTGCAAATAGTGGGAGCCCAGGAGTAACAGACAGATAGCTGTCATCTAAATCAACTGTTCCACCATAGAGTCTTTTTGGAAAAGAAATTTTTTTGCTAGTGGAATTAGGTGGATAAACTAGTATAGTGTAACAGTTAAACTTTACATTATTTTTGTTTAAACAAGAAAAAAACAACCTGCTTCTTTCATTGCTTTCTAGTAATAAAATTACAGTCACAACGACTGTTAAGCTGAAACTACTTGTTTCATGAGGAGGGCTAAATCTAGGGTCTAATAGTTAAGTTAAATATAAACAATAACCATTCAAAAGGAATTTTGCTTAGGAACAAAATTTAGCGTGTATAATCCCTGGACATCTAGTCTCTTCAACATTACCTGACTAGAAAACATGGTGGAACTATAACCTAAGTTATTTGTGTGGTAATTAGAGGCATGTGAGGTTACGTGGCAAGATGTGTTTCCAGGAATCTGCTGTAAATTACTCCTCTGTCTGAAGCTAAGTTGCCTAGAGTATGGTTTTAAGGTTGAATTCTGCCTACCTGGCATCTGCAGTCCCAAAGTTCCCCATGTTATACACCTAGAACTGTTCTTTGAAGACCAGAAGGTAGTTTGCTTTTCAAATGCACATGTGGAGAAGAAACCTCAAGGTTAATTGTAGGGGTTTTGTGCTGTAAACCCTCTCAGGATGAAAAAGGAATTTAATACATTTCCTATTTGTAGTGACTGCTCTCTCTTCTAGGCTATTACACCATCTTTTTCTTGCATTCATTATGAAAGAATATTTAGCTCTATTTTCATTAAGACTAAATTATATGTATATATTATGTATATTTTTCCTCCACCCTCTGGATTGCACCCTTCAGGATTTAAGATATTTTCTGCATAATTTTTGGATTCCTATCAAGGTTAAGACAAACTAAATGAACTGCTAAAATTGGAATAGTTTTGAACATGCTCTGAAGCAGACTCCTAGATCCTACGGGAATTAGACTAAGTCAAACAAAGAAATGCCTCTGTGGTTAGATGGTGGTGAGGCTGACGCTTTTTCACTCGTAGTTTCAGACTTTTCCTAAACTGCAGTTGCATTCAGGAGAGAAAGGGTGGGTTGTTTGGGTTCTTTTAAATGTCTCTAACAGTGAGTGTTTTTCACAGCAACACCCAAAGCTTTGAGAGACATAATGTGCAACTTGACAGAGACAGAACTCTTAACTGTGAAGATACTGGTGTTAGAAAAAATGGATTGAGAACCTGAAATATATATTTATCCAAAGAAAGTAAAAATCAGCTTGCGTTTTTTGTCTTGGAGACTATTTCTCTCTCCCCTGTAAAATAACCAATTTTAGCTGTTTCTGTTCTCCTATTTATCTCAAATGTATTAGAGAAAGAAAGGCAGACTACATCTTCTTTTGTCAATGAAATTACAGATATCAGTTTCAGTCTTGGAGTAATCTTTTAAAATTGTCCATGGCCAAATTCAACAGTGCAACCCAGCCCAGCCAAGTACATCAGTATGCACATAATTTTATTCACGTACTTAAATCCCTCTGACTTGAAGAGGATTTAAGCAATATTTAGGTGCTTTGCTGCAACAGTGTCTTAAATTGGTAGGTGGAAAATTTTAGACAGAGAAAGGAAGGCAGTTTTTGCAGTCTCTACTGGTAGATGCCTAAAAACTGGTTTGATTTTTCAGATAATCCTAAATTCTTACTGTCACCAATTTTCTTTTATTCTTTTGGTGCCTTTTTTTCAGAGCTATTTTGTGCTCTTTTTTTCAGGCTCCTCAGTTATACACCACTCCCAGTCTCGTTCCAGATGTAAAAGAAGAGATATTCTAGTCTGATTTCAGCAAACAGTGTTTCAGCAATTACACATGACAGACATAATTTCAAGGCAAATCAGGCATATCCTAAACCAAAATGGATCAGTCCTGCAAGAACCCACTTCCGGCACTTAACAAGGTAAATAGAGAATTTCTAATGAGTTATTTTCAAAAACAATTAGGTGCTAACCCTAGTGAAAGTAAGTGATGTCTTTGAAAAATGTCACCTTTTACATAGTCTTTTGGTTTTTTTCAGTTTACATAGATAGTATCTTAAGGTGATGACTGGTCTTTAGTATGATCAATTATCATTCCACTTTACTGGCAAAAATATCATGAAGTATTAAGATGATTAATGTAACTGTCAGGTGAAATATTCATAAATTTAGCTGACCTACCACACATAAAAAGACATAATATGTTTCAAGGTTTATGTGCTTCACTTGCTTTGCAAAACAGCCTCTGACTTGAGTAAATGCATGCTAAATTATAAATATGAAGAGAAGGAAAAAGAGAAAAAAACCCCTGTGTTTTTTCTTTCTTTAATTTCATTTCAAATCAGTCTTTAGAAACAGATCCTTTTACTATGTGTTTACTTAGTCCTCACCCTGATCTGAAGTTTTGGACTGCACATAAACTATTAATTAAAAAGTTCATAATTGAAAACGGTTTCCATTAAATGAAATTCCATGGATCAAAAGAGAGGGAGAGGTGATATTGAAGTGTCCTGTGAGCAGAGCTCAGCTTTGTGCTGTTGCTCTTTTCCCCATTGAAGAGAAGGAACTTTCAGCACCAAGCCTGGATGCATGGCTCAGATGAGAAATGGAGTGTGCACAGGCAGCTGATGCGGGTTCGCTGCTGGCCAAACTCTGCCTGTCAGAGCCTGTCCTCAAGAGCACCTTCCGGGAGAATAACATTGCTCTTCTAAAGAAGCACTCTGAAGTGCATAAGGCATTTGGAGGACTCACTAACTGCATCAAGAAAATAAACAGCACATTGCACGTGGGCTTTTTTTTCCAAAATATTTTTTCCGTTAAGTTATGAGCATAAACAGAAAAAACTGTATAGGTATGGTGCCACATACCGTACCTGCACTCAGTTTCACCTTAATTACTGTGACTTGGGCCTGCACTACAGACCAGCCTGTGTATTCTTAATCCTTTTCCAGAAGATTTAACATGTCAATGTGATAGATAAGGTGATGATTGTTATTCTGAATGGCACCATTTTTGGTTTTCATTTTCCACCAAATGCTGTTGACTTACCTAGTCATTGCAGCTAGTTAGTGAGCAGCAGGATTAAGTGAATCTGATTGTTCATTTCATACAATTTTAATTGTTTTAGGTAGCTTGCTATGTGGATGTCTAAAATCCTTAAAGAATTTAAGCAGAGAACACGTGGGAAAGATTCTTTTTTTTTCCTTTCTGGCAAATTTTGAATGCTATTGATAAGTATGGAAGGGTTCTAAGCATTTATTAGAGTGCTGTAATGGAGCTTTTTGTTTTCAGTATAAACTGATGGAGATCAACAATTTTTTGATACTCCTAGTACTAAGTGCTTATAAAGTGTTTATATCTATAATTGTGTCGAATTATGTTAATGAAGCACTGAAAGACACTAGTAAATTTAAGTGCTCAAAAAGTGCATTACTCTGAGTGTCACCCAGGGGCTCTTCACATCAGACACTTGGGGGACAATTTTTTTCCTTCCAAGCACCTTTAGAGCACTGTGTCTTAAAGTGTCTTTCTAGCATTAATTAAATTTTAAAAAGCAAGTGCCTGGTAAGCACACATGATTTACGCTAATCTTTTGAAATGCAAATGTGTTTTAGACTAAAATACCCTTCCCTTTTTACAATTCACTGCTTTCCTCCTCAATTGTTCCCCACACCTTTTCTTATTCAGTATTTAACTGCTAAAAACAGCCATGGGAAAGGCAGGGAATTAACTCCATAAGTAATAATTAGGCAAAAAATGAGAACTATTCAAAGGATCAAATACCCATATTAGGTTATCTAATATCCTTGTGAATAAAAGTCATACTAGGTCAAGAAAAATGCTGTATAAACCTGGGGCACTTTGAGTTTGTTCTTCTGCCTGCCCCTCTCCTCTGGGTTGTTCATGACATTTATGCTGAAGGTTTGTAGAGTGGCTGCAGCTGACAAGAGTTATGGTTTTCTTCCAGAGAACTTAAATACTTTTTTTGGTCATTAGCCATATGTCAGAGTCATGTATGTGACCTCCCAAATACTAAATAGTTTGGCCAAGATGATTGAATAAAGCAGGAGTTTGTGCCCCCACATCAAGAGATTGAATTCCATTACTGTTGTAAGGTGGAAAAGCTTCATATGGCACTATAAATATTTAGTATGAGGACAGAGGAAAACAAATACAGTTTCTGAAGAACAGTTTGAAGACAGAGACAGCAGCACTAGGACACCAAAATTCAATACATGCTGTCCTGAAGAGTTAATATAAGTAAATAAATAGATTAAAAATTCTGAATTCTGATCAAAACCAGGCACTTTTAGGAATTTGTTGTTGTTGTTGTTATTATTATTAATAATAATAATAATAATCATAATTCAAGGACTACTCTGTTCCATTATAGAATATTCTAATTTTATGCTTGAGAATAACAATCCTTACATTACCTAACTCTGACTAGAGTCAATTGAAATTATTTTTTCCAATTTTTTGAAAAACTGTATTTAATCCCTATGTCAGTGTGCTGAGAAAGGTAGTAATGATACATCTGAACTTTAAACATCTTTAAACCTTATCTTTCATTCTTGTTGTACAGCCTCAGCAATCACATTTCAACACTTCATTCCTCAGGAAATCTCACAGATTTAGAAACCATAGTGAGATAACATTCTCCTTTGACCCTGAGGCACATTCAACTACGTCTTTGGAAAGTTTTTTAAACAGCTATGTCTATTGAAATTTTCTAAATACATGGAATTCTATTTGGCAATGACTAGAAAATATCAGACAGGTGGCAGGAGTCCACAGGAGTGTAGAGGTGAATTATGTACTTCAGGTAAAGAGACATCCCGGTCAGTCCTTACTGAAGCATTATCAGAGAGGATCTTTTTAGCCTAGAGTTTGTAAACTGAATTGTTCTTAACTTCATTCCCTAGGGAAAGATATCTATTTCATAAGTGTCACTCTAAATGTAGCAGGAGTGAAGAAGCCAAGAACTGGGTAAAATTGAGCTTATTTTACCAGTTCAAGGTAAAATACATTGTCAGGGCATCTGAAGCCTTTCTTAGCAATTGCTTACACTGTGTCAGTGTCGGAGCAGCTTTCACTGCTGTGCAAAGCAGAGAGCTTTATGCTCGACAGATCCCAATCCAGCTCTTACCTGCAGGTTGATCCAGTTATCGGTGAAGTCAGTTACCAAGGGGCTGATTTAGAATGAGTGGAATAAAGTCTCCAGAGTATTAAATGTAGAAAAGAAAATTTGAAATGTGATTAGTTTGAACCGTTATTGTCTGCTCTTTGGAAGGAAAGGAATCAGTGCTTTGATTCTCTTCTGTAAGGTTACCTATTATGCACCATATCCCTCTTTTCTGTCCTTCTAGCTACTTGATCGCCTATTTATTTGCAATAGTCTTTGGAGGTAATGAACAGATTAAATTTAGATAGAGGGCTCCGATTCACTGTTGGCACAGTTCTGCTGAAATAAATAGAATTAGCTAGGAGAGTCAAAATACCTTGTGTTCAGCAACCATAAGCTATCTGGCCTGTTGATGATTTCTAAAATCCCTCCAGCAGATGCCAATGTGTAGTCATATGGTATAATTTTAAAGGGCAATACATACAGGTCTGAAAAGCAGAAGTATTGAAATACAGAAACTATTACAATACCTAGATGAAATAATTGTCCGAATGAATAAAACTAAGCATTTGGAGGAGGGACCAGTGAAATAACTATTTTTGTATTTGGGCATGTTTTGTTTCATGAGGTGTTGGGTTTTTGGCTTTTGGAGAGTTTTGTTTGTTTGCTTGTTTGTTTGTTTTGAGTAAAAGAAAGCTGGACTGGTGTGGATACGAGTCTTTTTAATATGGGGTACATACCATCCACTGAATGCTACGAGTGGTTAGACAAATGGTATTGGTTACTGTTAAATGAATGACTGCAAGCAAAGCCTCAGCCAACAGACAGCTTCCAGCATTGTTCCTATTGTACACGCTGCCAGAGCTCACTAATTCCAGGGTACAATTGGTCTTGGAAAATCTCAAATCATCTGTTTGCTGCTTGTCTGTCTAGGAAATAGAAGAGTGAGGGGCATATAAAACCAGGATCGCTGAGGTCCAGATTTGAAGCCACAGCCTTATAGAAAGCAGGACAGAAAGGGGCACTAACAGAGTGACGCTAAAAAAGATAAGCTTGTGCGAAACAAGCAACAAAGAAAATCCTGGGAGCAAAAAGAATGAAGTTAACTGAATACACATGCCATGATATCCTGGCAGTCTATACTGCTTTTTACTGCTGGCTGTGAGGGTTTCTGTGGTATGGCTGTACAAAGCTGTGGTTTACCAGAAGTGCCTCTAAGCTTTTTAGGCATCCAACTCTTGAATGCAGAAATTGTGAGTCTCCACTTTTTACTTTCCTATGTCCCATTTGCATGAGGGAATGAAAATTTAGTCTTCAATAAAAATGCCTTATTTGATGTATATCTTATGCTACAGATATTTTTTAATAATATGTTCATACATGACATACTTGGCAATTATTTCCTATTTCTCTAAACTTGTATATAACTTTCCATTCACTATATTTATCTATCCAGTCACTTAGTACATAAATCCAATGATGTGTTTTTCCCTCTACACCTACAGTAAGTTAGTTTTCATAAGGATGAGAAAGTGCCTCCTGAGAAAACACATTGCTGAGAAGAATTAGAAGACCAAAGGTAATAGATCTTTTAATTTAAGATAGAGCCACTTGCCATTTCTGTTCTTTTAAAAAGCAGTCAATTCTAATTATAGAGATTTATCTTGGATTAAGGAAAAAAATACTAAAGTAAGCACTGCTTCTTCTACTCTAACTCTAGGGTTAAGGCTTTTCTAAATGGAAATTATGTGTAGTGAGGACAGTAAAGTGACTGCCATCAAATTCTGAATTAACTGGCCATGTGATAGAAAATTTGTTCATCTGAAACTATTTTCCTCTTAATTTTACATTTTAAAAATTGAAAAAAAAGACATTACTGACAGTTGCCAATGTTGGGGAAGAAAAAATGAAGTGAAAGAGGGGTTTTCTGGAAGAAGAAAAGCATTTCTATTAGCTCTTGAAAGGTAATATTCAATTTCATTCACAGAATATCAGAATTCCAATGGAGGAAAACACTTTTGATCCATTTTAACTCAACTATTTTTAGGGTCCAATGCAAATAGTGAAGGTTTCAATAAAAACTACAGACACCCTGGATAAAAATTACTAAAATGGAAAGAATCACTTTCTGTACAGTTTCAAAGAAAACTGTTGCATTTCCTTCTAGTCCCCTTTTTCCTCATGTCCCTGAAATATTTTTGATTTTATCATATCTTCCGTTTTTCCTGATAGTGTTTGTTCTCCACATGGAAATTCTTTAGTACTCATCAAAATATCTGGTATGGTTCCCTGAGATATCATTTATCATGGGACTGTATATCACTTTCCTTATCTGGGCTACAGATGTTCTGGTCTATATTTGGAGACTTCTTTCTCTTCTGAGTTATCAAAAAATCTATGGAAAGGAATGGGACAACAAAATCCAAGCTACCTCCAACAAAAAAGGATTCACAGTCTTTGGAACTTTTAAAATATTCCACTCTTCTTTTGTCCTTGTCACCCTCTTGCCATAGGAAATGTAAGCTGACTTTATTTAGTACAGTATAAAATCAGCTTTGTGCCAAACTTTCTGGCATTTCATTGTCACCCACATGGGGAGAATGGTAAAAATGCTGTACTACCTGTCTCAAAAATCTTGGTCTTGGTACTGCACAGCAGTATTTGCCCTCAGTTGGTTTCTGAGGGAGCAATAAATGATCAGAATATTCAGTATATTTTATTATGGATATCTATGATCTTGCCCTGAAAACTACAAGCCTCTGGTAAAATATTTAAATTATCTTAAATTTTCTGTAAGTAACTTTGGTAGAGGATGAACACATGTCCAAAACAAAAATTTGGAAATAAATATTGAGATATGAGCAAAATCTATTTGGTTTTTCCATGGTTTGATAACTCAAAGTAATATTCTACTGAATAATTAAATGTTGTGTTCTTCCAACTGCATTATACTTTTTTACTCATCACCCTATTCTTGTATATCTTAATACAAATATTCCTGGAGTTACATTTTCTTAAGGAAATAACCACAAGATGAGAAATCTCCAGGGAGGAACTCCTGAAGGATATCTACATGCACAAAAATAAGTGATAAATATATATGAAAGATGAGTGTAAAATTGTAAGTATATCCAAAATTACTACAATCTAAACACACTTTAAAGGAAAGCATAGCTAAGTTTAATTTCCATGGTTATTTGAGGTAGTTTGCTAAGTATACATGACAGCTGAAAATCTGTTCAAACATTGATTTTTTTTTTATATTGATGAACATGATGTAAGAAGAGAGCAAACCAAACAACTAACAAGCCTTGAGACAGCGTGATCATCCATTTGAATTTTTCTGATAATGAGTGGAAGCATATGCTGTACTTCAACTTGGCCATGCATGACCCAGAGGTTGGACTAAGGATATAAACAAGAGTGCAGAGTCTTTGACTAATTGCTGAAACGTACCTTTGTTAGACTGGACTCTGCTATTCTGAAAAAGATTTGACAGCATAGTGGGAGATAGCGAGGAATTGGCAGAAGACTTCAGGCTCTAAATGAGCTGTCTGAGATCTCCCTTTCTCCTTCACCAAAGGATTGGATGAACACCTGGACTTATTTTGCAGCTGCAGCAAGGGCTACATCTTTGTGGACATTCCAGGAGACATCTATCCAGCCCCAAAATTATCCCTCCCATTACCTATAGAAGTGCTGAGACCAGGCTGGCTCCATGCAGGGGTGATATTTCAGCTGGAGAGATGACCCAGCAGGAGATATCTGAGGAGTCAGTGCAGGTAAACATGAAGAACAGAAGTGTTTTCTCCTGCAGCCTGGAGAAGAGTGTCCAAAGGTGTTTGAGGCTCTACCAACAGTCAGTTGCTCTGGACCCAGTTTGGGGGTGTATTTTACTTACTTTAAAATAGTTTCACACTCTGCTGCTGTGCTTTCCTAGATTAATGCTGTGTTTCCACAGCATTAATCCATGTTAATTCCATTTATTGAAACTGTTTTGTACCAAAAAGTTTGGTTGCAAGTGGGAATGTGCTGACCAACATGGGATCACAGCAAATTATTTTTCTGCTGGTTTTGAGTGGGAGTATTTTTCTTATTCAATTTTTTAAGAACTCTGAGTTCTAAACTTGGAATTTGCTGCTATTGAAAACTTCTGGCTGAGCACTCAAAACACAGTGTATGCTAGGAAAAAATTAACTCTGGTAAGTAAAGTGGTATAACTCAGTACTGTAGTCATTGTTAATCTAATTCAAAGTCATTAGAAATCTAAAAGAGTAAACTTTTTAGCAAACCTGAAGAAGGGTTCCAGCGTTAATGAACAATTCAATCCATAACTGACCTGAAAGAGGAGTGTTGAATACTTTTGTTTAAGATATTAGCAGGAGGCTTTGGTCAGAAGGAAAATCTAATGCATGTTCTGCTTTTAAGTGTCGCTGAAACAAGGCTATGTGGAGTGTGAACCTTCTGGTAACACTTGTGTGACCCCTAATCACTTGCAATTGAATGCTACTTTTACCTATGACTAAGTATTTCTGAATTATGGTTTGTTTGGATTTTTGTTTTTTTTTCAGGATGTTCCTCAGAGCATAATTAATTGTTTTAAGTCTCAGATTTTAAAAGAGCACACTTGATCATTTGCTTCTTCCAGAGTATAATTGAGAAACTTTCACAGCTACAGTGCAAAAATGAAAACAAAACCTGGTCAGATCCATGGGTTTACGCAGCTATTGAAATGAACCTTCGCTAGTGAAGTATCTTCTCCTGGAACTATGACATGCTTCTTTTAAAAAGCTCAGATTTCCTTTGCAAATGGAACAGCCTGAGGATCTGTAGCAGTCCTCCAATATTCTGTTTTTCATTTGTAGCAATGCCAAGAGTAAAAGGGGAGGAACTGTTATTTAAAAGTCTGTGGAGACAATTTTTGGTTATTTTCTTTAACTTACTGATGAATCTGCTTTTAACATATGTGGGGAACAAAGCAGTTCAGACAATTAAACTTTCTAAACAAAATGTCTGAAGAGAGGCAATGCCTTGTGCACTTACTTGAATGAGGTGCTTGTAGGAAATACTTGTCTAGAACACCAGCTCTTCAGCTTGATTGTAAGTGGCTCCAAATAGCTACCACACTGAAGAACAATTAACTTTTCAGTGAGGAGATGACAGGTTATTCACTTGATTTGGTTATTTATTTATTTATTTTATACAAAATCCTTCTTGGATTAAACAAGTAACAAGTTGTTCACAATGGAAAATATGTGATCTTACAGAAAAGACACAAAGGCTCCTCGAGGTTCATAGTTGCTCCTTTTGCTCATTTAAAACCCTCATGCATGCACCCTCGTGTTTGAATGGCGTGGTGTGCCAGGACGAGCATGGATGGTGCATCGTTCTTCCTGCTCTGTGTTCTCCCAGTTGGGGCAGGCACATTTTGAAAAACACTCATCAGAAAGTAGGGAAGATATTCCTTCAACACCAAATTCAGCTGCAGTTTTTGGTAGCTTGTCTTCTGCCCTGGCAAGTCACAATGGTGCTAATCTGATGGACCCGTGGATAAATTATCTTTGTGCTGTGTGGCTGGATTCAGTAGTTCAGATATGAATTTAAATAGCTTTTGTTATATGCTTTGGTCTATAATGATGGGCTTTTTCCCCTTGTTTTCCCAAAAGGGTCAAAGACGCTGGCAGTGCCAGTCTGGCCTTCAGGTTAGGTTGCACCCACTTAGCACGTGCCTGATTTTACCTGATCACACAGCAGTGCTGAGGGACCATCGGGAATGTGGAAATCCTGCCTTCAGCTGCTGTCTGTGCTTGTCGATTGAATCCACATGGCTAGGAGGTATTTAGGATGGAGATAATCCAAACATTAATTGAATGCAGAAACTGTAAGCCAGAATTCCATTCTCACAGGTGAATGCTGAATGAATTTAGGTTCTGGAGTTATATTTGCTCTTACTTTATGCTTTTTGTCTATGACTTTGTAGTTGGGATGTAACAGCAAAATATATGGGTGTGATTTGTCCTTTTTTATGAGGAAACAGTTTTATTTCATGTCAGAAGAAAAACTTATTCTGATTTTCACTGAACTAACCAGTGCTGGGTCTTTTATTGGTCTTTTCACCATGTACAAATGTTTTACCAACTCCCATCACAAACCAAGAGCATTGCAGTCTTTCTTGTATTTATAGTGTGACAGGGAACATTGAGACCAGGTTCTACCATGTGATTTTTTCCTCTTTCACAAAATACAAAATGAATTGTATATGAAAAATAAAGCTATTTATGTTAGGAGTATATTCAAAAGAAATTACATCAGTAGCTAGGATGTCAAGTTTTAAAAATGAACAAAAGTCATTAAAATAGAATGTTTATTTTTTTGTCTGGTTGGTTTGTTGGCTTTTTTTCCTGTAAGAAGTAAATTCCTACTTTTGGTCATTATTTCATAAATAATAACTAAACATGTTTCTACATTATTTGAATGCTCCAGTATTGCTCTTTGCTTTGACTCCTTTTGCCAGTTTACTAGTCAGTATTAAACAAGCAATATTGATAATTTTATATATAAGTATATTTGCCAGAGCTGGCAAATATGCATTCTTTCATAAATGTGATGTTTATATTTGCAGAAGTAAGGGATATGAGTAAGAAAAAAGTAAAGGGTACATTATGGAATTGAAATTACAATAATTTTTTAGGCAGTTATAGTGTAGTTATTCCAGTTGAAATGTAATATTAGCATCTGTGCTGTGTTTTAGGTTTATTTTCAACTTCCTAACACTAAGTGAAATGCACAGTACAAATAAAATCTCTACAACTATCAAAGTTAATAGGCATAATACACAAACTCAGCATCTCAGGGGTATTATATCATCTTTGTCTTCTTCACTCTGCCCACGCTCTCTCACATATAGAAGGACCCACTCTCAGCACTTATATGACTTTATTGGTAGCACATTAATTTCAAAATTATGTATACTACTTTTAATGCTAGAATAAAATAGATATGCTTCTTATTGCAAATTAGGACAATGGTTTCCAAGCACCCCAGACTTATCAATGCGTTGCTCTGTCCCAGTTCAGAAAAGCTCCCTTCAGTACATGATCAGCAGTTAAATTGCAGGGCCTTGCAGATAAATTTGAATAAATCCATTTCTATGAAGGCATAAGGAAGAAACAGTCAGAAGTTCAAAGGTCGGAGCTCCTCGATTAATTTTTAATGATTTCCAATTCTTTCTGAGGTTCCCAGTATCAACGTTTTACTCAGTTATCTGCCCAGCAGTCATCCTATACATATTTGATATGGGATAATTAGCAACTGGCCTTGAGAAGTGCAGCCCTTTCTACCATCTGCACAATCAATATTAGAAAGTGTTGCAGTTCCTAGGGATAGTCATGTATTTTCTGAACAGCTCTTGATTTATTAAAAGGGATGTAATGACATGAAAAGTGTTACACTTATAGCCTTCTATTGACAGTGGTTCTGTTTAGCTTCATTAGATGTGATACCAACACCTGTCCAGTGAGATGGAGGCCACCTGTTCATTTTATGTAACTTCTAAAAATCATCAGTGGCTAAAGACCCATATATTCAACATAGTATACAGTGCCAATGTTAAAAATGAAAGTATTTGTAGCTCCTTTTCAGCCTTCCAATTTCGTCTTTTATTGCTATAATTGTATTAAATGTTCTGTAATCCTTTGAAAGCAGACAAGAGTAACAGGTCCTTGTCCTTTCAAGCTGGCACTTTATGCCTCACTGAGGTGCTGGCCTGAGATGGTGGTGTCAGTTTCACTGGCTGATGTGATGACCAGAGAATGCACAAGCTGTGAATGCTCAGGCTTGTAGATGGTTTGTAGGCACTGGAGAAATAAGGACATTCATGAGTATGGCTTGCCAGTAGCAATAGGTGACGTATTAACATGTATTTGCAACAAATACCTAAAAAAGTAAACCCATTTTTTGGGTCACAAACATATTAAATGATGCTGTGTTGCTTTGTTTGCTTAAAAATAACCATGAGAGCCTAAACTCCTCTGTACAGAGCAACTTACATCATATTTTATTAGCCAGTTGAATGATTGATTTAAAAAAACAACTACTTGTTTCCTTCACGTCTCAGAAGACCTTTTTCCTTTCTTCTAAGGGAGTTTATATTATGATGAATAAAGCCAGAGAGATAAATGGTATTAAAGCTATGTTAACTGCAGCTAAACAAGTATCAAAAAGACAGACTCCTCCTGAAATCTTAAAGGGGTATTCTTTTTCACAAGGCAGTTCTAACAAAGCACTAGAAAACTCTCCTGCTATTAAATTAGTAAGTCCGTTCAGCATGCATGCATTCCAAATGGGAACTAACGCTGTATTGGACAATAATGAACTTATATGGTTGTCAGCTTAATAGAAACAATAATCTTAATAAGCATATTAAATTGGAAGACACTATCTGATGATATACATTTTATTTTGTTACTAACAAACTGAATTACATGCTAACGGTTTGCTCTCAAACTGAAACCTAGTCAGTTCATAAAAATTATTTAATAGCAGGTCCCTGGAGCACAGTATTCCTTTTGCTACTGTGGTTTTAAATCCATTTTTTCTCATCTCATTTAAGAAAATATTTTTCTCTCTTTTAGGCACTGTGAAAAGTGAATGAGGGTACAAGTGTGTAGGCAAGATGGTGAAACCTGACACATATGATGACGTGAGAGCTGACAGTATTAAAGTCAGCAGGAAAACACTACTGAGTGGGAATTCTCAGAGAAAGTACAGCGAGCTACACAATAAAGACATTGAAAACAGGCAATAGCATTATTACCACTGTGCATCTCCCAAACTAAAGAAATTAAGCAGAAATAGATCATTAACCTTTGATTACTTAAAATATGTTTTATTACCATTTAAAATGCATTGAAGCACATGGTATTATTTAATACAGAGAAGCCATTGAAAGAAATGTTGCTTTTTAACAGGTTTTTTTCCTGGGAGGATTCTTTATGGCTTTATTGCATGATTTTTCCTTGTATTTAGTCATTGTATTCTGTGATTCCTGCTCTACCTTTCTTACTCTTGGCAAACTATCGTCTTGGAACCCAGCTCCACGATTTTGATATGCATATAATTTTACGTAGTTGATGAATCCAGCATGCAATAGTAAACAGCAGGGAGGGGCTCAATGGAAACTCATTTGTTAGTTTTCCCACTTGGAGGCTGTTATTTTTATAAATTACTTATATTGGACACTGTGGGAGTGCCCTTTTTCATATACACTGAAGTACTTCACTGGCCCCAGGAGTCACTAAGACTAGTGGATTTTAATAGTTATAGATCCTAAATGGAGGGTTAGAAATTGTTTCTTTTCATTACAATTACAACAAGGAATTAACCCCAAGGGTATCCACTTAATTTCATAATATATAGACTGGAACGCTAATAATGTGTCTCTCCTAAAATGTAATAAAGAAGCAACTGCCCCTTGGCTCCCTGGGGTAGATTTTTGTAAAATGTATTGCAAAAAATGTAACACAAAGAAGATTTTACGTTAACAAGCTTTGTAATGTCACTAGCTCCAGTGCTCAAAGTGCTCTGGAGCTTGTAGACATCAAGTACTGGCACTGGTTTTACAGCAGGAATTTAGCACCAGCACTTTCGTGTTGCTTCACTGGTACAAGGCAAAGCTAAGTGAGAGAAGGAGTAGAGGGTAATTTACAATTAAGCACATAAAGAAGTGAAAGAGTGGAGGGAGGAAGAGGGAGTACAGTAGTACAAAGTAATTACTTCCTTTGAGGTCCACTTGGACCTGTTCTCTAGCCAAGTTTCCTGTGTTGTTTTAATCTTCCATGCCCTGTTGCAAAACAAACTTTGGTCTTACGACTGGCAGCAAGTGAACTCCAGCACATTTGCTGTTGCATTTGCATTTGTGAGTAACAAAGCAGCCTCTGACCTCTCAGTCATTATGGGTGGTAAGTATGGAACAATCTCCTGGCCAAGATCTCAAACACTGGATCAGGCTGTGGGTTTAAATCTAGGTTAAAGACATTTCTATTTGTTGATGATTTTAATGGGTTCTGACAAGATACAGCATCCTGCGAAAGCCTGACAGTAAAGGCAGCAAGAGAAGTAATATACTAGCTGTGCCTATTCTATCTTGAAAGAAAAAACCCAGTTATAGAAGAATTGTTTTGGTCTGATTTCTAGTGGGAAGGCTTACAGACATTTCTAAGATTGTTGGTTTTAATGGAAACTTCATTAGGAAAGAAAGGATTGGACAATGGTTTTTTTGTTTAATCGTGCATGACATGCTCAGAATTCTGTGTATCTGTTTATATTGCAAATATTCTGTTAATAGCAGAAAATTTAAATAACATCCCTGACTAATCAGAGGTATGTGCAAATGCTCAGCTTATGTGTTTTTACCCATCCCCTAAAACTGAATTGTCCCAGAGTAACTTGAGTATTTTATCTGTAATTTGTGGCTTATACACATTTATTGGACTCTTACTCCCAAAAGCTGGAAATGCAAAATTATAATCGCTGAACTAACTTTTCTAGATAAACTGATAGGTCTTGTTTAATTTATGTAAAATTTTCTATATAGATGCAGAAGTACCTGTCTTTAACAAAAGTTACTACTGCTAACTGTTGGAGATATGCCAAGGCAAGAGGGAATAGATGTCTAGAAGGCTGCCAAGAAAAAGAATGGAAATAGAAAGAGAAAGATAGAACTTTTTTTTTTCCTTTTCTTTTTCTATTCCTGTTTTCCCAAGATAGTAGTTTTAAAATTTTGACTGATATCTCCATCTTTAGAAAAAAATTAAAATCACAAAACAAACTGGAAGGAAATCTAAATTCATAAGTTTTGCTGGCTGGTTTCAGTTAATTTTATTTTAGTGGTATTAAATATGGCATTTCCAGGCTTTTCTTTCCTTTACTGGCATTAAATTAAAATAGGGAAAAATATTTACATAACAGATTTACATTTTAACAACTTTCACCACCTTCTCCATGTTGCAGTTTTAGTGTTCTTATATGTATCCTGAAGCCAGTCAACTCAGTAAGAACAATAGCAAGAATAAAAGTGTCAAGAAAGAGCAGGAGAGGCAGAATAGAAGTGCAGCATGAAACAGTTAGAAGCTGAAGGCTAAAAGGGCCTCTGAAGAGAAAAGTTTAAGGACTAAAGGAAATGATTGCAGCCATTTCTCCCACTCATGACTAATTACTTATATGCAGCTGAGTAATAATTGCAACTGAAAGCATGTGAGTGACTTCAGCAGTCAGCATTATGATCATGGATCATAATCTGGATCATGAATCATAAGGACAAATTTTGAATGAAATGCTGTGGATCTCTTCAAGAACTTTTTTTTGTAAATAATAAATCAGAGCTGTTTCAGTAGGCAAAGTCAAGTTAAAATTGTGTGTATGTTAAGAATAAAGAGCCCATGCTAAGTTTCTTGCCTTCCTTCCATCTATTCACAAGTGATACAAGAGCAAGTCATTCCAAGGGAACTCCGTGTTACAGCAAGATAACAAATGTGATGTACTTCACAAACAATGTTATCTCCTTCAACCAGATAAAAACATAGATACTATAGGTTAGGTGCCAATTTGTTTCTCTGAAATTACACGCTGTAAATCACTCCTGCTGTATTGCTATGTACCTGCTCATATTGTACCCAGCTTCTGTGACCCTAGAGTATATTCATTTGTAATGTAAGAAATGTGTGGTAAAACACATATTATAAAAAATGGAAATACCTTACTTGAGAGCTAGAAGAAGAAACCTGAAGCACTGACTATTCCTTTTTCCCAGGTATTATATTTTTTGACCTTTTTGTACTACCTCCATCTAGTGATAGATAAGTATGCGCTTAGTTTCCCGGTGTGGGGGGATTTCTGTGAGAGACACCACATTTTACTCTAAAATCCCTATTCATTTTAAATAAAATATGGATTTCTACTGTTAATTACAGCATGGCAATGTGTTACTTGTCCATTTCATAGGTTTTTGAAAAGGCATAAAAAAGTCATTTCATTGTAAGGTCATCCTACTAAGGTCATATTTATGTAAAGATTTGGTTTTGAGAAACGGGATGTTAAGTGTTTTATTTTTTTTAAAGAATAACACCAAACGTGGACAGTCCAAATTGTGCTGGATCTCTCTGTGTTGGAGAGAGGGTGACAGCCAGGGACTCCTTCCTGCAAAAGGACCAATATACAGATCATGAAAAGTAAAACTGATTTGGCCACTTAAGAAAGGCAAAGCGATAAATGTTTAGAATACTAGATTCATGTGATGTTTTCCAACAGGTTAAGTTTTGAAAATGTCTCATCATAAACTTCCATAGGCAGTCCATGTCTAAGTAACAGAATAAAATGTTTACAGTCAACATGGCGTTAATGCTCAAAGCATTGCTGATGGTGTGATCACAGGCTGAAATTACGGGGATATAAAACATGTTTGGGATGCTCAAATTACTTTTCCCTTTGTCTGGCGAGGAGAGGCAGGGCAAAATAATTGAAATTAGTATTATAGCAGTGCTTCATTTATTTTGATTTCTAGATGTTTAACACTCTATTGCCCCACCTTTTTTCTTTTTTTTTTTGCAATATGTAAACAGCTCCAGTGGTAAACATGTCATCTCCATCTTCTGTGCATCCAGACAATCCCTTTTGGGGGATTGGAAATGAAACTGTTTTTCATTTTCCAGTATAATGGAGTTGAAAGCATTTAGAACCCAGTAAGTTTAATATTAGAAGTGTGAGCATGTTATTTTGTAATAAATTGTGACTGATATTTGCTCTAAGTAAATGATGAAAAGATCCGTTTCAATGAAGTACATGAGAACAGGGATTCTAATGATGAACATCATGTTCTTGGAAGAAAAACCTTGGAATCCTCTCAATTGAGGCCTTTGAAAATATCTGCTGTCCCTGATCAAAAGTAGAAGTAGATAAAGGAAGGTTGGAAATAGATAGAGTCCTAGAGGTAGACTTTGGAAAATTCTCCCCTAGGTGGCTTTTATTATGAGCTAAAGAGCACTCCAGACTTGCCTTGGATTCAGTTAAAAGCCTGGAGTGTGAACATCAGGTAAATGCCTGAGATAGATAGATATATATATATATATAAATAAATTGATATGCCTTTATATATATGAACATAAATATGTATGTATGTATATGTATATAGATATCTGCAGCACAGACTTCCAGTATTACGTGATTGAAGTTGTGTGACCTTCTATGTAAACCTTTTCTCTACCTGCTGTCCAGATCAAAGCTGAAGCAGAATGCAAAGTCACAGGTAATCAAAGAAGTGATCTCCTTTTTCAGCTGTTTAATTATTAAAGGAGGTTCCTACCTAACTTGTTTTCTGTAATATAATCCATGACACTGTAGTTTAAAATCAATAGTTCTTTGGTTAGGACTGAAAAATGTAACAGGACGTTTCAACATCACTGGAAATGACTGACTCTTATGCAGTGCCTCATCACTTGCAACTACAGTTCAGAACTGATGCTTCAACTGTGGTATGTATATGCCTGAAACCTCAGTAAGATGGCATAGGGAGTAATAAACGCCAAGCATTTTCATATGCAGTACCTCGAAGAAATGGACAAAAAAGAATAAATAGTGTTCCAGCTCTTACCCTAAAATTAATTGTATTATCACAACAGTTGTCTGTCCTTGCCTTGTGCAGTAGCAGATTTCACATTATAAGACAAGTATCTGAGCCTTAAATAAATTTCTAGGTAGAAGACAGTTACTGGGATCCTTGATTATATTTCTGAAAATAGGAATGACACTTATGTAGCTGCTAGAATAGTGAAAGGAGATCTCAAGCTGTCATCATCAGAAAACATAAACCATCTACTAGAAAATGCCTCAAAACCAATGGAAAGTTGTGGGTGAACTGGCCAGGCCTCAGCAGCATATCCAGTAAACACCACTGTCAGACTGACTCTGGTCCGCTGTGCAAGTCTGCCTGTATCCTACCACTCTTGTGGGGAAAAACATGAGGTTTTGCATGGGGTATATTCCACAGAACCTTTCACCATGTGGTGTTCAGGAGGTCTTGGAATAAAACCAGCATGGATCCAATTCCTAAATGTCAAAGTGATTTCTGGCTTCTGGAGTCAGTAGGCAGACCATGGTAACTGATTTAAGGTACTGTTGGACTGGATCTGGTCCCCATGACTAGCAAATAACAAAAGTTGTTTAATTCTTTGCCCTTCTGCATTAAGTGTATCTCTGTTGTAACCTGTGGTCTAAAACCTTCCTTGAAGATGCCTCATTCCCACCTACTTCAAAGCACCATGTGTGTGAGAGCCCAGAGTGGCTGCTGCCTATCTGGAAGTCCAGCCAAACTATGAGGAATGTACTTATACTCAGGAGCTGAGATCTAAAACAGTGATTGAGGAGGAGACTGAAACCTATGGGTCTCAAAATGCCCCCTAGCCCTACAAAACAAATATTTGCAAATGTAGTAGAGGAAAGGAGGAAAGGGAAGCTAGAAAGACTGGTCTAGCTAGGCTTTCTTTGTTCAACAGGTGTGAGGACTGGTGGGAAGGAGGATGTTAAACTCCTGTTCTGTTAAAGACAACTTTAAGCGAGTAAATTTGTTATCCTCAATGTAAAAGGTGTTATGCAGGATATGACTGAGTAGGGATTTATATCAGACTCTATTCAGGGAGTTTGTACATCAGATGTGATAACTGGTCTGCTAAAAAGGACTGTGGAAATACTTTTTGAGAGATTTTTTTTTTAAAGTTGAGTTGATTTATGAATTGGAAAAATTCTTCTGAGTCTTCTGGTTATAAATGACATGGAACCAAAAGAATATAGTGCATCATGTAACTAATCTTCTAGCTACCCCAAGATATTATGAGTGTGGAAGGGCATGGGCTGAGAATGGGAGCAGCTTTTGAGAAGTGAGGGAAGTATTTCTATTATTAAAATGGGGCAAGCTGTGTTATTCATCTCTGGCCATTTGAAAGTGTGTTATATTCTTTTATTAAATCATACTACTTTTATTAAGAAAATCCAAGTGGGCTCTTCTTACTTTCACAATACCTGTGGAATACACTGAAGCTCAGTTGGGGAAAAGAAAATCATTCTGCTTTCATCCCAATGTACACCTCACTGAGAGTTGTAAATAGACTAGCCTCTCATATGCAAACTAGCAAAGCGAGATTTGTGCCACTCTTCTCAGAAAAAGGCAATTTGAAGTTGTACTAATGTCTTTGGGGGGATATGATTGTCCAGAAGAATCAAGGTACACTGAGGTCTAGGATACAAGTAGGTAGAAAGTTCATTCTGATTTAAGCAACCTAATTTTTACTTGGATTTGGCGGAGCCAGTAAAGTTTGTGCAGGAAATTTTTCATGGTCTTTCTTACTTACCTTGAACAAAGACCGGTGAATAGCAGCAGAGAGAGCTGTGCTTAGAGTCAGAGATTGCAGCTCTCAGCCTCAGTTTTTAGCTGCACAAAGTACAGCTTATGGCTTGAAATTTCCAGCCAAGATGCTTCTCTACACTGTATCTGTTATCATGCATGCTTTTCTACGCCAAATAAGCCCTTTTACTTGAGAAAATTCACCACAGGAAGTGGTAATGCCATGTTTATTTAAACTGTATCTAATCCATTTCCATATGAGCATTAAGATAACGAGCCAAAAGAGTTGCAGAACACCTGGTGTCCATATTGGTTCCTTTGTTGTTGTTCAAGACCTGGAGAAACTATAAGTAGGTGTAGCTCAACTAATGCCAGTAATATTCCTAAATCAGTAGTTACTTGGGACCAGATGAGGAATCAGGAGATTTAAAAGCTGCAGAACTGTTGTGAGTAGGACATGTGAAAGACAACAGGGTAACAGCACAATCCTGCTATTTGAGTTTTCAAAGACACACAGTTAGATGACATAGGAAATCACTGTGCCACTCGGTCACTGGAGCTGCCTGAAATGATCTGTGTTGTCATGTCTCTGAAATGCTGATATCCTAATCTCCTCTCAGGATGGTGTAGTGGAGGCTGACCCCGTTGTACCCATTACATAGTTTTTATGTTGCCAGAGCAGTCAGCCAGCATCTGGCAAACGGGAAAAAGTTTTCTCATTGTCTGTGGAGCTGAGCTCCTCTCTTGCCTCTCAGGACAGTGTTCCAACCACCAAAGGCAGAGATGGGACTGCCGTCAGTTCTCAAGCGACAAAGCTCAGATGTGCTATAGCTATTGCTCATGTAGGTGTCTGTACTCTTACTTTATTTTTAATTATTAAATATTTAACAAAAAAACCCACATTAAACAAGAATTAAGTAACTCATTTCCTCTACCTCATGACTTTGTAAATAGGGAAGTGGGAGGCTGGACATGCGAGCCTAAGTGCCTCAAAGGCAGAGAATTGTATCCAGGTTTTAAATGTGATGAAAGCCTGGTCTGTGAGAAGCCTAATCTATGTGATTACATTTCCTACACAGGTCTAGAGAATGAGAAGATCAAACAATTGCCTAATTTATGGATCCAGACTGGACTTTGGTGAAAATTTGGGATCTATTTAATTTACAGTTATTGGGATGTGTGATTCATGAACAAACTGCTCTGTACAAAGAAGTGAAATTATTGCATCAGCTACAGTCTCTTATGTGCTGTACATGCAAGCAATCTCGGCTATTTCTCAGTGCTGGAGGAGGTATTGTTGATTAATGATCACAAATATTCAAAACCATGAAAGCAGATGCATGTGATGATCCTCGTGAGTCCTTTCCAACCCAGAATATCCCATAATTCTGTGATTCCTCTAAGACAAAGTTTCTTGTTTGGCTGTTCTGGACTTAGAACCAGTAAAGGAAGACATTTTCTGGTGGAAAAATTAAATGCGTGTGTCAGCCAACTGCTGTCAAGACTGGAGAGCTATTGAATTGGGTAAGTGGACTGCAGTTTTACATGAAGGGGTCTGTGGGATTGGAGCTGTCATGACTGTGCTGTCAGGAATTGATAATCGTAGAGTTCTGCTAATGAAGCTTTTCTGCTTCCAGTAACTGAATTCCCCAGTATCCTCTTCTGCAACACTTAATATAGAAGCACTTGAATATTTCTGTATATAGTTCTGGATACTCTCTGCCTCTTGCTAATTTCCCTCTAGAAACCTCTCTTTGAAGTTTAGACGTTTGAATAACTTAAATGACCTGTCTATAAATGAATCAAAGCCAGATGCGAGAGAAGTTACACAGGAGGCATGTTTACGGCAAACAAACTAATTGTGTGTGAACAGGAGACCAGCATTGTAGCGTTGACTGTGGCATTAAATGTGCTACCCGACCTCTTTGTGTCTGTATACAGTAGTCCACAACATTATGATGATGATACCTATTAAACACAACTAAACAGTATAGAGAATTAATTCATTAATGTTTGCAGAGAACTTTGAGATCCTCTAGCAGAAGGTACTACACAATTGCTAAGTGTTAATTTATTATTCTCTATTATCAGATTCAATAGCACATGTAGTATAAATCTTTAAAAAAGCAAACAAAAACCTAATCAGGAGTCTCTTATTCACACTGTCAAAGCTGGTAATGACCAAGCAGTCTCGTCTGTGGAAGTACAAAAAAAAAGTCATCCATGCTACTTGATATGTTGAAGCAGCAATTAGTACACATTGTAGAGAAAAGAAGGGGAGCTAGACCAGAAATGAGCCTTGATGAGCCTAATTGCCTTTAATTATCCTTAAACATTTTCTTGTTGTCTGTCCTATAAAGGCAGAAGAAACCCTGTAGTTCTAAAAGGAAATAAGGCTTGGTTTTGTTTTTGTCTCTTAGAGGGACATAATAGCCACCATGGAAACATGTTCTTAATCAACGACATTAAACTCCTGGCTGCTCTGCTTCTCTTGAAACTGCCTAGCTTCATTATTGTCAGGGGGAAAGGGGAGGGGAGGGGATTTAATCACTATTTAGCTTTTCATAGCAAATTAAAATATTAATTACAATACACATTATTTTATCTTTGCTAAAGCTATTTGTAAGTATTGGGGAATAACAGCTCATTTCATGTTGGAGTAATTTATCCTCAAACTATTCAGACTTACTTTTTCAAATTCCTTTTAAAAAATCATTGGGTCATGAAATGCCGTCTTCCAAGAGCCAAGAAAAAACGAAAATGTGATTACTTCAGTACATTAAAATGCCATAGGAAGCTGAGCAATGGAAGGCCAGATACCTCCAGACCAAGGACAGATGTTTCTCTTTTGTTCATATTTACATGATGGAATGCAGTAATCAACCTGATTTTTTTTTTTTTAGTTCTCAGAATAATTGAAAAGAGGAAATTTTTGGTAAAATAAACTATCATAAGAAATCCATGGCCTCTGCAAATCTACACCTCTCAAAGCTTAAAAATTATTAATTATGTTAGTTTGGTTGATGGAATACAGAAATATGAAGGGATTAGAAAAGTGATTTATAAAATGAGCAGATCAGCACTATTATGCATTTTCTGTGAGCATCAGATAGTTTTTCTTGGTGTGTCTGCACCAAGAGACCTTTAATTTCTAAATAACTAACCGTGTGTTTGAGTGTGAGTGTGTAACTGTGTGTGCGTGAGTGGGTGTGTGTTGAGTGTGTAAGAGTGTCTGTGTAAGACACACACTCACACACTCGCATCATCATCAGTTCCTTTCACCTTAAAAAACAAATTCTTTAAAAGCTTGAGTTTTGTGTGCAGAGAGGGTCAACCAACCCAAACAATATTTTTAATTGTAGCCATGGGATATTCACCTCAGAAGACATGCTATGAAGTCAAAGGATTTTCTTTTCTTAATTGCAGAAGCTTTACACAGGCTTCCTCCTAGACATTCTTGCTGACCTGCATTATTGATGTGGTCTGGCTCACTGGTCTTTATTTATTTTGTATGGCACCTCATTCTCCTGCCCCAGTGCCACGTCTTCTGAATCTTTTCTGGTTGTTCTCTTTATTGTTGCTGTTGTTCTTATGCTACAAGTAAAACTGAGAAAAATACATTATGAAACCTGGCTATAGCATGTCTTCTGGCAACAGAACCAAAGAATATGACCATTTCTCTTTCCTTCTTTCCTACCCAAGCACAGATAAAACCACCATTTGCTTAATCCTGCAGGCCTACATCTCACCAAATTCAATTTTCTTTTTTTGTATGTGGGTGCTCTTGCCAGGAGTGTGACAAAAGGGATTTTTTCCCAGACCCATACGATTGCAATGCCATCCTTTTCTTGCAACTTACTGATACATTTGTGACTCAGGAGAAGCTGGGCCTCTAGTCCAAGGAAGTGATTTTTTGGGGTGATGGAATACTAAATATTTTGCATCTTGGAGGCTTCGAGGGTTTAGACCATTCTGTAGGACCATTAAATCACTTTCTGAGTTATTTTCTTCTCCCATGCTCAAATTAATTTTCCTTATTGCGTACAAGCAAGAAATTTTCACACGACTTCCACCCTGCCAAACCCTTCAGTTTAATGTTCATTTTCCATAGAGCACATCTACTAAGAGCAGTAGCATGTGGGCTTGATCTAAGCAATGCCCTTCCCCACACTTGGGTTGTCATTTTAAAAAGTTCATTGTGTTACAGCTGCTCACAGACCAGATGCTCTTTGTCACAGTTGCTTTCCCCTCACATTCAGGATGTATAGCTTTGTACAGAAGTAGTTTAAACACATACAGCTTCTGCTGTTTCCTTTACAATTACCTCCCCCTTAGTTTTCCTGGAGCAACTCATGTAAAGTCCTAGCTGAACTAAGAAATGAAATCCTTAATAGTAAAATATCTGTATTATCTTCTTGAGGATGATGAATTGCTGGTTTTGTGTAGGATTATGTACATCTTATGTGCAGATTTTTGACCTTCCTTTAGACATGTGTTGCTTATGTACTTAGTGAGGAATGGGGCTGGCTTTCCAGAAGGAGGTTGGATCAAGCCCTTTGAAGGCTTTTTTTGTGCTTCTTGGTGGCAGAATCAATGCAAGAGAGCAAAGGATTGCTATTTACCCCTTTATCTGTGTCAGCACAATTCCCTACAAGCTAAGAGGAAACCAGGAGTTAGAAGGCTTTTGGGGGGTAGAGAGGAGAGAAGTTAATAGGTTCCATATTAGTACAGCTGCTAGATGTGTAGCATTTTATTTACTCTGTGATCTCTGCTTGCTGTATATGAGGCAGCAGTTGAATGGAGGGTTTAGGCCTGAAATCAGATGTAGTAGCTGGGCTGCCACAGAGTTCAGTTTGGACTGGAAGCCAGAAGCAGCTGATTTTCAAAGGCAAAACCCTGCACCAGTGTCTCACCAGTCCCACTGATTTCACAGCCTATGTAGAGATCTTAGCTCCTCTTTTTCTCAAAGGTACAACTCTGTCTTCCTGAGGATATTGACTTTGAAGAGCGGAAGGGTTGTTATGATCCCCAGGTCAGGGCAGACTGGGTTTCCCAGCTCTCGGTAAGCTTAGAGAGCCTGAGCTGGGATCCAATAGCCTGTTCTAGAAATGCTGAAAGGTGAACAAATCATCAGCTTCTGCTGAGTTCCTGTTGATCCTCTTGATGTAGATTCCTTCTTTTCTTTTTTTTTTTTTTTTTTNCTATATTCAAAACCTTTTAGTTTCGTATACGAATACCTAAAATTATGTGCAACTTACTTTGAGCCTAGGAAACCTAGGGACAAATGAAGAGATCTTACCAAGTGGTCATCTTAAGCTGCCATCAACACTTTACTGCATCCTTCTGTGACAGTTGTTTTGCTAGACTGCATTTCTATTGCTGAAGAAACTGCCCTGAAGATAAAGCAGCCTCATTAGACCGACTGTGCAAGGTCAGCCAAGTGTGGTCTGACACTGACCTCTAAATTTGATCATCAACAAACCCTTGACCTTTACGCCATTTCATAATCACACAAATATAATTGTGTTGCAGTGTGATGATGTAAAAAAGATAACTAAGACAGTGCTAGTGTAAGAAATACTGCAGTGTCTGTTGAGTGGGCCTTTCCCTGAATAAATATGCTCCGTTCCTCATCAGAGTTGCTGAGTTCATCTAAGTGCCCAGCAGTATGGCTACACAGCTCCCAGCAATTAGCTATTTATTTCAGAGGTAGCTATTATTCATGGAAATGCAAGGTGCAAGATATCCTAGGAACATCCTCCTTATGTGGTACAGTTATGTTAATCCTCTTCGTTCCTTCGGAGTCTGCAACCTGGTGAATCTGTGAAGGTGCCTTTTAAGAATAAGTAACAGAGAATAGAAAATATTCTAGTATGTAAAAGGTTAAATTAGAGTGTTCAAGGAAGCCTGACTCAAACCAATGCTGGTGTATATGAGAGTGAACATTTTCCACTAACATAATTTTTCAAAGTTTTAATTTGTGTTTTCAGTGCTACCAACCATGGAAGCTTCTGTTTCAGGCAGGATCAAATTGGAAACAGTAACACACAGCCAAACAGCAGCTCAGTAGTGAAAGCAGAAGCCTTTACTCTGGAGAGTATAGAGCTGATATCTTAAAGTGTAAAAACCTACTTCTGAAATTGCTGATAAACCGCCATCCATGGTCTCCAAAGGGCAATTTTGTCTTGTATGCTATACTTTTGCTTATATTAATTAGAACTGTCCTCATTTCTGATCTTTGCTGTATTTTCTTTTTTCATTTCTTCTATTACTCAGCAGCGAGCTTGTGTTTTATGCGCAGAATAAAAGTTAGTCCTGTGTAAGCAGCTTATATGTGGTTTACGTACCACTGAATTTCACTCTGTTGTGTTGAACCACAGGTGACTGAAAAGCTGCCAAAACTTGTATCCACTATCAGCCTGAGAAGGACATCACCTCTTAGGCAATGCTCTATGGCCTGTTGTGGCTAAGAATTAGTGTAGCACTGCTATGAAATGAGTTCTCAGCCTATAGCATTTTCAGACACAAACTGGTATCACCTAACTCAGTTGAAAACTCTTGGACATTGGAATTGAAAGTTATCTTCTGCTGTTGTAATAGATTTACTTTTTTCCTGGAAAAAAAAGAGGTAAATCCAAAGGTCATATATATATATATATGTACACACATATGCGTACATGCATACATATATATACATATACACACACATATAGTGGGCAGAAGTACCTCCGATAATCCATCAGAACTCAGTAAAAGATAAACCAGATGTATTTTATATATTTATGAAAGTGTCATATAAAATACAGACAATGCAGTTCGTGTCACTGAATGGTTGACTGTGCATGAATAGATGCCTTCCTTCAGTCAGGGAGTATCCCTATTGAAAAATCTTCCTGAAGACTTAGGTCCAGCCTCCTGTCTTCTCATTGGCAATGAATTTTTAGTTCCTACTACCTGTAAAATTGACAGATCAGCTTTTATCTGGCTTCACAGTTATCCAGAAAAAAAACGGGAATCTTCAATTGCAGCTGAAAGTGAATTTATTTCTAGCATTTGACACAGGTTCAAGAAGTCCAGCACGAAATTTTGAATATAGTCCAACCTTTACTCTTACAGTTGTGTTTGACATTTCAGGGTTTATTTTATTTTAAACAACCTTCATAACTATGCTTTCAAGATAGGTTTTCATCTTCACTTGTTTGACACTGTCAGCAATGAATGCCAAGTAGTGTCAATACTTCTGACTTAGGATTTATTTTGCAGCCCAAGTTTGGCTTTAAAATTTTTCCCACACTGTAATAGATAAAATTAGGATAGAAGAGAAGGATGGAAATGAAAACTGAGACTCTAAAGATATCAGGAGAACTAAAGTACATCTTCTTCATATCATTCATTAATATAGTGAAAAGTGGCAATAGCACACCTGGCTAATTTTCCCCAGAGAACTCTTCTCCCCTTCATGATGAATAACAAAGTTTTAGTTCAGCCCAAACCTTCCAGTAAGTTCTCTTGGCAACAGGAAAAGTAGTTGCCATAGCATAGTTTGCAGAAGCTCTAGAGCAGGCATGTAGGTCTTGCTTTCATTTTCCAAATCCCTAATTTTTAGAGAGGGTGATTGGAATAGAAAGTGTTTAAGTACTTGTTTCTTGCTGAGGAGGACTCACCTGACACTTGCAAGTAACCTGAGTCTGTATGGAAAAGCAGACAAACTTAGGAAGACGCAGCTTGCAAGGAGAGGAACAATCTTCTCCTCCCTGAGTGTTTCTGAACTCCAAAAACACAGGACAAAACATTCATATTTGTCATCCCCAGACTCTGTACATTAATAGGTTTATTATGAGACTGGAAAGATCTGGGTCTTTTTTTGACAGGTAGATGATAAGATTTTGAGTTACTCTAAAACACTTCATCTTCCATTTCTACTAGGAATTCAGAAAGTAATTGTTCCTTTTGTAACACTTTTTGCACCTTCCCATCACCCTTCTTTAAGTTCCTATTTCTCTGTGTGCCAGACCTTTTACAAATGGCAGGCGCTGCAGATATGGACATTAAAAAAGCCACTGATGTTTTGAGAATAAAGGCTGGTACTTTAAAAGAGATATAAGATGTGTATATATGTTGTATTTAGTTTTGACACTGAACTGTAATACGCTTTTTTAAGTTCGTCAGCATTAGTGTGGTATGGTATAACATTTGTACGGTAACAGTTTTATGCCTTTAAGAATATATATGTGGTTGAAACAAAGATGAAGACTCATAATTCACAGTATTTCCAATTTAAATCACAGAATTAAATACAAACATAAAAGGATTTTTTTCATTATCTCCTTGCTTCGTAGAATGATAATGTATTTGAATATAAAGTAGCAAAGGTTGTAATATCTCACATTTTCTGCTAAACCGCTTCATAAGGTTGTGTGTCTCTAACAGAAAAATATCTGAGAGGCAAGATGTTCTACGATGAGGTTAAATGAATGAAAGTATTGTGGATTTTCTGACAATTGTGAGCTTCACAAGCACTGTTACATATTTTACTGTCTTCAGCAGGAGTGCAAGTCCTTATCTTTGCATATAATTTTGCTGTGATTAATATTAAATATTGTGTGATGTTTTAAGGATCATGGCCTCAACTAATAAATATGGAAACATTGTCAGCTTGTTTTCTGTTTAAAGGAATTAGGCATGTAATAGCAATTGCTCTGTCTCTTAGAATGGTCCCCTAAAGTCCCATCTGGGATGCTCTCTGGGCAGATGTCTTCACTCAGTGTCTAAAATGACACTAGATACTGTTGTTTAAGCACAGAATTATTTTCATTGTTTATTGCTTGGCTGCTCCTTGTGTCTTAGAGGGGCAGAGAAATCTCAGATGTAATTAGACAGCCTTGGAGATTTGCCCTACGAGTGTAGATCCAGACTGTGGCTTTCTCTCAGCTGCTCCTGAGGCTGAAGCCTATAAAGGTCCTGGTGGGAAGCAGATTTAGAAATCTTTTGAACCTTTAAAACAAACCTGCCCCAGAGACCTTCTCCCCAATTTGCTATCGGTGCTTAGGCTGGTCCATCCTCTCTGAGCAAAAGGGCTTTGCCCCACTGCCTTTGATCAAGAACAGGGTACAAGAGATTTGTTTGTCTGAGTCTTTCTTCAGACAAATTGCTCCAAAGAAGAGACCATGAACAGCTAAACAAAATAATCGTTAGTAAAAGCATCTGTCTCATCGTTCTGGAAAAGTATTTAAGACAGAAGTCTTGAGGGAGATTTTTCTCCTGTATAAGGGCTGTGTTCTCCCAAATGTCTTCACTTCTGGGCTACACCACCAAGTACACATTAAATTTATCTGTATTCTGTGGATTAATACAGCAGAAAAACTCCAAAATTTTTGGAGCTTCTCACAAGCTTGAAGAAGTATATGAGGAGAGGGCCTGACATATCTCAATAAAGACAGGTAAAACAAGAATTCAAAATTGAATTCAGAATTGAAAACACTATTGCAGCTAACCTGTATTCGTTCTGTTTTGAGCAGGAATTCCAGAACTTCGACATTTTTCAGCGAAGAAATGCTGATTAAAAAAAAAAAAGGAAAAGTAAAATTCATTGAAATTACTCGCCGCAATTATCCTTTATTTATTTGACACTGTAGCAATCAGTAAGGAGCTCTGCAGCACTGATATTAGATAGTAGCCTGACTATATTCCTGAATCTGAGCCAAGTTATGATAATTTCTAGGTAATAGTGTCACAATTTTGTAGCAGGACTGTAATAATGACTCAAGCAAGAATTTAGCCAATAATTTTCATTGCAGTAAATACTTTAAAGCTTTTTAGCTACCTAAAGACACCTTTTAAAATGCAGCACCTTCATTTTGGCATTCTACCAAAATCTCAGTCAGAGAGATGCCTTTTGCAGCCTGTCAGGAGGTCAGCAAATTCAGTTTGTTTTAAAATAAAGAACATTTAGATAAGCTCTATATTAGTCTTTAAGTATAGAATGACGCATTAGGGGAGATTTTCTTTAAAAGTTTTCCAGGCAAGGACATGAGTTATAGTTAGCATTGTCAGGACTACAGCTCTAACACACTTTTAAAATGCATATATTAATTTTATAACTTCACTTTGCATTAGTTTTGTGCAGCTCTTGTGAAACTTTTTCTCGGCAACATCAACATAACAAATGTTTTTAGGTGCTCCCTTTTAAAGGTTGAATTTGGATTCACAAAAGTAAACACGAAATTTTGAGATATTGATGTAAATGGAATATTTTTATTAGAAATCTGTCAGGATTTGTTTATTTTAAAATATACCAAGTTAGCTACGGTAAGTATTTCCACCAGCTCTTTGTTCTTCACATGACAGAAAGAGGACCTATTTTGGATCCTTCCTTCAGTGCCATTATGTCTTCATGCTTAAATATCTCACTGGACAAATAGTTGTGCTTATTTTAGTCCATCATTAAAATTCTCACACTCCGTAGTCAGCATGCTCCAATGTTTGGTTTTTTTGATTAGTTGTTTCAATTTTTTCTCAATTTTTTGTTTCTATTTCTTCTTCTGTGACTTTTGTAACTGTTGTCATCCTGCTTCCTTTCGGTAAATCTTTATTTTCCAGGGTCTCATGTTATGTTCAGAGCATTCATTCGCCTCATATAATGTTGCAGCCACAGTGAATAAGCTTGCAGAACAAGCCTGTGAGGTTTCTGTCCTTTCCTTCTCTTAATTTTAAGCACTCCTAGGAAAAGAATGGTGTCTGTTGGTTTTACTGTTTGTTGTCTCCTGAGTGCAGATGACCCATTGTGAGAGAAAGCAATGAGCCGTGCCCTGTTACTGAGTGCTGCACAAGTCAGAGTATGATACTGAACAAACTCATTCTCTGTCCTTCACTATGATTTGTACTGTCCCACTCTTTATTGAATTAAATGTGTTAATAAAGGACTTATGTAGCAGCTAAAAAGGAGTTGGCTGTCATTTATCAATTAATAACCCGTGAAAACTGGCGTTACATAGTGGTAGTAATCGTACCCATGGTGTTAGGCATATGCTACATAAAAATGCAGTCACCTTGAAATAATATGGACAAATCAGCTTGTAACCTACAGAACACTATTAATAATGTAATCCTAAGCACTGTAGGACTGAAGTTTGTCTCTTAGTCATCTGTGGATAGATTGTGCAAAATTTTATTTTTTGTTGAAGTTTTGGGTGATCAAATTGGTTGAGCTGCGTTCAATTCTGAAACCAGGGACTCCTCTCTTACATGATCTTACATGAATGAAGTACTTTTAATATTTCTTTGGGGAGGGCGGGGTGTGTGCGTGATGGTTTGTGGCAGACAGGTGATGGAAAACCAAATTTTAAGCAAATTGGTAGGATTTTATTGACTTCAACAGCTAATTGCTACAGCAGCAGAATGAAGGCCCTGATATGATACAGTTCTCATTGCTATTCTCTTTTAAACCCAGGCTAATACAAGGTCAGCTGCAGTCATTTTATTGCTAGAGGAGAAAAGGGCCTATGCGCTGCTGGGCTGCAAGTGGCATTATGTGCTTCAGGTCATTTGTGCTGCATGAGACAATGTTGCTGCACAAACTTAGAGAGAGAATGTCACAAAACAGGAGCACATTTCTGCTTGGTAGCACTTACCTGGGTTTGTTTCTGGCTTTGGAATGAATGAGAAATTTGGAAAGAAAGCAGCTACGGTATATAATTGTAGCAGTCTAGCACAGAGGTTGTATAAAATGCTGAAGTGTCTGCCCTCTCCTCCTACAGTACTGTTTAATGCAACTCTTCTTAACCCGCATCCCCAACTACACCAATGTCATTTAATCTTCTTGGACTCTTGGCTCTTTTTTTGGCAAAGTCATGGATTCAGTGAACTTCTGTTATAACGACTGGAGCAGATACTGAGACTGTTCAGATGTTGCTGCCGGAGTGTCAGACAATGAATGTAAATGATGGCACATCATTGTCTGTGTTTGCGTTTTCAACATCTATTGTCCTTTCTGTTCACACAGAGGAAGGTGTGGTCACTTGCTAGAAAGCTCACATTTGACACTTCTGGGTGAGGTGTAATGAGAGAGTAGCAAATGAGAGCACAAAGAAGCTGAAGTAGTAACAGCAGTGTGATGACCTAAAGCCTGTTTAAATCGAAAGCGGTATGCTCATTGACTGCAATTATCTTCGGAGTCTAGAAAGATGAAGCAAGAAAAAAGACCCAACTGATGACATTTCAGATTTTATATATGAAGTTATCTACTCTTTCAATATGCTTTGAGCAGAAAATACAGTGAGTTACTTGGGAAGACAACTGCCTTTTGTTTTTAGGCATCGTGGTATCTGGCATGCATAGGGAAAAGGTTTTCATTATACCCTCTACACACACCTCCAGAACCACCTCCTTGAAACAGTAGAAGCTACAGTATATTGGTAGTTCAAAATGTTCCTTTCTCTGATTTTAACCTATTGCTTAATAAATGAAAAATAAGATACACCACACTGAAAAAATTATGCACGGGCATTAATTTCAGAGTTGGAGCTATTTGGATGAAACTCTAAATGCAGCAGTTGTGCCAATAACTAAACAATACTTTTTTTAGCTTTATTGTTGGAGCATTTTACACTTCAAGCATATTATATGCTTCTGAGCATACACTGTGCACTGTGTACTCTTTGTGATTATGTCAATGTGACTAGTTGCTAAGGCTGAAATAGGTAACTGCCTATTTCCTAGAAATCTGGGAAAGTGAATTAATTAAAACACTTTATTATGCAAGAGAACGCTGTCAAAGCTTCCATTTTGTGTCAAGTTCAGAGATATGCTAAAATGCTGCCCTTTGGAAAAAAAAAATTCTTATTCTTTCAGCTATATTGACAAAGATTCACTTCAGATTTTATTCCAAGTTCATAAATGTGTCTCATGTCAAAATCCGGGCTGTAAATGCTGCTACCTCTATGCCATAGGACAGAGGTTAGTAGCCTCTGGAAGCACATCAGCACAAGGAGAAATGAGGTCAGGATATAGGTAAAGATTATGTTGTCTGGAATGTGAAATCAGTCACATTTTTTTGAATAAGCTGTAGCAGGTAAGTTCTCAGATGGGATGTATGTTACATAAAACTTAAAATTTGGGGCACTAGGTAAAAGAAGCGTCTCTGTTGCGAGACTTATCCCCAAACCAGGCATTCTGGTGGTCATTTTCTATCAGGGCCCAGGAGGGGGGCACTGGTGATGTCTACTGGGCACACAGTGTTGCTGTAATTGGCTCATTCTTCCTGTAGATGAGGGATCTGTTGTTAAATCCTTTCCAGCTGATTCAAAGCAGAGACATCAACCCCTGATGCCAAAAGGGTTACTGCCTTAATTTTCCTTTTGTACCTCCATCTCCTTAAAAAGCTTTCAGTTGGACTGGAGCATGTGAACAACTGCTTTTTGCTCCAGATATTGCTTTGAGAATACAGGTTTTAAGCCTCTACTGACAGTGAACATGGTTTATCTGTATTTCAGACAGTCGGACGAAAGCACGAGCTCCTCTAAAGACAAATGGTGTGTCAGCGGCCAGTTGCAGGAAAGATAAAGGATTCCAAAGGCTGTGAATATTGCAGTCAGCTATCCAGGGCTTATTTAATATCCTTTTATTCCAGCTTCTTTCATCACTTTAGTCTTTGCTAGTCAGAATATAAGTTGTTCGGTTGAATACATTCACAGAGTATGATACGATAACTTCTGCCCTATTCCAATAGAGAGTAGATTACCTGTGTGTCTTGCTTGCCCTTCTACTCTTCTTCTGTTTTTATAAAACAAGTCTCCCATCAGTCTTTTCCATTTCCTATTTTGATCATCATCTTCTTGTCTCCTTTGAGCTACTGTAAACAGGAACTGAAGATAAAGTGTGTGTTTATAGGTAGCATTTTAAAACAGCTGCAATTTCAGTGCTGGACCAACCTTCTGATTAGACAAGTGGAAAAGCTATGATGTATACTCTATAATAAATGTCAGAGCAAAGAACTAAAACCATCCTATTAGGAGCTAGCAATAGCCAGGAAATAAAAGAAGAACCTGTGTCAAAAAGCAAAAAATTTCAAGAGCAGAACAGAAGTTCAAGGGTGACAAAGAAAAGGATCACAGCCCTTTTGGTGAGTAAATACTTTTAGACAGGTATTGATCTAGTGGGCGAAAAACAGTGTGTGCTCTCCTTTGTGAAATAGCACTTACTGGGGGTGCTGCGTGTGGAACAAGGTTATGAGTGGTGAAGAAACAAAGCATTTTTCCACTGCTGGAAATAATTTTGAAAAAATGAGGTATTTTTTGCCTTTATTTTTAATGTCTAGTACTCAAGTCTAAGAATCAACAAACTGAGATATAGAAAGAATCCCTTAATGATTCAGAAGAGAAATTATGGTCTCACTGAAGTCAGCAAAAACTTTTGGCAATGATTTAATTGAGGCCAGGGCTTCACTGCGGGCTTTACTCTTATGAACAGCAATCTGGTGCTGATGGCAGACAAAACACGGCAACAAAGAAATATACTGCAAAGTATATTTCCTGTCTTCTGCTGTCTTCACTTTTCCTCCAGTTGAAAATGTTATTTATTTGAGGCCCAGTGCTGGGCTTGGAGTACATAGTACCTGTTATTTTCTACCAGCTGGATGAGTTGACATGGATTCCTTTACTCTTAGGGTCATTTGGCTAATGGGAGAAATTGAATATACATAAATATAAATGGGTGAGTTTTCTTGTTTCCTACAAGGAAATAACACACTAAATCTTGTCATTCCCCACCCCCCAACTGTTCAATTATTTGTTACCTGTTGAGAGAAAATTGATTAAGTAGTGAGCATTAAATTTAGCCATGATGCTACAAGAAGGAGTGCATGGATGTGGAACAGCACTGGCTCTGTGATAAGGTAATAAAACAGAGGGAGTGAGCAGCAGAGAGAAATGGCAGGAAATAGACGGCACCAGACACCAGCCCTCACTCTGTTCCCGTTAACTGGTGCAGGACCGGAATAATCTCACAGACCTCAATCAAAATATGCTAATTTTGGATTGGCATAAATTGAGTCAGAAACTTATTTGGGCATAACCTGCTTGCTCTGCCACTCCCTGTTGTAGCAGAACTCTTGCTTGTGTACTGACTCATAGCTAGCATGAAATGATTGTGATAATCTTTCAGTATTTCAGGAAAAATATTCACTGAAGTTGTATCAAGAGGCTGCAGTATTTTTCCATAATTCACCAAAGCCCACCAGGTATCTTCTTGATCTCTCAAATGTATGAGTTAGAGAATTAAATTTCATTTCTATACTGACTTTTTTCAACTGTATGCTTTCAGCAAGTCAGAATCACAGATTGATTTGGGTTGGAAGAGATCTTAAAGGCCATCTGCTTCCACCTCCCCTGCCATGGGCAGGGAGCCTTCCACTAGACCAGACTATGCAGAAGTCCTGCTGCCTCTAGCACCCACAGCTCACAAACTGCAGAATTCTGAGCAGATTCACAGCTGGTGAACCTTTGTTTGTTTGGGGCTACCACTTTTTTCTTGCCAAGAATATATAATACTTCATTCTGTGGCACATCTAATACTTTGTTCTGTGACACAGCAGACAGCAGCATGCTGAACAACCATGTCTCTTGGAGGCACTTTAGGTCACTCGTCCTGTTTGTGAGGACAAGTGAAGACTAATTCTTTGATATGTAGAAGCCCTTTCCCTTGCCTGCTTTAAGCATTATCACCATTCATTCAGCAGAATGCACCTTTTCTGTAAGCAAGTGGTGCTGGATGTCTGAAGATGTGAGGCTGAATCTTTGTACCATCCATGGAGTACATGAGTCAGTGCAAAAAAAAGAAAGTCCTTTAAATTGCAGTATTTGCTAATGGATACCTTCATAGCCCTGTTCCTGGCTGGTGTTGCTGACTAACACAAGGTATACAGACCATTTCAAGAGCAGTCTGTATCTTCCCAGTGAACAGAGACCTTGAAAGCTATTCTATTCCTTATACATTTAATCAGAAACATGTGAAACAGATATCATTTTCTGTATCACAGAGTGAAAAGTAATGAAAAAGGAATTAGTTTTTATCGGAAGGAAATGTTTATCTAAATAATTTATCTAAATAATAAGTTGGCAAGCTTTTTGAATCTAACTGATTGCAACTAGTTTCTGGAAGACTCCTTTCAAATTACTGAAACCTGTGAATCAGTATGTAGAGACACAAATCAAACAAGGCTAGTGTTATTTGAACAATTTTCCAGATACTAATTCCTCTGCTTTAAAAAATATATTTGATGTTTCCTTTTCCTGACAAATGCAAATCAAATATTAACTGATTACATTTCAATGTAGTCATTATATTCTATGAAAGGGTTGAGGAGCAGGCAGAAAGAAGACGAGTTGTTTGTTTTCACCAGGGCAACCAAGTGCTTTTCTGTGTGTATGTTTAATGAGTGAATCAGACTGCTTTAGCACATGATTGCTTAGATCGATAATTATTCAAGAAACAATACTGCCTTGGGAAAATCCATGGTAATAAAAAAGAAATCTGGATAGGCTGAATAACCTTTTCAGGCAGATATTTATCTTCAAATGAAGCTATTTTTTGTACAGTTTCTAGTCTTTAGAAAATGCATTATTGGTTGGTTAAAAAACAATCAGATTGTTAGTGTTTAGTCTGGAGTACAGGGTGGCAGTGAGATAAAGCACTAATGGATGGTATGCTCAGATGCATAGATGGGAAGATTGTTAGGCTTTAAGTATAGTGTTGAAGTGGCAATATGAGCTGAATCTATGCATCTGTACTCTAGTGACAACTGTTACCATTACCAATATGAACAGATAGCAGGTTCTAATTAAAGTTACAAGCCAGAGGGAATAAACCTTAAGAAAAAAAAAGAATAGTTCCATGAATAAATAGCACTTGATTTATCAGTTCACAGAAAAGGTCTAAAAATTAGTATTTGAAATTACTTTACATACAGCATCTGTCAAACCAGAGAACAATAACCAAGTCGACCTAATTAGAACACTTACAACTATAAGCATATTCTTATCTTGACATGGGGAGACCAAGTATTCTCCTAAGTTCCAACTAATGTGCATCAAACTTTTGCTGAGACCTCGAAGAACCCCCCTGCAGCAGCTACGGCTTACTTTGGATGTTGGACTATTCAGAACTTAGCTTTGTGTACTCTCTGCATCTGCATTAAGAGCAACTTCTGTGTGCTCCCCACAAGTTGGATCATGAAAGCAAATTACACAGCACTTTGTAGGACTGTAACTGTAGGTTCTCCTTCTTTATATATAGTTCTCACTTCTACTTTTGCTTACTTTTAGTATTCATTCAAGACAGTGATCCTTTAAATATGAGACAAACATTGTCTCTGCAGATATTTTTAGAACTTTTAAGAATGGACATAGACCAGATTCCTTAAATGGTACTGAGGAGTACAGTACAGTGTGTACGTACAGCACCCCTGGTAAAATTGGCTTGCTGGTACTAATCAGCCTTTTTCTTTTCAGCAGGAAGGGTGTATTCACAGCTTTAGACAACTTGCATAGATAACTTATGGGAAGCTTGTGCTGAGGCAAATCCCTAATCAGCTTTCTCTTGCAAGGTGTTTTGACTGTTACCTTCATTTTCAGTGATTTTTTTGAGTGGTAGAGTTTTGGTCCATTGAAGTAAGTTGTTTTTGTTACATTGGATTTTGAAAGTGTGCTTTGAAAATTTCAATACATTGGAATGAAAAATTTCTTGACTGCTTTCTGTAAGCATATTGTCATCTGGCAAGGCTAGGTCATATACATGAATCAACAAGTTTGAAGAGTTTGAAATGCCTCTCTGAAGCATTTTGTCACATTACCCAGGCAGAGTGACACTACTGCAATTTTTCTGTCTTGCCTTGAAGGGGCAGCAGCTAGTGGTGCTGTAAAGAAGAGAAATGAGAAAGGGCAAAATTAATTCTGCACCTCATTTGCTTTATATTATCCTTTTATTTTCTTCTCCATCTATCTGTGTTCCTCTTTGTCCCCAGCTGTTGAAAAAAGGTCCAGGCTCTTCCAGCAACCTCTAATATGCTAGGAAACCTTCACTTTTTCGTATAAACTTGCGCATGTTTGGGCTTTGTCATGGAGATAACCCTGTCATCAGTTATTTAAGCTATGTTCTCCTCAGGAAGGATTTTAGCAGTAGCTTCACACTAAGCTACTCCTGCCTGAGGGAAATGGGGAGCTGAGAGCCCCAGCCAGCACTTGCAGCCATAGCGTGGCTGTCACTGAGCATGGACACTGAGGGAAGCAGGTGGCTGTGAGTGGTTGTGAAGGGCAGGCTGAGGGCTGCCCACTCTGCCAGCCCCAGTCTGGCTCTCTGAGCTCCTTAGCTGGCAGCTGTGTGTGGGCAATGAGGGTCCTGAGTGCCCACCTTTGGCTGGAGAGTACCTCAGACCACCTTGCAGGTCCCCTGGCATGGTCAGTGCCACAAACATGGCATGGCATGGCCCTTCTGCAGCCTCACACTGTCCGTGCATGGGAGGGACACCAGGCCGAAAGCTGTGGTGCTTTTGGGTACAGGCAGGAGTTCTGACCCTTTCTCAAAAGGCACAATAAACCTGGTGTGGTCAGAGCCTTCAGCTGCCATGTGAAAAAAAGAAACAAAACAAAGGGAGAAATTTTAGAACCTGTTTCCCATAGCAAAGGGATACCCATAAGCTCACAGAGATTTGGAAAGATTGTAAAATGCGGCTTCTACTGCAGTGATCCAGCTGGAGTAAGGGCAGATCTGTGAATGCTACAGAGCTCTGGTGGTGGCGTTTACACCACAAAATTACTCCAGGCTAGTTATTGTTAGGACTTTAGCTTCAGCAGGGGAAGGAAGGAGCTCCTTTGTACCCTAATTCCTGGATTATGGCATTCAGGGGCTGCACTGAAGCACAGCAAGGCAGTGACACTGCTCACGGTGCCTGGCTTGCCTTGGCTCATTCTGCTGCAATGACAGGGCTGCAAACGCACAGTCACCAAACTTGGGATGATAGAAAAGCTTTACTGACAAAAACATACATGTCTTCCAGGTTAGAATTAATTCTGTCCCTGAAGTACTGTCTGTTGTACCTGGGATTTCAGTGCCTAAATTCCACCAGTTTCACTTTGAAGTGCTTTTTGGGTCTGACTTCTTGCAGATCCACATTTAAGCACAAACTGCAGAAGAAACATTGCCAAAAGAGATGTAACTGCTTAGGGCAAGAAAATTGTGCCTCTCTAACGTACTAAAATTAAGTCAATCGCGCAGCTGTTGAGACTAGAGGGAATGGTTGATGTAATTTATTTGGATTTAAAAAAGAAAAAAATCCATATGAAAATATCCCTACCAAGAAGCCATTAAAGCAAATGAGTATTAAGGAAGTGAGAGCTAAAGTATTTGTGCATTAGAAACTAAGAGGTAGAGCCGGATTAAATGGTCGATTTTTTTAGCATGGCAAAAGGCCAACGGTGTAGTGCCCCTACACTGTTCAACTGGTGATATCTGAAAATGGGAATGAACATGTTGTTGGAGAGGTGGCATTGTTTGCTGTTAGCAGAGAATTACTTCAGTTAATCAGAACTGGGGAAGATTGTGATTGACCTGGGTTAACAAAGTGGCAGTGTGATGCACATGAAATGCAATGCTGAGAAATGCAAGATTGGGTGCACATTCAAGAGAATAATTGGAAGTATTTGTAGGCTTTGCTGGGCTCTAAATTAACCATAACTGTTTAGGTCATTACTTACTATGACCAGCCTAGTGGAGTAGTGTGTTGTGAAGGAACCCTATGAAAACAAAAGATGATGTGAGACCATGGTGGGTGGCAGTAGCACAGAACAGAAGATACAACTCCCATCCATAAATCAACATGAACAAATCACCCATAATTTTGTTCTTGCCCTAGCTCTTAAAGCGTACTGACAGAAAGTAACTCTGAAGACTGGCAATTAAATAATTAGAGAGATGGAGAAGGCTGAAAACAAGGGTTTGTTTAGAAAGAAGTTAAGTAATAGGAGACAGAGGGCAAGTATTTAAAACAATGAGTGGTGTTAAGAATACGAGCTAAGAAGTTTCTATTTATATTGCTAGTGCAAAAAAAGAAACAGAGTGGTACATTTAAAGAGAATTAAAATGAATTATTTTCATGAGAACCTCATTAACCTTTGGGAATCATTCTTTTAAGCAATCATGGAGGCCAAATGTTCAGCAGCATTATGTTATTTTAATTCTAATGCTACCAAAGGACTGAAACAGTTATTCCAAAGCTATCTACAGAGATCCAGCTTCTCCATTAGAAAAGCCCGTATAGGTACTAACCTGCTGCCTCCTATTTGGAAACCTGAGCTTTTAATGTGCATTGGCGTTTTTGTGCTCAGCTTTGCTGTCTAAACTTTGAACTGGTTGGCAGTGCAGAGTCTACATTGTGCCAGGGCTCCTACTCCAACATATAAAAGGAGGCGTGCACCCAAGGAAGAAATGGTTCAGTACACAAACTTCGCTGTAGAAAAATTTTCTTTATGGAACTACCTATTCCGAGTGTAATTTATGTAACTGTGACTTCTCCCATCTGGGATCCCAGAATGATGTCTGCAGCAGCTGGTGCATTATATTGAATGGTCCTTTAAAACCTCCTTGCTGCTGAGTTGAGGCTTGTGTGATTTTCAGTAGCATTTATAACCACTCAGGCTGCACCATGGTGTGATCCGCTGCACATGCCAGGAACTTTGATGGGGAGCGGCTGAGATTAATGATGACATAATACACTGAGAAGAGATATTAATGCTCTTAGGCATGAATTAATGAAATACCATTGAGAATTTATCCTGCATGAATAAAAGGATTTGGAAGTTGTCGTTCTAAAAACCACATGAAGATTTTACCGAAAAAAAACCCCAATTACTGTTGAAATAGACAGGGTCCTAATGAAGCCTTACTCCAGACTTTTGGCAGAGCCAGATGATTGAGCTGGAGCCATTAACTGTATTCCGGCTAATTTACAAAGTGTTTGTGTAAATGAAAGACACAGATCTCTTGCTTCCAGGGCTGTGGCAGTGATAATCTTTATCTCCAACTCAGTACAAAGCTGGATTCCAAGCTGTGGTGTCATTGTGGAGTAGAGACCCAGCATATCAGTGGCATCCATAAATCTGGGATCCTCATCCCACAGTGCAGCCATATAGCAAGATCCTTGCTTACTGAAATGGTAGCATTGCTCTTCATAAATGTGGAAGGTGATTGTGACCATTTATTTTTTAAAAAATTAAGGCATGCTTTACTGTGACCTCTCTGGGGTAAGTGTCTTTGCAGGGTTATTGAAGAACTGAAGGATTACTGCTGAATCCCATAATTTTTAATTCTTCATTGTCCCTCAGAATTAGTGAGGTAAAATGTTGTGTGTGTGTGTGTATATATATATATATATATGATTGTCTACCTGTAGCTTCTCTTGATTTTAAAAAGTAATTTTATTCACGGATAAAACTTCACTGTATGTTGTCATATAATCAAGTCTAGAGATGTTTAGTTATTTTTGAGACAAAGCAGGATAACACCAGCTACAGTACACAGGGACTGTTTACTTCTTAGTTGCTCTGTTAATGTTTGTTTTGAGTAGTTAAAAAAAAAAAACCTTAAAACTTAGGACATCAAGTATGACACATATTTTATCCATAACTTATGGCAATTTGAAACACCTTTTATTGCCTACGTAAGTGAATATATGTAAACTTTATTAGTAACTTCATTTCAAATTTAAAATAAGCAAAGGTGTATTGTAGAATTTACAGATAAAGGTTAGTTTTATCTAAAAAGTTATTACCAGTGTTGCATTTCTTCATGTTATGGTTCACTTATGTAGAATTGAGATGTATTTTATATTAAACAATGCATAGCACCATTATACAACAGTTCACTAAATGCACATCCCATTCAATCTTTTGTAGGAATTAATATAACTGGACTGAAGTTACAAGGAAGAATTGAACTGAGCCAGTAGGGTTAACACTGATACTAACAGGAGATTACCAGCCATAAGAAAATTACAGCTCTTCTGAAAGACAGTGCCTAAAATAGCAACATATTGTGGGCACCATCATAGGAACTGGTTAACTGATGACCCTGAAGAAACACATTTCCACTAATTCTGCTGTCATTATTTCACTGTTCTTGAACTCTTCCTCTGAATTCTTCTGTCCTGATCCCAAGACAAGATGGCAGGAACGTTAGAAGAGAACATAAAGAAATTACAATAAGCTGTCAACTATATAATTATACTGTAACCTACTACACTGAGAAGTTACACCAACAGAAATTTGGCAACATATTGGCTGCTAGGCTAAACACAGGACACTCACTAGCTCAACATTAAAAAAAAAAAAAACAGGCTCACTAAAAAGCAACATCTACTTACAAAAAAGCTAACAAAAGAATTCCCTTATGATACTTAGGTTCAGCTGGTTCATCTTAGGTTCATCAGCTACATTTTCTTGTTTTGTGAATACCTGTTACATCTGCAAGTGAATATGTATTTAAGATCACAATGCTACAAACCTTTCTCCAGTATGTAGTTTTGCCACCTCTAGTTAGACACAAAGGAGTGCTTTCTCAAACTAGGGTTGAAGATTCTGCAGAAAGTTGGTGATGTTATTAGGTCATGTGTACTGTAATTACTTGAGCACCATAATTCTGAAATCCTTAAGAACTTGATTTCCTAGGTAGAAGGCAGCAAGTATGCTTTTGTCAGACAGACTAAGGGAATAATTTTTGCTCCAATGAGTCTGCTGTATACCCTGAATCAGAACTGTCCTGTTTCATAGAGACTTGAGATTTTTAAAGCATCTCTACTAAACAGAAATAAACCATTTCTGATTAAATTTTAAATGTTTCAGTGACTTTACTGCAAACAAAGTAACTTTTAAGTGTTAAGGAACTTACTGGCAAGAGTTACCAGTAGGGCTGATGGTGGAAGTTGCTTTTTTCCTCACGAACAATTGCTAGAGTGTCACCGTCCTGGACAGATATTGAGGTTACCTGAACCCCACGGTTCCATCTCAACCTGGATTTTAGTTTTTTAGAGTTTGAACCTTCTCAACAGCAGGAAGTCTCGCCCAAATCATTCTTCTGAAATCCAAACTTCTTAAAAATGCATTGACTTATTTTCCAAATGGACTTTATATATTCCAATGCATTAGAAGGTAACAGTTGATACAGCTTTCAAGTGAATTTTTGCTGTTATCATACAGAGAGTCACAGTGGCCACACACAAAACCATAGCCTCTGTGATGATGGGGCATTAATTTGAGAGTTATTTGAAAGAACACAATTTTGGAAGTGGTGACAAATGCAGTCCTTGATGCCATCTTTGAAAGGCCCTGGAAAAGAGGAAAAAAAGAGGCTTGGGAATCAACACAACAAAGATTTCAGACTTCCAATTTAGCCACTGATTTGTAGATAACATCTTGGGCATCAGCTGCCTTCTGCAGTTCTCCAGCTTGATAAAAATAGAGACAGTCATACTTATTTTTCTAACACAAACCAGTGCCATGATGGATGAATTATTTAGATAGCACTCAGAGTGCTAGCCAAATGCTGCTTATTCATATCTTCCCCACTGCAACAATGTATCTTCATCACTAATAATTAACTGCTAATTACTGTTGCTGAGATAATGATAGTGGTGTTTACCACCTTATTTTTAATTTCAGTGCAGATGCCTACTTAAGAGTTATGTAAATATAGGAAATTACAGTACCTTTTCCTAATGACCCTGCTATATCTGGGTTTGATCCTATTCAATTGTGACAAAAGAATAGTAAAGATGACCTGTCTTCTGTAGAGCTATAGACAGTTTCTGTTGAATTTGCAACACTTAAATCATGAAATGTAAAGATGCCATTCTAGGCAGGACACATCTGGGTCGAAGGACTGCTGATGCCAATTATGCTTCGTACATAATGATGCACATTTTACCTATTTGGAAAAAAATTCACATTTATTTACTGTCAAACAGGTGTTAAACTTTACACTGGATATTAGTGATGGGCTCATTATTAACAGGTTTACACAAAGGGATGAAAAAAGCAGAATTTTGTCGAAACAATTTACATTTCATTAGATTTTTTTATCATAAAATAAATTAATTACTAAATATAGGCAGAAGGAATATGGAAGAGTAATAGTTATGTTTTATTTATTTTTTTTAAAGGACAGGCACCTTTTATTCACGAGAAAGCTTGTGAGAAGTGTCCAGTGTCCCCTTTACCCCTTACCACCCAACCCTGATTAAAGAATGAACAGGGAATTGAGTTACAATCTTTGTTAGCTATACCAAATTTGTGCAAGGATTGGCATAATTGGCTTCTAAAACAACTTTCTCCCCAAATTATGGTTTTTTGGCAATAAAAATTCAAAACTTAAGAATAAAAACTAACTAGTCAAAGCAGAACACTGTTTACAGTGAAAAATTAAGTGAAAACAGGTAGAACTTGCATTTTAAACAAACTATTGTACTATGAACAGTGTAAGAAAAACAGCTTATAACATATGTGCAACCAAGAGCTTTTCACAATATTTTCTTCAAACTCTTTAAAATTATCTTTTAATGACAATTATATTTCAGTTGGACACAAATGTATTTATTTTACCCTAGCAATAGAACAAAATATAATTTCTTTAGCCATTTTTTCATGAGAACGGTTCATTGTACAGTTGAGGAAATATATGAAATAAGGCCTGTGGCTTGATTGCTAGTGGTTAGACATGTATTCAATCTTTGCCCTAATGGAAAAGATTTGCAGTGAACTGCAAACTGATGCAGAATATCTCTCCTGCTTTTGCAAGTCTTGTCAGGAATAGTAAGGTACAGTAAATTTGTCCCACAGGATTTTTAAGCCTACGCCTTGTATATAATACAATGTAGGCCTAGGAAAAAAAAAAATGGTGCAGCCATATTTACAAATTTAGTTCACAAACTGCTGCAGTAAAATGGCTGGAAAGTGTTTATTTCTCTTTTTTTTCACAATTTTGTTAAATTCAGCAGCAGAAGATATCTTAAATACCTTGTTGGTATTTCTTTTCTTTGTAACAAATAATTCATTTTAGTATACTCTGTGTATATACAAAGTTTTTGTTTTATAAAAATTCACAGAACTGCGAAGTCCAGTCATCCCTGTTACTGGAGAACCACAGGGTCAACAGAATTGTCTCTTCGAGCAGATATGAGGGAGCCTGCATGGGGCCAATTAAGTCTTTTTAATACTTGAACGTGGCCTTTAATATTTCTTTGCTACACTATTAAAGGCTTGTCACTAGTTGCATTTGTCCTTCTCTAACATCTCCTTCCGGAATACATCCTTCCTTGTTAATGGGAATGATATAGCCGTCGCTATTACCCCTGCTGATTTGATAGTACATCTGAAGCTGATGACCAGCTCCTAGGTTTGGCATGCTCTTGTAGTAAATGTCCTCATTTTCACTCCTCCTGGAAGGAGAGAGGTCTTCTTCAACGTCGGGGCTGCTCTCTGGGTAGGGAGAGTCTCTGAGGTTGGGCATGCTTGTGTAAAGAGAGTCTCTGTTGGGTGACTGGAGGTGGTCGTCAGCCTCGGCTGTCAGCTGTGAGACGTAGCTGTCAGTTCCCTCAGTCTTCACTTTCTTCTGGGGCTGGTACAGAAGGGAGTGAGTCCGCTGGGGAATGAGTGGGGCCTCCAGCTCTTTGTGGTGGAGCTCCAGCCCGGGGGTGTCACTGTGCATCAAAGATGAGGCGTCTGCCACGATGGCATCATCTTCGCTACTGCTCCCACCGATCACCGCCTTGGCTGGCAGCGCCCGCTCCAGGTTGTGGTTCTTGCTGCTGCCCCTCAGGTTGTTGTGCACTAACTCTGAAATGATCATTTTCTCAAAAGCAGTATCATTCAGGCTTAGTCCACAGTCTACAACTTGCACACTGTCGTTATAGTCTCCATTGCGCAATGAGTAGCTGTTGTTGAAATTACCATTTAGCGGTAGAGTATCCATGGCACTTGTATCCCTGGCATTGTTCAGTGAATGTCCTGAAATGGAAAAGGACAGCTCTGGTTATTGCCTGACATGTTTTTACCACTTTATTTTTTTCTTTTCAACAAAATTCTTTAATGTAGTTCAGGACAAAGTTATACTTGGAAGTAAAACTTGAGAAAAGTTAGGTTATTGAACATTCCCAAATGTAAACAGTTGCACACCTTATAGGAAAGATGCATTCTAAAAATAGTAACATGTGTTTCCTGTGGGGAATAGCGGCATTTGAATTTCTTAATTTAGTGTCAATTCTGCGACTTTTCCACAAGGAACTGTTCACTCCATGCCCTTGCATATGTAATGCAAAGCAATTCATTTGGAAACATCTATGTTTTGAAGTACATCACCATGATTTAGAAAAAGAAACTTAACAGAATTTGTCCTAAACGACACTAAATTAAAAAGGAATTAGATCACAGACATAACTGAAGGTAAATGTACAACATAAACCCACATAACTGGCAAGCAACTACTTTAACAACATTTCTAACATTTTTTCCTGGTTGGCTTTTTTTTTGGAGATGAAGTAAATAAAAGAATGAAAAAAAATGGATAAATACAAAGAATTTATGTTAAACAAGGACAGCCATCTTTCACACTACAGGGACCAGGGCCCACAAGCACCATCCAACAACACGATAGACAGCAGGTGGAATGACTCACTTTGGACAACTCACATCATGTCTGTCTGCTCAGGCTATCTGGCCTAAGAGTAGCTGATATATAAAAGAAAGTAAAATGATTTATTGTAACATGATGAAGAATTACTGAGCTTCTCAGCAACTTAGTCAGAGCAAGGGTTCAGCAAATTAGATTACTAAGCAATAACAGCTTTTCTTTTCCCATTTAATGTAATTTTTTTTCACTAATATTCTGCCTGCCAACAATGGCCCCAGGCTCCTAAAGGTCAAAGTTTGCCTGCAGTCTGCATCAGTCACAGTGACAGCGCTGAATGAACCAGAATAGTTAATTAAGAGTTAGGCCCACAGTTACCACGGGCATGGAAGTCAAATGCAGAAATGTTAGGAATTTCTGTAAGTATGGGTCACAGAAATTAAACCAAAGAATAAATATTAGTTGTGGAATGGGAAGAGGAATCAGCCATGGCTGATATTTCATAGCTGTTGAGGGAATGACAAATTGGGTAAGTTTGCTGAAAACATGAGAAGGAGTTTAAGAGGGGGGAAAATGAAGTCTTATGATGATTAAAGTCTTTATGCTTTGGGTTTTGGCTTTTTTTTTTCCAATAACTTGATAAAGAAAAGGTATTCCTATAGACACAAAGACATGTAAACTATGACAGCACAGTGCTTCCCAAGCAAAGGAAAAAAAAGAAAAAAAAAACTTTGCAAGAAATTAAACAGTCTGAACCATGGAAATCAGATGGTTAGAGCATTCCTAGAAAAGCACTTTATCTACAGATATGTCTGGAAGTAAAGAAAGAATGAAGCGACTACTGAAATGAGACTGACCACTGTGAGGCTGCTGCATAATATGCAAGGCTTGGAGGAGTATAAGGGAAAAGTTTTTTGAAAAAGATTCTACATTTTCTCATTTTGTGGATTTTTTTTTCATAATTAAAGCTGCAGCTTATCCTAGAAAATTCAATATTCTCTGGAAATATTGTTTTCAATTAAAAAGTAATTGCATTTTCTCATGAAAAGATTTTTGTCTTCAGCTTTAAAAAATAGAGTAATAATTTCCAAATAAATTCAGAGCAATTTGCAAGTCATTTTGCATTTGTGTTATTGTTAACTCTTCTCCATGTGTACTGATTTTAACAGTGATGAGGGTTGTTTGAAAGGTCTCTTTAAGCTTTGATTAAACAACTTCGTAGTTTTGCAATTTCATGTATGTTCCAAGATTTTCCTTGCAATGGATTTAGCTGTGCAGAACATATGGCATTTATAAAAGTAGACAACACATGGACCACATGCTGGATTCATTTCCCTCATGAAAGTGATTTAATTCTGTAATTTTAATTTTCTTTTCCTCTGCTAAACAGATATCAAAATACATCTGATAATCCAAAATGAGTTTTCTATGATATACTGCAGAGTTAAGCATGCTAGAATATATTCAAATTGGTTTGATGAGGCAAATTTTGTTGCCCGTGATCAGGTAATTAATTTGAAATCTTTCATAGCCTGTAGCAAGATTACTGTAGAAATGTAAAAATATTGTTAAGCATTTCGGCATGACACTGCTTTGGTTTTAAACAGCAAATTATTTCAGCATTGCATAACTTGTGTCACCAATAGGGTTTGCTACAGACCTCATGTTGTTTCCCAAAAAGCAGTATGCAAGTACTTTTTGAATGTGGAAACATTTCATTTGCAAATTGTGAACCACTTGCCCGCTGAGTCTACTTCATGACCGCTAGTTATGTTTTAATTGTGCCCATTAAAAATCATGCTGAAAAAATTTACATTTGATAGGCAAAGTTAAGTTTTACTCCCATACTTGTCTCTCTGTAGGTTGCTAGAGGAAAGCATAAGGAAAGTAAGAAAACAAGAGAATGAAAATAGAAACTACAGTTCAGTTAAAAAGGAAACTTGAAATAAAAACTGGAAACAAGGTTTCATGAGCTCTTTTTCAAAGATTTATCATTCTAGTTACATTAAAGTGATCTTATGACTCATCAAACAGTATCTGCAAGGTATTTACTGATGAATTGCAACATTGTTAAAGCAAGTAGATAATGTAACAACAAAATGTTAGGTAAATGATGACACCCTTTATTTTTACAGAACTAAACTGTTCTAACTGTTAATATCAAGATTTTCCTACAGGAAAATATCTCCCATAAAGCTGCACTATACTATAGTTTAGATCTGTTTGATGCTGGATACAATTTTCTACACCGGAGTATCCAAAGGCGTCAAGATGCCTTGCACTGCTTTAGTATCTGATCCATTCCATATGCAGGATTTTGTCAGCAAGCTTTAGAGTCAACTTTATATTGCATAGACATGATACCTCTAAGTGATATATATCTTGAAGATGGGCTCTCGGACCATGTGGTGTCAGTCCTTTAATAGTATATTAAGATTTATGCCACCTGTGTTAAAAACATGGATAATTACTGGTAAATACTGTTAGGGCAAAGGCATTACTATAATATAGTGCAGTTTTACAAGCTGACATTGGCAACACTGTATTTCTCTGATTTATTTCAGAAATTCCGACTGTACGGCTGGAGTATTGCAACTTGAGTTTCTAGCTAGGGAAAAGAGGGAATTTGGAGCAAGCCAAGAAAAGCGGTTTATTCAGGAAGTATAAGCACACCTGGTGAGTTAAACACAGGAGCTGAAGGGGCATTACATACAACTGTTTCAGCGAGCAATGTGTTATAGGGGTTGTTAGTGCCGTGTGGTCGAAGAAGAGGGTTTGTTAGTAGGTAATTGCCAGTCATTCCTAAAGCAAAAGAAACAGAAAAAAAAAATGTCAGTTCCTTAATTTTAGCCTGACAGTTTCAATAAAGAATAATTTTTTATTCATCGTGAATCACATAGGATTTCTAAAATGTAATTCAGCTAAAAATTTCTGGGTGTATTTGAGCTATGTATTTGAAATGGGAGCAGGAAAAAACAGTTAGATTCCAGTAATTCACAGGTGCTATCCAAATCCCCAAAGTAAACAGCTAGTGAAAGTGATATTTACTAATGTATACAAAATCACTGTTACAAAAGAGTAGCAATTAAATGTTTAGAGATCAAGCTATTGGAATAAAATATACATAAAGCTATTGGAACTTAAAAAAACGATTGTATGGAACACTTCTGTCCAGAATGGAGAGAACTGTATTTCTCAAACTGAAAGGTATTGAAAAACCTCTTATGACAGGATCAGAGCTGTTACTCACTTTATTAAAAACACAGAGATAGTGGAAGGGAATTGCTGTTTTCAAACAGACAGCGGATGACAAATTGCAAAAAGCATATCTTAGTATATGCAAAAAGTATGCATGCTGAGGGGAAAGCAAAATATTTGCTCTAAGAAATCAGATCATTCACATTTTCTCCTGGGAAATTCATGCTGCAAATATATCTGCCAGGTTTTAAAAAAGAGTTCCTCAAATGACAAATTTCTCTAAACTATCAGTTTACAAACAGTGTAAGACAAAGAAAAATATTACATGAACAGACTTCTTTAAACCAAATTTACACGTTAATGCAACACCATTTAAACAACTCTTCGAATAATCAGAAAAAACCCCAGCATATTTTCAGAAACTATTAAAAAGTCAATCAATCTCTGATTTCTAGCTACTACAAGAAAAATGGATTGGAATAATGACAAAAAAATCCCACACAAAATGCTGTGATTTAAAAATTAATTTATACATTTCAATAAGATAAAATTCAAGTTTCTTTTCTATTACTTTGTAAAGCAGTACATCAGAATCAGTGTATTACAGACCCAAGGACAACTAAAGAGACAGCTATATTTTTATAGTATAAATATTTTTATTTGGCAAGGAATGATATTATATATTTCAAATATTAATGCTTGTGTACTCCCATAGATACTTAGTATCAGAAATGAGCAGGAATTTCTAACACTCAGAGAATTATAGTCTGACTACGCAAATCTTATTTGAAAGTTTGTATTAGTGATTAACTAAAAAAATTATCATAGCTTTTTTCCATTGTAAAGTACTTCTTACTAGAAATAATAACTGAAATATATTTTGCTTGGGGTTTTTTTGTGTACTATGTTTAATCTTGGTTAGAATTATTATGTGTAACCTACAGTTAAGAATTCTTTTCAATCCAAATTTCTTTACCACAAGAAAAAAAGCTTAATTAAAAGCTTCATTTTTATTTTAAAGGAAAAATGACACTTGTCAATTATTATTAAATTACCCTTATACGTATGTATCAGTGAGATAGTGACAATATTGTAACTGAATAGAGTTGATACCAATTTTTCTAATCATGGCAGAACATCTCCAGTGACTTGAGCCTGGAACTTGAAACAGGGAGAAGCTTCCAAGACCTCTGTTCAACATTGAATTAACTTACAGAGCAGCACAGTTAGAGCAAACCTCAGGAGTCAGAAACAACAAACTAGGGTGAATACCAAACTTTATGTGGCTTGTATTTTTGTAACTTTAATAAGACACTGAAGGGGGCATGAAAAAAAAATACATTTTCTACCTAGGAGAAGTTATTTAATTTTGATTTTTGCCAGAAGAACATGCAGGATTCATAAGAGGGGTGGAAGGAGCAATGAGACACACAGGTCGTACCCACTTTCTATACACCAAATAGCAGAAATAGAATCATACTTTCTGATACCTTTTCCTTTGCAAACACTACAATGTTTACTTCCAAAATGAATGTGAGTTAAGTACATGTCCCTGCTATCAAATCCTGAATTTAAATTTTCTGTTTGAAACTTTCTGAGTTGAGCAGGAACACGGTGCAGTGAGACCAGGGCTACCTGCTCTTCGTAGAAGAACAGGCTTCAAACCTGGCTTGCACAGAGCAGTCCTCTCTCCACTGCTGGCTCAAACTGCCTTAAAAACACAGGGGTAAGGGGAGAAAGGAAGGTACAATCTGTCTTGGTTAATACCCTTGTCTTCTATCTGGACATGAGAATGAGGTTACAGATTTCAAAGTCTATCTGGGCTGAGAAGCTTTGAGTTTTGACTTCTATGTGCCTGAAAATCTGGATTCTATCCCGTGTTACAGATATGATGCTCTTTGAAATAGAAAAGATAAATGCTTTACAGACATCTTTTGCATAGAAATGATATCAATTAGATTTCACTGGGAAAATTTCTGCACCTAAAAGTCAGTCAAATAAGCATTAAAATGTTACTGCACTCATATTTCTATTTCAGATTTAACCTATAAAGGTTAGGAAAGATTTAAAATTATGATCTTGCTTTTAAGCTAAATTATTGATGAAACTAATTCAGATACATTCCCATGAATTAAAGAATTCAACTTCTATAGCAGGGGCCAGTTAAGAGAACATGGTTTTCAGAAGTGCTGGTGGATAACTTTAAAACTCTGCTTTTAGAGAACATTTGTTCCAGATTTTTTTTTAAACATTGTTTTCAATTCTTCTGTGTTAAATGATATAAAATCTGTATTAAATTTATAGATTCTAAAACTGAAATGTTCCCAGTGACTGACCTTGATTAAGTGTTGAAGTGCTGTTGATGTCACCTGAGATAAAAGACGATTCCGATTGTTTTCTCACAGTGTCATTCCACATCCTCCTTATCCGACTCTGTTAACATAAAGCAGTGAGACAAAAGCATAGTAGGTTACAAAACGATTTTTTCCTACTCTTGTGCCATTATGTAGAATATTTCTGTTTATTTTAGCCTAAAGTAAACCATTCTTCTAGCACATAGTGAAAATTCCTTCTTTTTTTATTAAAACTAATTTATTAAACTTCATTTAAATGAAACATGATGGTATAAACTTTCCTATAAACCAGCCCCTAATTACAAGAAAAAATAAGGTGTTTGTATTAGACCAAAGTAAAAGGAAATGTTAAAAAAGAAATAATTCTACTATGCAGAAGTATGTATTTACCATCGAAGTGACAATAATGAGAAGACAATTAGTCCTTCTGATTGGAAGACATCTCAGTAGGCTTTTCATAAAAAAGGTAACTAAAAGATGCTGTCAAAATCTTTGTTACCTGAGTGCCAGAGGAATAGCGAGCACTTGTTCTCGTTGTTGATGCCTTCACTGAACTGTGGGGACTCTCAGTTGGAAGTCCTCCACAGCAGTAGGAATGTCGGAAGCATTTCCCATATTCCTTACGTACCTATGGGGAAAAAAAAATTGCTCAGCACACGAAATAATCTTAAATATCTGCTGGCAAAAACACATGAACCTTGCATTGAAACGACTCACTTTTCAAGCAAATAGATAATTCTTGTCTGTCGAATTGCTGGCTGTTAGCAAAACCACTTATTTCTCCCTACTCAGTGGCAGTCTTAGCAGCTACCTCTGAGTTTTGAACCAATTATTTCCAAGGTATATACACACTTCTTAGACATGTCCCTGAATAATCATTACTAAGTTAGCTATAGAATTATTTTTATTTCATTTTCATAATGTAGACTAATATAGTTAAGTTTACCTGAATTGAATGCTGGCTGAAAACAGTGGTTTTTATAAGAGCTTTTGGTGCAGAAAGCACAGAAAGCCTGTCTTCCCATCCTAGCAGGCAAGAATGGCTGAGCACTCCTCAGTACTGCCCCTTATGGGATGATTTCCAAGAAAAAGTGCAAAACTTGCAATGCCTGTAAAGGCATTTTCATATAGAGTTACTCTGTGTAACTTATCCAGCTGCTACTTCAGATGGTCACACCTGCTCTGGCACTGAACAGAGCTCACAAACACCACTGCCCCACTGCAGGCACAGCTCCAGCTATGCTGGTGGAGGCACTTGTAGGTGTTCCAGTCACATTTTGAACAATAAGGACTGGGAACGAAGCACCTTTCACTTGTAGGACCAAAACATAAAATTTTAATTCCTGTCTCTGTTGAATATAGAAATTTGAATATACCTACGTTTATGATTTTTTTTTCTGACAGAGCAGCAAAACTAATTAATGACTCCAGTATCTGGGCTGCATTTATTCACCTTCTGTTTCCAGTGACCTACTGGAAACTTTAGTTTTGTTATGTGTGATAACAATTGCTATAAAAGTAATCAGGATCATTTTACAGAGCAATTAATTCTCTTATATTCCATGACTGCTTCACTGACTACTATTTTTGGATAACAGAAGAGCGTGTGCATGTCTTGGCAGCAAGACTGCATCAGTGAAAGGACACAGTGGATAGAATTTGTATAGATGTGTAAGTCTAAATTCATAAATCTTCCACCAGATTATATGGGAATTTAAGTGTCTCTTCTACATCAATGAGACTCATGAGTTTCTGCGAAAAGCGGGATTTCAGCTAATCTGGAAATTGTGCCTGACCTATGAATATATAAGACAGAAGGTTATGTCTGTGCAAAAAGGGGAGAGGAGAAAATGCAAAAAATTAATAGTGTGGATTTACATATGTAATATGCTGTTTTCAACAAGAGTTTTACACACAGAATACATACTGTGATGTTTCTATAAACCACAAGGTTTAAGAAAAGTTGAATAATTTGTGCTTTAACTTCAAGCTAGACACAATAACTCAGCTTTTTATAAAAGTATATGGTACATATTTTAAGGCAACCTCTATCTATATCAGCACAAAAGACATGTAAAGAATGAAAACAGAAATGAAACAACTTAGAATTATAATTTTTAACCCTGTAGTCTGGAAAATGTAGGTCTATATACATCATCACTAGATGGTATAACCCCTAAGAAAATACATTCCCGAACACTAATGGATATTAAATGCTCTAAACCACTACACAGTAGAGACAATAGCAATCAAAACTGTAGTTTTACCCAAATACCAGCCTCCAGGGCTGGTTTTGCCTAATGCCCGTATTGCAGTGAATGTACATTATCTGTCAGGACTGCGCATTCCACTGTCATTATTTCTAAATTATAGCTTGTTGGAAACTGATGGAAGCAACAGCACTATCATCTCGTCAGAACTGGAAACATAATAGTTTTCACTTCCACAGTTCTATTTCTCTGTTCAATTTAGTAACCAAGTAGCAATAACAGAATAAAAAGACTACATTAGCTATGCAGACAGAGGATAGGACAATATCCAGTCAAAGGCAGTGACACTTAAAAATCTTAAATGGCAGCTTTAACATTCTTTCAGGTATAAATCTTATTGCTCTAGGTTATGCTTTTTCACACTTGACTGGTATTTTAATATTGCTTTTTGCTGACTCCAGTTTATATAAAAACAATACACAGCTGTAAAAAGAAATAAAAAAGGAATCTGTTTCTGATTTTCAAGTCCAATACAAATAGTAAAAAGGGAAACATTATATGAAACTCTAACCTGGAAATTATTTGTTTTTTTAAAATGTTTGCATTTTCTTCCCTATCTTCTTCTCTTCGGCTCAATCTTCTCTCTCTCAAAAGTGTGCTTTTGTTCTCTCCAAATGAGGGGAGTGTCATGCTCATCTGGGTAAAATTCTGTCTACCAGATCTTTTCCTAAAACACCTCTGAATGCCATTGTCTACACCAAATTTAGAGATGCTGGTAATGTTAGAGCTGGTACAGTTGAGAACACGAGCAAAGGATTTTTGTATTTACACAACAACACTTTATCCACTGGTCTCAAACCATCTTATAAATATCAGTTAATTATGCCTCTGGTGAGCTAATTATAATGGGAGTTAATAATTGCTAGGTCTCCAGCCTAAAATTGGTAAAAATATTTAGAATCTAAATATTGCAAATTGGGTATTTCCAAATGTAGGACATACTGCATTTCATGTTAAGTTTGTTTGGGTGGGATTTTTTGATGTTCACCCTTCCTCTCAACTCTCATTACTTCCATTTGTCCTGCCTTCTAACAAAGGCTGTCAGCTTTTTCATGCACTCTTCATTAAAGCACCTCTAAAGCATCCTTGGAAGCAATCTTCACCTTCTGGGGAAGAGAAGGGGTGCAGGGAACCCAAAAAAGGTCCCACAGATCTGTACCCTTCACTTTCCTTCTCTCCTGTTTGCTCCTCTCTCCCCTTCAAGCTTTCTCTCTCTGTCTCTGTCTCTCTCTCCTTCCAGCAAACCTGCCCCTTCTGCACCCTTCTGCTTTCATCCAGTGAAGGGGAGCAGAACTAATTTAGCTCATCCCACTTGTGAGGGAGGCTCCAGTGAAGAGCACAAAGCTATTGGGACTTCTGCGGGAGGCAAACAGTTGGAAAAAAAGTAGTAATGCTGGCATCTTTTCCATCTTCAGAAAACTATTCCTGTTAGCAGCTGTCTAGCATTAATGACTACCTTTTTGTAAGGTGTGTCAAAGTTCATAATAAAATTAATTTTCACATCCCACTTAATTTTGTAATGAACAAGCACACATAGTACAATTCCTGCCTATCACCCACAGCTTTATGTGGCACCTTAATGGGATCTCAGGAGAGGTGCTCTGCCTTGATCTGAGAAAAGGAGAGCATTTCCAGGATGATGTGGGCTGCTAATGTAACTGATCCTTTGTTTGCAGCACTGCAGCAAAGGCAGGACTTGTTTCATGTGGACATAAAAGACTTTTGGCTCTAAGTCCAGGCTAATATGTACCACATTACCAATGTTAAACAGTACATTTTCTATAGTAATTTTCTTCACAGAACCTCAAAACTTTTCAAGCCCAGGCTGGAAATGCTGCATCCATGTTAAACCTGCCTGGGTCACAGAGCAGTTACATGACTCCCACTAGCACATACAGCAAGAGCTGCTTTGGAATTCTAGTCCCCTCCTCAAACTACTTCACATTCACATTGCTAATTTTATCTCTATTTTCTTAAGAATTATGTGTGGCATTTCTAAGGAGTTAGGGAACATTCATCTGTGGTTCTGGTAACTTACTTTCTTTTGAAGGGCACAATGAAAGATGAAAATAAACATTCCTTGGAAAGCATTAAATACTGTGAAGAGATATGTCATCACCACAGTCCCTTCATTTATAAACAGCAGACCAAATGACCATGTTAGGCCAAGGAGACACAGGAGAGCAAATGCACCCAGGACCCAGGATCTGTAAAAGAAAATCAATTTTAGTAACATTACTTACGAGAATGTACTTTGCCAAACCCAATATTAACATTTCAGTTCCTGCAGTTGACTTTTACTAGTTTCACACTCAAATGTAAAAATTCCTTGGGTTTAACCTTTTATCTATCAAAGAAAGAACAATTCCATTTAGTACTCTTAGACTCCAGTGAAAACAGCAAGAGTAGATATAACCTTTGTCTTTCTCAAGAACAGCATAGGATGTCAGAACTATTTTGAAATGCAGAAGTATAGCACAAGCCCCAGCTACTCCATTGCTTTATCTGCTTTTAGAGAAGAGACTGATAAATCTGGCTTAGCCACTAATCACACCATAGATTTTAAACAGTGGTGCTGCCATATGACACTAAATAACACAAATGCACAAAGGTTAAACAGCAGATTAAAAGCCTAGAGCCCAAATCGTTAATGCTGTGATAAACTCAGCTAAACTGAAGCTAGAGGATGTAACTTCCGCATGAAGAAACCCTGCTGAAATGCGACAAAAATATGGATATTGCTTTACAGAACAATCTAAAAAAGATTCAATCATGAATAGGTTAAGGAAAAGGAATTGTAGTGAACAGCACAGAATGAAAGGGAAAGGGAATTTAGTCAGTGAATTCCACATCTAACTAATGATCTTACTTGATAAATGGCTTATTATCTTCATAGCTAGAAAGCATTATAAGCAGAAAAGAGAAACAAAATTATTAGACAGAATTGAAACAGAAATTAATAAGAGCATTTTTAATTGTCTATAAAAATTAGTCAAAATTAGGAAATTCAAAATGCAGAGGCAAGCAATTTAAAATTATAAAGGCATTATAATAGTTTAAAAGTCTTTAGCAAATCAGGTATCTCAAAAATAGTTAATTAAAATCAAGGGAAATCCACAATATGACCGAGTTTGTAAAGTTAAAAATCATGCTAGAAGTTTGTTAATGTAGGGTTCTATCTTACCCAGGTAAGTCCGTATTATAGTAGCCATCACAAACACGGTAATTACTGGTGTGGATGAGAAGACAGAAAGAGGAAAAGGAAGAAAAGAGAGAGATGCTAAAGATTAGCTCTCTCTCTCATCATGCAACATGCAATGAAGCTGATACTGACCTATCTAGAACATCTAGTTCACAGTGTTATCCTTACTGAAAGTCTCCCTTTGCCATTTCCAACGTTCAAAGCAGATCTGTAAGACCCTTTCACATCCAACCCTCAGTGTTAGAAAGTTGCACCATCCCTTCAGTGTTGGTAACAAAAACCATGAATACAACGTAAAGCTATACAGAATACAGCAAAAAACTATCTAAAGAAGCGAAAAGCTGCCAAAGCCTTGTTAGTTATATAAAACTTATATTACTCTGCGAAAGGGATGCTACAGTAGAACACCACGATAAAGTAAACATTTGTTAAATTAGCATGAAAACAGCAGATAATCTTCAAGTTAACAATAATAATAGAGTCAATTCTCTTGGGAGAACAGGGTTATGAGAAGAAACTGCTCAGAATCCCTAAATCAAAAAGTCATTTAACAAAACAAACTTAATATAATCATATCAGCCATGCAAACAGGAACATCATTTTTGAACTACATTTTAAATGCAAATGAAATTACTACAGTGCTGTGGCATTTCCGTGAAACAGTTTCTCGGCCCTAGTTCCAGGCTGAAATTATCTAATTTTGACCGGCGTTTGTGACATTACAGCAACAATGTGACGAAAGCAGGATTGGCTCTGTTTGCTTCTAATTGACATCTGCAGTTGCTGGGAGACAATGGCATGTGCTCCTAATGGAGAGTAGCTTTCAATCAGTTCAGCAATCAGAAAATAATCATAGTTCTCATACTTGAACACAAAGCACTTACTTAATGTTTTCCAACCTGCTAGAGTCTGGTTTCAAAGTGTTTGAGTGCTTCACCATTTTGCACAATGTGATCACCAGGAAGATAAGATTCAGCTGTCAAAACAGATAAGGATGAAATTAAACTACTTCAAGTAATAGGTTGAATAATGATAATGTTATAGGCTAAACAAAAACCTTGTAGTTTATCTCCAAGTAAGTAGTGAAAATTGGTAACTATATCAGATGGTCTGCAAATGGCGATTGCAAATAAGAATGAGAGGATAAAAATATTACAAGTCCTTGTTTCACCTAATTTCCCAAATGCACCACATCATCATGAACCACCATAGTTAACTCATGTCCAACACTTGCCATTGTCAGTCTAGCTTTGTCCTCCAGCATGTTGTGCTCGTCATCTGCTCACCTTTACCTGTCACCTCTGGCCCTGTTCCCTATCTCACTCTCTGAGGACTATGGTCACCCCTTTACGGGGCTATACTAGTTCTCTTTTTATCACCCTATCCTGCTTTTGAAATGTTTTTCACTGTTGCTGGTTTCTGCTTTTTTTTCTTTTTTTATTCCCTTTTGTTCTCACAAATCCTACTGGGGTCTTGAAAAGAGATTAAATGTAACTGGAGACAAAGAAAAATAGAGAAAAAAAGAAAAAGAAACACAAAGATGTAGCAAATGCATCAAACGGTGCCATAGACATATGCTGGTGGTGCACCCTCCTGCTGCCCTCTTTCCCTTTGTAGTCTGGATTCTGTTGAAGCAAGACTGTGTGTGCCACTTGAAGGACTGTGGCATCTTATTCTTGTTGTGTCATTCATATAGATAACACCAAGGAAGATACTGAAGGAAATGTTTTATCATTTTCTTACTGTGAAACAGAATCACAGATATCAAAGTTACTGGGTGCCTTTCTCCTATCGATTTCAAAGCCCGTGAAAAGCACAGGCAAGCCAAATACAGGGGTGCTTGCAGAATATGGGCTGAAAAGTGGTATCCAGTTAACTTCAGTAATTAGTTTGTGCTGTCCTATATCACACAGACAAATCAGACAAAATTGTATCTATGAAACCAGTAAGAGTTATGTCCTTTCAGGGAGAAGACACCCATCCTTATCTACTGCTACAATGGTCCACACAAAGTGGCTGGACCAAAAGCCAAGAGAAGATGGAAGAATATGCTTGGACATCACTGTAACACATATATTAGAGAACCTCATTCTTATAATCTTCCATATCTATCTATCTATCTATCTATCTATCTATCTGCAACTGGTTACTGATGGATCATGATTATACCCAGTCTCTCAATCTGGGTAGCCTTTGGTTTGAGACAGCTTAAAAATCTTCAGTGTTTTTGTAAAATTTGGGATACCAGTTCATGCCAGAAGTGTTCCTGCAGCTGCACCTCAATGGTCAGAAATGTCACTGAAATCATAATAAAGAGCTGGTCTTAATCTTGAAAAGGTGAGTATTTTGAAGGCTCTGATCAGAGTCTGTTAATAAGATATGTGTTATAGAAATAATTCCTACTGCTATGGGAAATCATGTTACCACTCCTGCTGCTGTCTCAAAATCAGGATGGACAGCACGAACTATAATGCAGTTCTCAACACCAGAAAAGTGTCTGGCAACTTTTGACCTTATCATGCAAAGTATAACATTTTTACAATTGTACGTTGAGATTAATAGAAAAAAGTGTTTGTGATATAAGTAATGAAAATAAGCTTTTATGATTGATTTCTGTTTGTGTTTCAAGAACTGGCTGAAAACACTTAACCTTTAAGCTGATGTATGTACATGGTGTAGCTTAAGCATATTTCCATTGCTGCAAAATGTAATAGAAGTGTCAATAATTCATGATCTTGGTGATTATCTTTTATGATTCTTACAGGAAATGACTAACCAGATGAGAAAAACCATTTCATTATATCATTGTGATCTCTTCCTCTTATCTAGGTTTCCCTTGTATGGCATAACTTCATTGGGAAACCTTACGAGAAAACAAGTTGCTTCTTTCCCTGGCCGCCTTTGCACCAGACAGGACAAGGGCTCTGCACCTGACCTGACCCTCAGTTTTATGTCTTTGCACACTGACTTTATTTTTCTGCATTTAAAAAAGTTTCTTGCACAGTTTGGTAGCTGACCTAACATGAACTTCTTCAGCCTGCTTAAAAAATGCAACCTCAATTTGCTTTTTGTGAAAACAAACAGATTAAGAGCTAAGACACATGCCCCGTGTCAATCCTAACACGTACATCAACTTTGGCTGCAACCTATGCATCTGGGAGTGCACAATCCAGTTCAGAATAGTATTTACAGCACAGCTGGAAGCTAATCCTTGCCTAAGTAGCTACCCTGGAGTATCTTGTATTGTACTGGCATCATCATTCTTGGATCAAAAACTCATAGATATGGCTTAGCCCATAAATGACTGCTTTATGAAACAAGAGGGTTTTATCCTCTGATTCTTTGTACTACTGAAGTGCTGGTTTGCCACATGACAAATAAAAACTTGTATTCATGTATTGAGGTTCCTTCGGTGACACGTGAGCAGACATGGCCTTACCCCAGAGACTGAGCCAAGCTCCATTGTATTAGACAGGTTTTATGTAGGTACTCAGCTCTGTCTGGGTATATGTTCTTGCTGCACCAGGGAACAACTGCACAAAGCAGTTTCTTAAGTGACACTTTAATTGTAATTTAGGTACAGACCCACAAAACCAGCCCACAGAAATAATAATGCCGTATCACAGCAGCTGAAAAAGTCCATCCAAGAAGAAAGGAAAAACACTGTACTTTGAAGACAAAGTAACTACGACAACTGAGCATATGATACTTGTTTCTCCATCACTGTGAAATATTGCATAGTTTTCAGTTTCAGCAGTCAAAAGACCATGGTTTGCCACTTGCTCTAACATGCTGGCATCTCTGTTACACATTATATCATTATAAAAACCCTATTTTGCCCACTTACAGATACTGCAACCAAACCTTTCTATAGATTTGTTTTTAGCTCCCTTACTGCTTTTCATATAGAAATTAATTGTTTTGAAAGAACTCATGAGTTAAAGATTTTGGGCATCCTGCCTTTTTTTTCTTTTTTCTCATGAAAGACACTAAGCAATGAGGGAAGGGAACTTGCTGGAAAATAATTGCTTTTATAAGGAATAGCTGAATTACTTTTCTTGGTGAGAAATATGCAGGTGGGAGAAGAAACAGTTAAGACTTTTGTATTCATTTGAACAAGCAAAGCTTTTTCAGCTCTGAGCAACCTGGTCTGGCTCAGAGCTGAGCCTGTTTTGAGAAGGCTTGAGTACAGATCTCCTGAAGCCCCTTTCAACCTGAATTGTTTCTGTGAGGACTGAACTGTTACTGATCTAAGCAAATGAATCTGTAGATGTTTTCCAAGCTTGACAGACGGTCTGAGTAGGACCCCTTTCTTTAAGAAGAAATGTTCACCACAAGCATGCAGTACTCTGAGCTCATACAAAGGCCCACATGAATGGCAAGATGGACTTCTGAAAGCAACCTTCTAAGAGAAAAAATGGGCCTCTGACAATGGTGGCATTACATCACTTCATGTAATATAAATGGTTAGTGACTGCTGGGCCTCATCCTGACAACTGGGCTGCATCCATCCCAGATGAGCCAAAATCTGCAGCTGAACCTCTTCTTCAATGCTAATAAAAAATATAAATACATTGTGCAAACACACACACAGATGCACAATGTATACATCTCAAACAGTCCTAAAATTATACTCTTAATCAAGTCTGTAAAATCTCTCTCATTCTGCATGTCTGCAAATCAGACCAACACTCTTTCGAAGGCTAAAAATAAGAAATTAAAAGTCTGGTCAGGCATCAGGTTTGGATTTGAAGATTCTGCTATGAAACCAAAGAGTGACAGAACACACAGCTACAGAAGGTGGAGCTATAATATGAGATCTTTTAAAACATTAACTGGTAACATTAAGCAAAAAAATTGAATTTATAGTATTTAATTTATATTTATACTTGATTCTGATCCAGTTTCTAAAACTTACTGTCTACTGGAAGAGACGGCATACTGGATAGAGAACTAGCTTAATCTGTACCCTGATTTTAGAATTTTGTGTGAAGTCAAAAAAAAAAATTAGAGTATCTTCTAATATCCTAGTTCCTTGTCATCTCTTAATATGACAAGTGTAATTGGATATAAAAAAGTGAAAGACAATTGATATATATTAAAAAATCACAAGTTACTACTTTAAAATATAACATATGAAGAATTTTATGGTAATAATCAAATGCAGCACCCTGGGAAATCATGCTTCTTTCACAGGCAACACACATATGGCCATTTCTCATTTGGAAATCAGAAGGAACTGGACATGAAAAAGGTATAAGTAGGAAATTTGTCTTTCTGGCTCCTGAAACCTATGTAATTTTGAGAGAGGGAGTGTGTCCAACTCAAATTAACTTTTTTAGAAAGTGGTTGTACTAACCTGCACAGAAGAATAATCAACTGGAATTAGCTGCAGGTACAATGAATTAGTAGCAAAACAAGGCTAGATTTTGCAAAAATTATGATAATTTTCCCCTGTGACTAATAGATAAATACCATTTATCAAGTGTCTACTACAGAAAGATAAACACGTATTATTTATAAAAATGAGTTTAAAAATACAGTCTATTTTCACATGTAGAGCTAAGTTATGTGTGCATCTATATATCCACTGACTTTGGTAAGCAATACTTCAACCTGGGTGAGAACATTTAACACATTCGATGTTAATGAAATGGGTCATCTTAGTAATTTTTGCTTAGGCAACCATCAGTAGAGTAATCTGTAAGCTGGGAAAAGCAAATTGCAACAGTTTTGGCTAAATTAAACCAATACCATCCGGTCCTTGGACATGAACGAATATGTATCTACACAGCAGTCAAAGTGCTCAGGCTTTTCTGACCACAGATTACAGAAGTGCATTGTTTGTTTCATAGCCATGAACCTGCTCAATGGAATCACGTCCACCTTGAGCTTAGCATCTTAAAATTCATTCCACACAGCCTGCAGTGCTGACATGGATACGATAAGACAGAAGAACAGCAACACCACTCTGAAGTAACCTAGCTGAACTGCACATGTTCTGACCCTTTTTGAACTCCCCGGAGCTTTTGTTACCTGGCAAATGCAGCTCTAAAACTGCTCTTGTATCTCCAGATCTTTGCTCTTAGCCATGCAGAAGCCTATTTCTCCCTGGGACTGGCAGCGAGAGAGGTGCTCTCTGAAGGCTTCTAAATGAGTGTGCACACTGAACTCTTACTGAACTGAATTAATTATTAAAGATGCAGATGGAGCTGTCCAAATGATAAGAACAGCTCCTGACGTATCATGATCCAAGCTTTCATTAAACCATTACAGGCATACTAATGGTTTCCCACCGCTCATTACTTACATGCTCTTTTCTCATAGATATAATAACCCTGGTGCCCAAAGGCATGACAGGCTATAGAAATAGTGAAGTTAAAAGTTCCTCAGAAGATGTACTGAGGAACTTCATACTTCCCTCTCATACTTCCCAGTCTCATTTTGTGCAAAAATGTGCACAGACATAAGTACAAATGCTTACAAATTCAGAGAAAAAAATTGTACATTAAAATAGAAAGCAATGCCGTCAAAAAAGAGTTTATGTGCATTGACAGTACTATTAAACTGAGACACATAAAAGTGATTTGAGCAACATGTTAAAAAGCTTACCAAGGAGAAATTCTCACATGCTACTGACACTAAGTAAGCTACACTACAAATATAGCTCTTCGGTTACAGTGCACATGACATACTATTTTTCAGCTACTACACTTCTCACAATTCTTCCTCCTGTTTCTCTTGCTTTCTCAGCTGGGACGATTAGAGGGCAAAGCAATTGCCAGAGAAGAATTACTCCCAGGAACTGTGCTGTGATTGCTACCTGCTGTTTCATATTTTTCAAGTTGGGAATACTGCTCCCAAAAGCCTTTTGCGTCTCAGTCTAAATGATTTGCTGGAGGATAATAATGTCATGGCCAGTAAATAATAGTGAACTATGTCTGTACATGGTCAATATGATTAAAAGTCCTTCACCTCTATTCTCACTCTGACCTGGTTATGAGGAAGTGAAAAAGCCGTCAGCAAAGCCCAAGGCTTCCCATGTGAAATGTTATTTTAGAGGAAGGGAGAGAAATAACGGTGACTTAGCAAAATACCCCCAGTAATAATAAAATAAGGAGCTACAAACAAAAAGCAAAATTATCACCACACAACCAGACTTGAGGTGACTTAACTATTGTAGTATGAAACTCAGAACATTTTCCAGAATAATTACAACAACTGCAAGAAACAACTTTACATTGAAAAATATTGTCTATCATATTGAGCATACTAAGTCTCTCTAGGACTTCCAATTGCAATTGTAGGTTTCATTAAAATAAGAATCCCCATCATTCTGAGATATGATTTAATTTGAATGTGTTTAGAATAAACTCTGTACAATTATTATGGTCTATATTTAAATCTTACAAACACTATAATTTTTCTAACTCAACTCACACACACATAAGTTTTGGCATCTACGCCCATGTCTTTGAAAATATGCCAATGAACTCTAATAACTTCTACATTGCACAACTATCTTTTCTTAAGTGACTGCTCAAGGATTCAAATAGTTTTTGATATAAACAGAGTAAATGGAAACCAAAACATTGGCCAGGCACATTTTTTAAAAGAAATTTCCATAATCAAAGTATCAGTTTGTACTGTAAGTACAAAAAGTGCTGAAATAATATGTCAGGCACACAGATCTATAAAAGTCAAAGAAATTTCAAAATTATGCCTGATGCACGTGCTTTACACTGAAAAAAAAGTATTTCTGAATATGGCAAAATACAATTCCTGAATTTGGAAATTCAAGTGAACCGAAATTCTGTTAACATTTCAAACTCTACTACTGTGAAACGGCAGGAGGACATGCAACTATTTAAGATTTCAAAAGCATGAAAACAAATTAATTAATCCTTCCAAACTATCAGCAATTATGAGAAAAGCTCTCCATGTACATAGGCCATGTCTCCAGCACCAGCCTTCTACAATATTTCCCAAGTATAGTCAGGCTTTAAAGATGCAGAACTAGCAGAGAAAACCCAAATGAGAGCCAAAATGCACATCTTGAATTCACTTTCCTCACAAATTCCTCCACTGTGTAGTGTTGGTATTATTAGTCCGAAATAAATAGGAGAAGTTTTCTCCCTGGGTTGACACATGACTAAATGCTTTTTACCTGGAAGTGCTCAGAGAACTGGTAATTGATGTATGAATGCAACATTCTGTGTTAAGTGGACACTGGGGCACCCAGCCGTGGGTACACAGATGGGTGTGCAGGCACACAGTGACTTCAGCAATGAATGTGCACAGGCTTTCTACTGGTTACATAACAGCCCATTATTTACACTAGAGCAGAGGAATTTCTATGTCTGACAGGCACTACATGTAACACAAATACACACAGAAGTAGTCACGGAAAAATGTGCATATGCAAATACACATACAAATGCTGTGTAAGGGTAATGGAACATAAAATTTATTTAATTATCCAATGCCTTAGAATACCCTTTTGAGATAATTATGTTGGATAATTAGCAGTTAAATTCTAGAATGTGTACAGTAAGTAGTGACTCAATTGAAAGTGATAATAATGGTTCCTTTTAAAAAAACCCTGTGTTTAGTACTTCATTGATCTTTCATATGACTACACATGTCAATACGACCTTCAGAATTCAAGCCATTAGGAAAAAGTGGCTATGCTGAAGTGCCACCACAGCTTTGACAATTAATCATTTGGTCAGCACTCTTTAAAGATGTCTACATATTTATATAACCACTGGTCACATTACAAATTGTTTATAAACATTTTCATGGAATGTCTTGTGAATAAGGATGGCATTGAATGAAATTTTAACTCTTTTTAACTTTGCTGTGAGGCAACCCAAAAGGAAAAGGAAAAACAAAGTTCTTACCAGAATAATAAAGGTAACAGGTCCAATGAAACTCCAGATAAAATAGTTATCTACATGTAGCCAGCAACTATTATGGAAAAAAAAGAATGAAAAGTGAAAAGATGCATTAGCACCTCAGTCCAATAAATGAAAAGTGCAAAAATACTTAAGGTAACATTTTGCCAGTAAACAATGATGAACATTTCCCAGTACCTCTTATTCCATGGACAATACCTAACCTGAAACTCTTCCGATAAACCCTGTGTAACAACATGACTGAACCTGAAACTACATCATCAGGAATAACTAATATAAGGAGAAACAAAACCCAAACGAGCTCTCCTTTCAGTCAAAAGGTTTGGTGACAGGTGCTATCATGGACTAATGAAACTAACATCAGTAACTATTTTTGCAGGCTTCCCATGTGATCTTCAAAATCTGCTTTTAACTTCATATCATATATGAAATGCTCACTCCTGAGGAATATAAGACAGAAAATGTTCAGATGCCATGTTTTGCTGAAAAACAATATGGTATAAAGAAAATGCCCCATCTGGGAGCTGAACAGGAGAAAAAGAATACATAAGATACCAGACCAAATGACATGTAAACCTACTAGGGCCAACTTCACTTAGCAACTCATTTTTCATACAGCCCAGTTCCCTGCTGAATTCTCTTATTTGTCTTTCATCAGTAGCAAAATCAAGCAGCTTTCTTGTAGTCAACAATATTTTCCCATTCTGTAACTAATTTCATCAAAGGACAAAATAAACAATACTGAAAGGCAAATTCATGCCTCCAGCAACTCAAATCCTCAGAAATGTTTTCTGTCTACCTTCTGTCACTTCCTATATATATCTGTATTTTTGTAAATAAAGGCAGTGGCTAATTTTAATCCCACTCGACTTGCCTGATAAAATACTATCAAAATAAAACACATAGGTTGGAATATTGTACTGTCATAATTCAGGCTGAGAGCTAGCTAGAGGGGCAGATGAACAAAGAGATCTAATGAAGCATTAGCTTAAAACTGGGTGGTTAGGCTTGTCAGATATTTTAAGCTGAGAAATTTTGCTTAATATACATCTGAGGACAAGAAGTTATTTACTTTTTCAATTTGTTTCAGGTCAATCTTCTGTGTTAAAAGAAAGACCACAATTTAGAATTGGTCTCTCTAGAGTACAAATCCCCTGAACCTAGAGAATTACAAAAGACTTGATTGTAATTTGTGCACAGCATTGCCATTCTCTTCCCAATAAAGCTTTCAGACAGTATTTTAGTCTGTCAGGGACCCTCTGACAGCTAATAGGCTTTAAAAAATTATTCACTTGAAAAACACTCAGGTCACTTGCAATTACTTACGCTTTCTCTGTTCCGTAGCTCTTATAGTCAATAGCTGCTGAAACACCAACTACTGTAGCAGGGAAGAGGTAGCCAGCAACATAATAGTACTTCTTTCTAGAATATTCACTTTCAAATACTTCTACTAACATTAGATAAAGCTGCACTCCTTCTAGACACATCCAGGCAAAGGCTGCCAGGAAGAAAAAGTGTAAGAGACCTGCAAAAACCGGACATGCAATCTGCAAAGAAAGAGAGAGATGGAAATGTAAACCACGAAACCTTCACATCATTACCTCTCCAACTGAACAGTGTGCAATAGAACAGCAGATAGCTCTATTAGAAACCCTTCACAAATTCAGGAACATTTTTCCTACCTCAAAACATGCTCTGAATGTTTGAAAACACTAGTATGTGCTCAGTAGCTACAGAAAATGAATTAGCTGAACAGTGTGAATGAAGTAAATTGCACCCTCATCTCCCAATCATCAATTACAGTGGACTTTTTAATTTTATAAGCAACTTTTAAATTTTGAAACTGATATGGTTTTAGGACTTACAGTTTAGATAATCCTAGACATGAACAGTTGGTTCTCTATGCATAATGTGACATTACTTATTTAAAATTATTAAGTGTCTGCCTAGCGATTTTTATCTGCTGTAATTTGGAAATTTCTACTGTTGTAACAGAAATCAATTTGAATTCTCTCCCCATTGGTCAAATTCTGGATGAAACTATGCTAGATTATTAAATTTCAACCCAATGAATCACTTCAGAATTAATTTTACCAATTCTACCAAAATACCTGCTGGAATGTGAAGTGTAAAAAATGTGTATACACACAGAAAAGGCTTTGTACTAATATATATATAAATGTAGTCAATAGCTGTTAAGACATTTGAATATATATAGAAAGCATATATATGTTCCTAATAGTCAACATTCAACTTCATCTCCTCTTTCAAAAGTCTAACCACCTGCTTCATTAATAGTCAGTGTTTCTCAACTGAAAACGAAAAGCATATTTGGGATGGATGTAAATACTATGTATGAATATATCTATCTTATTTTCATGCTGAGCTTTTATTTCAGCCTCGCTGTGTTAGAATGCTGAAAACTTGTCAGCGTTGTCATGTTTTAATTCAAATCCGTTTCAAACAGTCATTTCAGAGAACAAGATCAGTACACAGAGAGAAAACTTACCTTGTACTCTGTCTTATCGATGCCTATTAGGAAAATGAACTCAGCAATGAATAGGTTGATACAAAGGTTCTTGTGAATAGTGTTACGATCACTTTGTAGGCCACGGAAAAAACAGAATGTGAAGATGCAGATGGCCAGGCAAACAAGAGAGATGACAATTCCCACCCAGGTGATGACAGTGAGGAGCAATTCGTGCACTCCATCTTTGTACTAGAAATAACCAAGAATGGAGAAAATTAATATGACTCTTTATGAGTATAAACAAAAACCTATTTTCACAGGTAGCATCCAGAAAAGTTACTTGCTCATTACATGAGATGGGCAAAATGTACTCAGTAATTTCTCAGTCTCATGTCAGCTTTCCAGAAGAGCAAGATCAGGATAAGTAGAAGAGGAGTAGGTCTGAGAGAAAAATGTGACTATTTTATCCAGATCAGATAGCATTTTCACTTTTCTTGTGGCTTACTGCAGACTGGTTGGAAATACGAGCAGAGAAACATAACCCTTTTAAGGTACCACTAGGCTCTGATTGAAAGAGAGAGGAGAGCTTTTCCTGGGACTTCCTGCGAGGGCACATGTTCTTTCCTACAGACCTGCAACTCCACAGCAGACAAGAAAGCAATGTTTTACACACTGATCAGGACAAAATGCAGAATATGCTGCACATGTGATTCATTCTCATGTTTAGCTAAAGGAGGTTCCTTGCTTCAGTTCTTTGCAGTGACCTTTTTGAATACAATGGCTTTATGAGAAGTCCCATATCCCTGCAAATATTGCATGCTCTTGGCCCCCTGATATCCAGGAAGTGTTCTAAATAGACAACAAAGTTCCTGACTATGAAGAGGTGTTTAAACAATCAGTATGGAAGTTCCTTGACCTTCCTCTTTAAGGAGAGCTGCCACTCGTGCTTCCAAGGAACAGTGGGCACAGCTGTTCCTACAGATACTCTCCATCTGTACTGAGGGAGAGTCTATAAAATGGTTGTAAGGTTGGTCAGTAACTTTAAAATATGGCTTATAGAAGACTCTTGTCCTTCCTTGTTTTTTCTTCCCTGTTATTTTGCTTGCAACTTTATGGATGAGGAAGAAAAGTGCTACAGAAAGCAAACTGCTTAGAAAAGAGTGGGTAGGAGCTATAAATACTAAAGAAACTTCAGCAATTTTGGATCTTGCTGAAAATTTAAAGCTAAGTCTTTTAAGTTTGTTCCCTGCTGATGGCTGGAAACATCATTACCTACCACAATTTCCCGACGAGCCATAAGAATTGCGAAGTTGGTGAGGTGACTGCAAGCACACGTTGTATGAGTTTTATTTGTGTCAACCAGTTTGCAGCCTTGAGTTGACCAGTATCCCATCATAGTCCTCTCTGAGTAGTTCCAGAAGGAACAATTTGCATTGAAATAATTGTCAGGCTGGGAGATAAAAGGATAACATAAAATGAGGATTTTACACACTAAGATGGCAATAACAACTGTTTAATATGTGTAAAGGGTAATTTAGATTAAACTTTGCATGTTTCGGACAATAAAGTTTTTCATCAGCAAAATTGTGGACTATGTTGCACAGGGAAGACATCTAGTTTAAAAGGGACTTTATAGTCCAAAGCACTCTGAAGTGTAGTCTCAATTACTGTAGACTCAATTTTAAACAATTACAATTTCCATCTTACGATTTTATGCATGGATGGTACATTATAGCTATTTTTGCTTTCTGGAAAGTTAGGACTGTGAATTTATTCTGAAGATATTTTTCCTGTATTGACAATTTGAAAATAGGATTTTTTCCTTTGATTCTCACCTTTGGTGAGGCCAAAGTCATGTGAACAGATATCACAAAAAAGTTCACTCCTCAATGCCTATCTACTTTGATGAAGAACAATCCAACCAGTTTTATAAAAACAGGCAAAATGAGAGGAACATCTAACTATATCTTCTCTATCAAAGCAGTGATTCCTTACTTTCCCCACGTCGAGACATGAAAAGAGAAAGGGCCAAACTTAAGAGCAAAGAAACACATCAAATAAAGTACCACAAAGAAAATATACATAAATTTAAAGTATAACAAACCAAGATACCATACTTTATTCTTTGCTGAATAAATGCAATTTGTACAGGTTTCAACAAAACGAAAACATACAAAAACAATTTGTATAGGTTTCCATAATTTGGTCCAAAATTAATGTAAAAAGTTAAAGTGTCAATAAAACTTACTACATCAAACCATCAAGAATCTTAAGTTATTTTCTACCCTTCTACTAAGGTAAGAGTTAATTTTCAGTTAGAAACAAATTAGTCATTTACATTTTCATGTTGATTACTGAATTAGCTTTCATTAAGAATACACTTAAGTTTTAATAATCACTGAACAAGGCTCATTTAATTTTATGTTCACAGACTTAACTTGTGTCTCTGACCTAGTCCAACATTTAAAATTCAAATGGAAAAAAAGGTTATTTTTCTGCATTGCTTTTCTCTCTTGCTGATTTTATGACCTTCCCATTAATTCATTAGCATAACTCACATCAATGTGTTCCAGTGTGAAATGCACGGGATCAGTCAGGTACACCCGGCTCGACTCCTTGTTGATGGAGGCTGCGATGACGTGGGAGTTGACGGCGATTGTGCTGTTCCGCCCCGCCAAGTCACTGCCTAACTTTATGGTTGCATTTTCAGTACTGAGGAAACGACCCAAACTTTTGTAAATAATGAAAACCAGTTTTGCTAACCCTACAAAAGAAAAAAAAGCCCATCATCACGCCACAGAGGTCTACAGAAAGACAGCAACCTGTACTCTATCAACAATTAAGCATCAGTAACCTGAGAGGTATTTTCAGGCTATGGATTTGAAGAAAAACAACCAGGTACCCATGATAATCTAGAAAAAGCCACAGAGCAGCTTTGTTGTGTTTGTTTTGATGTTTTAACCAGGTAATGTAAGTTTTATAAAAGTTAATGGAGTTCCACTGCTCTGTGCCCAAGGCTCACCGTTCCTGCTGTTCTGCTTCATGGTGCGTGCAGAGAGCTGAATCCAGTTGCCTCCTTTACCAGCCTGAGGAAATCTCAAGTCCTGCACCTGGCCCTCAGTAGAGAGCACTGCAACATCCAAAACTAAGCATACCAGAAGGAAACAAAAAAGTGTTAAAAAAGGAGAATGCAGAGAAAGTCTCTTGGCCAGATTACAATATGCCAGACGACAATCTTTCCCCCCAGTCTTTATTTAGTTTTCTCACACGGCTGTCTGTAAGGCACATTTGTACTGCATGCTTCAATCACACAGACTTAGCTTCTTTAACTAAATCTAGTGCACACTGCTAAAATGACAGCACTTTAGTAGTGAGAACATGACATCAAACCTTGTTCAATTTTGTGCCCACAAAACATCCACTTAAAGATACCACACACACATTGCAGAAAAATGTTAGTTTTGAAGATCTTAATGTCTATGCAGTATCCTCTTTTGACAAATTTAGAACTTTAAGTATTGATTTAGATATAAACAGTTTTTTAAAGTCAGCAAAGAATATCTAAGTATACTTATGCCATGCATTTAGCTAAATCAGTATACATAGCTAAAAATTATTTCTGATTTTTTTCCTAAATCTAATTCTGTATATTTATAAGAAACCATTTTATTAGTTCTGCTAAGAAACATTTAAATTAAAAAATCAGATGCCACTCAGCTGTACTTAAGCATTACTTTTATAACACATTTTATATTGGGAAACTTTCATGAGATTACCACTGAATGCTGGATTTCCTTGGATAGGTAAAATCATACAGGTGAGAGTGGAAAATTGGTTGACAAAATCTGTATTATATTAAACCAGTCTAGCTACAGGTCTGAACTATAGACTGACAAAAGGTATGAAATTAGGAAATGCCTTCTCTTTCTCCAAGCCATACATATATATGTGCACCAGGAATTCAGCCTTGCATGGCATCAGGAAAGTGTTATTATGACATGAAGACAGCTTATCACAAGAAGTAATATTCAGAGTCTACTTGGCTCCATGGAACTGCTTGTGTACATCCTGAGGCAGATCTGTGATTCTACCCACATTCCTTCAAAATAACTGGTGCTGTTCCTTTGATAACAGACTGTAAGACTTTTCCCCATACTTTCCCAGTATCTTCCTATTCAATTAAAAACTAGGCAGAATCATCTTCTACAGTTACAAATATGCAGACACTGAAACGTGAAAAGTCTCATTTCTGCAGTCTATTCCAAGTCTCTGTCTTTGTACTCTGCATATTAGCAAACTTTCAGGTTCCTTGTACCTTACTCAGACTACATTAATCTCTGTAAGAAGTCAAAGGAATTTTAATTTTATGCATAGCAATGATCTTTGCTTTAACACATCCTGCGCAACAATATTTGCACATCTCTAATACCAAACCCCTTCATTTCTCTGTCACCACTTAAATTCTAAATTATGCTCCAACTATCTCCAGCTATTCTGCAGTCTCTGGAGCACAGCTCTTCTGCATTATGGGAGATGTAGTTCACTGAACACATTTTTACCTGAAGGCAGTCATGTCTAATATAAACATTTGGCCTATGCTGAGTGCCTAAAATATTTAACTGGAACAGTATATTGCAAAAAAAGTAATTTAAATTCATTAGGAACAGTTTATATTTAACAGAAAAGTATTTTCTGCAGCTCTACAGAAAGCAGTTACCTCTAAAAAATCCATACTCTGCCTTTTAAGCACTCTTCATATCCATACGTTCTGCTAATGATTTTTCAATGATAAATCAACTTTGCAACATCAACTACTTTCCATTCTATGCTGTACTAATGACACTAAAGAGTAAGCCTAATTTCAAAGAACCAAACAAGAAAGGTGTGTTTTCCCTGCTTTGGAACGCTCACCTTTCCATTAAACGTTGCACAGCTCAGCCTTCAGAAAGTATGTTGCTCTGTGGAGTATTTTTTCCTCCTTTTGTGTTAAGCAATACACAGAACTTTAACTTATGCTTGAAAAGAAGTTTACTTACCAATGTTTTCTGTGGGCATTGAGACTCTACTTGGTTCTACAAGATTATCAGCCAAGACAAAAGCCCCTTCTTCTAATGTATCAAGTAACATTGTGGCTGCGTGGGCTTGTTCTGAAGAATTCATGTCCTTCCAGGACTCCAGAGCTTCAGGCCTGAGCAAGTTGTCCACTGTATCCACAACTGCCTGCATTCATTAGAAAACTATCATTAGGTCTGAAGCCCTAGGCAGCTGGGGAAAATTTCCAATGTTATATGGCTACAATTATAATACTTAACTGTCAGAATGATTTACTGTGATTTAATGGCACTAGAACACTATTTTCAACATTAAAATATTTTCCATCCTCTTGTTGGATTAGCATGAATAGAAGCGCAGCTAGCCACTAGCACTGTGTGGTCTCTAAGCGGTAAACATGCAAATTTGACTTGTTTTGTAGCAGATATAAGCATGGTATTATTAATGTGCTGAAAAATGTAAAAATAAATGCCAGAAGTCTTGCCTGAAGCTTTCATCTTAATGTCAAAATGTATAAATTCTATTTAAAAATACTAACACCAAAATTAGCACTCCACAGTTTAGGCTAAAATGACAATAATACTCCTCTGAAAACTGAGTCCTGCCAGTGCAGCCACAGCACTATAAACTACTTGTCTATGACAAACTGCCTTCTTTATTACAGGAGGCATGAAATGAAGCTGACTCAGTGGATATAAATTAGCCTTGGCCGCTCTCACTCCCCCTCCTGTTTCTGTACCTGTTCATAGACACTTAAAAGGATTACCAACTCCCATTCCTGCACAATGGTCAGTTCGAAAAGGAAATCAGTAGACCAAACAAGATGTCCACTGACCACCCCTGTTATCAGTGAAGGCAAAACTGTAAAGCTGAATAAAAGCTGGTATTTTAAAAAGTTTTAGTTGTAACAACTCTATCATCATGTTTAATGTTCACTGAGCTCCATATAAGGTAACAATAAATAAGGAAGAAGAATAATTCAGTGACATGATTACATTATTTTACAAAATAATCCAATCAGAGTCATCAGTTAATCAATTGAAGGCAGGCTTTTACATTAATGCATAACATTGCTGTGCACCGAGTATGCTGCGCATTGAGTACACCAGGCACTGCTGTAACACCCTGTTTACTCCGTCCCATTTACCTACTCCTAACGTGTCATTAAGCATATATATAATTTGTTTGATCAATTTAAAAGCATTGGTAATGGAAACAGAACACATTGTACAAACAGAAAGATGTCAGTCTGGAATACTATATTGTGCAAATGAATGGGAAAACTTGGTCAAGGCTATTGTCAGAGCAAGATTAATTAGCCTAATCCATTTGAATATCCTCTTTCTGTCTGCATTGTGAGCCACCACGACCTTCCTGGCAGGTGGAAGATACTTCGAAGTGGCATTAAAGCCTTTTTTCCTTCTCTAATGGGAGACAGAATAGTCAAAATGCTCACAGTGATACTGCTGCAGCCATTAACTGGAGTGGAACAGAAATTGGTCTGCAGAGGCCAGATTCATTAGTCACTAAGAAATACAGATTGGAGCCTCTAATCTGAGGTACAAATGAATCCTCTGTCACAAAGTGGGAACTTGCTTCATTTGCATAGTGTAAGTCAGCTTTTGATTTGTAATTTCAAGAGGTTTATTAGTCTTATCTAAGCAGAGAAGCCCATTTGAGACCTACAGAAAATGACACCAGTTGGAAATTAAGGTTCTGCTCTGGTTTCTCATGTACTGCCATATAGCGTTGACAGTATGCATTCATTGATATGATACGCTTTTCCTTTATTATGGGATAACCTAACTTGGCATTTTCCTTGTGGAAAATCATCACCGGCCCATTAATATTTCTGAAGCACTTCTCCTCTCAGACAGAGGCAAACGGGTGGGAAAAACCCCACAGCCCCTGTGACATAGCTGTTGGAGCAGCCCCGTGACTGCTCTTCTCATGATCCTGTTTAGTAAGAAAAAGGAAGCAGAAAAACCCACCCTACTCAAACCATATCTTCTTGATTATCCTTTACTAGTAAAAAAAATTTCTAATAAAAATCTATTACAATTATTATTATTATTTGAGAAGTGAATTTCTCTCCAGATCTTTGTCTCTTTTTGTGAAATTTCTGTATAACTGGACATCTCCCATCCACTTCCAGGGCTTTAGGATAAAAAACGGAAGTGCCCTGTACAGAGAAACTTCTTTTCAGTAAGAGTCTGAATTTTTTTTATTATGTTGTAAAGTATTTCAAAATTCTTTCCAAAAATAATTCTTACATTTTATCTCAGATGGTACAAGTCAAAATCAGTATTTTAAGAGAAGTTTTGAGAAAATGTGCAATAAAATCTTTCAGAGCCAGACATGTCTGTTCTAGGACTTTTTTCTCCACTTCATAGGGATGAGGTGGTATTACTGGCATCGTACTGCAGAAAAGGAGCTGGCCACTACAGGCAACCATTCTACAGCTGATGAAAGGAACTGGAAATCAGGTAGCAATGTGTTACACGTCTTCTATATAGCCTGGTTAATGGGACACGTGGCAGACATTTTACTAGCGAAGTTAGAGAAATGTTTGTCTTTGCATTGTATCCTCAAGTCACTGAATTGTAACAATTCTTAAAACTGTAAGAAAGAGTGATTTTACTAGGCATAAGAATACACACAAAGCAAGCTATATAACATACATTTTTCACGCAGGCAAATTAACTCTAAACAGTCTTTGATATAAAATTCTACCAAGCTGAAGTAATTTCTTTGAGTCGCCAGCTTTTTCCCCCTACCCAAAATTTTATTACAAGAGAGATGTTACTTCCAATTCAGATAGTAATCCTTTCTGCTCTTTTAGTTTTGAACAAGTTAAGGTACAAGAGGTATGAACTTTGATCTTAATTTTTTTTTTTTTCTGAGTGTTATACCTGTGCAAAGCCAACATTTGTAAAGTTGATATGGGGCACAATACACATTTATCAAAGACTGAAATACATAGGATCATGCAGCAAGATGATAAAGCGTGGCAGGTTGCTGAAGCAGGGAGAAAGCAGGGTGACAGCACAGGAGATATACCTTAAGGTAAGCCCTGCACGTCTTCTCTCGTTTTTGGAGCTTTTTAATAAGGAAAAAGAAAATCAGAAGTTAGAAAGATTCTGGAAAACTCAGAAAGAGAAAAAAAAAAATACTCTGGTGTTTCAAATCCCAATTAGAATGATAGCCTGGACATTAATCTAGTTTCTGTCCACGATGACTACAAAAAAACATCACACAGGAAATGTTTTTTCCCAACTGTGGTTTAAGCCCAGCTGGCAACCAAGTATCACACAGCCGCTTGCTCATTTGCTCACCAGCAGGATTGGGGAAAGAATCACAAGGGTAAAACTGAGAAAATCCATGAGTTGAGATAAACACAGTTCAATAGGTGAAACAAAAGCCGCGCATGAAAACAAAATAAACCAGGGAGTTAAGTTACTGCTTCCCATGGGCAGACAGGTGTTCAGCCATTCTCAGGAAAGCCAAGCTCCATCACATGTAACGATTACTTGGGAAGACAAACACCATAACTTCAAAGTCCCCTACTTCTTCCTAATTCCCACCAGGTTTATATGCTGAATATGATGTCACATGGTCTGGAATACCCCCTTGGTCAGCTGCGCTCAGCTGTCCCAGCTGTGTCCCCTCCCAGATTCTCATGCACTCCCAAATTCCTTGTCAGTGTGGCAGTATGAAAAGAAGAAAAGGCCTTGACACTGTGAAAGTGCTGCTCAGCATTAACAAAAACATCTTTATATTATCAAAGATATCAAAGACATATTTCAGCACAAATCTGAAATGTAGCCCCATACTAGCCACTGTGAAGAAAATTAACTCTACCCCAGCCAAAGGCAGCACAGCAACCTTTATTCAGGTGTCTAGATATCTTTTGCCCAAATGGTGGGATTTGTATGAAAAGGTCAAAGGAAAAAATCTGTGTGTGGGCACTTGATCTGTCTCTGGGAAAACTATTTTAAGGGCAGCTAGGGACTGTAAATAAAACTATTGCCAAAATAACAGAGAAGTTCACGGATCTCTCTCTCCAAAGGAGGATGAAAAAATATTTAGTCTGTGGCTTGCTGACTAGGCTGACGCAAGGAAGAGGCTGAGAAATACAGCATTTTCTCTGAGAAAAAGAGGAAAGGTAATAACACTGTAATTTGTATTTAAACCACAAAGACACATTTTCTCTGAAATGGTTCTTGGAACATGTTTCCGGAGAAAACATTAATTCACATTTTAGATATGTGTAGCAAGGCATTTTTATAAAGATCAGTTATAAGTCATGTTGGTGTCTTTAGAAGTCTAAGAAAGTGCTATTATTCTGCAGGAAGTTAGATTAAAATAAATCCCTGCACCTATGCAGAATCCCACTGATTTTATTACATGTTCAGGGTTAAAAGGATCACTGGATAAACATGCTGATTTGTTACAGAATTTCTGAGAGCTAATACTCATTTCCCTCACACTAGTTATAATGCATTCCAGATTTTAATATGGGACACAGCTATGTATTTTAGGACCAGTCAGCTATTGTGAATTATATCTTATTCCCTAAAGAAGGTAATTACAACTTTCTGCTGTGTATTTACTGCTGTTTTCCCTCATATGCTTATTCCAGAACTATACACATGCAAGAAAAAGGCATAGATTAATATTTCTGAAAGGGAAAAAATACAAAACCCAAGAGCAATTGTTATCCCAGCAGGAGGAGGTGATGGGAGGTGTGTACCTTGTTATAACTCCTTCCAGCAGAGTCTTTTTCACTGGGCCGTAGTTCCTGAAGTTGAGCATCCAAAATGTCCACGAGCTGTTCCATCAGCCTCACTGATGAACTAACATCGCCAGCAAAGACCGGTCCTTTGGTGTGTTTAGCCAGTTCATTGGCCAGACTAGCAGCATTTTCTCCACTTCTGATCTGAAATGACAGTTTGTATTATCTCAGCAGGGTCCCTTGTTCTGCTTGCGGCTCCTAATTCCAATTCCCTGTGTACCTTTGTTGTGGTGAAATAACGATTTGCACATACATTGAAATCTGTAACTAATTGAGACCAGTAACGTTCTCTTTATCTTAGAAGATTAGAGGTTCTTAGATCCGTGACACAAAAGCAGTTCTTAACAGCCATCAAACCCAGAAATCTGAGTGGGACTTTTGGGCCCGATCTTCTATTCATCCTCACTTTTATTTTACTGCCATTATCAGACAGTAGGAAATCTGTTTGTTCATACCAGTGCTTGAGGCATTTGAAAATCAAGTAGCCTTGTACTGTCAACAAATTATCCAGTTTTCATAAACTTTTTAAATCTCAGTAGGGAAGGAAGACACAGAAAGTGGTTCTGTGCTCTAATCCTACTGTTATCAATGCACTCAGAAAAAAATCTATTACAGTGTAATTTTTGCTGAACAAATAAAACCTTGCCATATACCACAGGTTTTGCTGTGTGATTTACAGTATCTGATTTTTTAAGCAAATATTTCTTTTGCTTTTTGAAAACAAGCAAAGCTACTTTGTTTTAAATAGTGATGTGAACATGTAATCACAAATTCAACACAAGAATTTAGAGAGGGCATTCTAAAACACACATAAGGACCCAACTGTTGGCCAGTGCTTTGCACATGGAGTACACATAACTCCTACTTTTAATGAACACAGAGTAATAAAAACAGCTTCAACAAACTGAATTATTAATGCTCAGAGTTAAAATCCTTAATCACCAGTGTACACCAGATTAAAAGGTTTCAACCAACCTTCTGAGCCAGCTGATTTACCCAGTGTGAGGTACAGTTGCTAAGATCAGGGCCTTTGGGGTTCCACATTCCTGTTAAGATCACGCAGAGATACGAGGCAGTTCCTACAAGAGATATAGAAAACTACAGTGAAATGGAAACCATTTTCCTGCATGCATTCAGGAAATTGGCTACACTGTCCTCCTAAACAACATTAAATTCTGAATGCTGCTAATGGTAGTACTTGACAATAATTGACAAAAACGTAAGGAAATAATGTAGATTACAAAGAGCAATAAAAAAAGCCAGTGAAAAGCACCAGACGCTTTCTGCAAACAAACAAAAAGCCCTTGATTTTTCCTGGAGCTCATCCAGAGGGGAGTTCATAATGAGAAAGGCAGCTGTAAGCATATTTCACAACAGTCCTCAAGCAATGCCCTAAAATTTGACCTGGATTCTCAAAAGTGCAAGCGCAAGGTAATTTTGTGGCTACGCTCAAATGACGTTTGCAGATTATAACTTGACCATTGCCTGTAGATACTGCACTCTCTGGGTAACAAAAAATCATGTGACAGCCTGAGATTAAAAAAATATTCCTCATGAGAGAGCAGCACATTACTTTTGAAATGTCTGCTTGAAATCAAGATATATTTATAAAGGCAATACCTCGTGTTCCTTTGGGGCAAGGGCGTTCAACCATCATTCCTCTTTGTGTTTGAGGCCAGCTAATCCCCCTGGCCTCAGTCGGTTCACAGAATCTCTCTGGCAAAGGGAAAAAACTTGTCACGGGAGGAATTTTGGTTGTGGAAACTGGTGGCGGTGGTTTGGGTCCTCTGCTTCCTTCCTTTGTTCCTCCAGCTAATGTTGTGCTTATGGGACCTTTCTGTGACGTAGTGCTAGTGGTTGACACTGTGGTTTTGTAAAGCTCTGCTGAAGAAGTTATTGTCACTGCTGTGGTAGGCACTGCACAGGGAAAAATCAGAGTAACAATAAAGTAAATTACTTCAGAATTATATATAAAAAAAGTTATTTAAAAGTTATTTATGCAGCTTTAAAGGATTCTCTGGTGTCTCCTTTCCTTTATCGTAATATTACTCATTGCCATTCTGGGTGCTTAAGATATAACTTTGACTGACTTTTTTGGATTTTTTTCTTTTTATTCCCAGCTCATACTGTTATGACGTTTCAGCACATTCTCCAAATAATCTCTTCTGTAATAAAAATTGATAGTTACATTTCTAAAAGCTGAAAGGCATACTAGTGAGTTATCAGTACATAACAAACACACTCAAAGCAATTAAAGATTACTTAATCACATTTGCAGCAGGAACAACTCAATAGATAGAATCATTTGAATCAGTGTGCCGTTAACAATGTAGTCCAGTTTTAACAACAAAGGCAGTGGGCTGTAACTAACGAGACCATTTTTGAAAAACAGACCCCAAAACTTCAAGTCACCCAATACACACCTTCCAGGGCAATAATTACGATAACATCTTCCTACCCAGCAGTCATTCTGCTTGAGAGAGCTGCAGCATGCCTGATTAGCTCCAAACAGAGGCTGCACCCAGCAGGTATGTGGTGTTCTCCTCTTTGAACATTCAGGGCCTTAACATCGTTTTTTGATAAAGCAGGTATGAAGACACAACTTATACAAGTCCATGGCAAGGACTGAGTTTTCCTCTTTCATGAAACACCAGGACAGGCTTAGGTCAAATCCCTCCTGCTCAGGATGTGCAGCTGCTCCTGCCACTGACCCACAGCAGGAACTCATGGCTGGAGCTACTGAGGTACAGTCCAAGCCATGCCAGGGTTTTCAGGCTTTGGAGAGACAATATAAGTTAATGCTAGTGGAGTCTGGAATGCCTGTGCAATACCTTCACATGTATATTGAGAAACAATGCAAGTGAGCAAAGTAACTGCAACAGTTATAATTATTTCCAAATCTTCATTAGTGTTCAAAATGCTTTACAGGCACAGAAAAGTACAGATCCTTGTGCTGAGAACAAATACGCCCATGAAAAATATTTTTTGCTTTTTTCTTTCCCTTTTTTTCTTATTCTGCTAGGCCCTTGAACTCTTACTGGACAATGCAGCTTCTCTAAATTAAATCATAAATAAAATAAAACCAAAAGAAGAGCAGTCTCACTTTTTTCAGCCGTTGTTTTGTAAGTCAGTGTTTTGAATAATATTAAATTTCAGTAGTTTGGCAAATAACAATTTTCTCAAAACCCTTTCTCAATTATGTTTCATTTATATTAGAGGTTTAAAATATTAAGTTATCTTTTTATTTTCGCATGAATTTAGGGTAGAGTTTTTGAGCATCACGATCTGTTTCCCAAGACTAAAGGCAAAGATGTGCTTTTCTTCCCTCTCTCCTGCTCACAAATGAGAAACTTCTGCAGAGACTGTCTTCTCTTCAGTCTCATTCTTGGCTGCTTGAACACAGCCTGTGTAATTGTGCTGAACTTGTGGTGTAGCCAGCTACTATCGAAACCCTCAGATCTGTTCTGCAAGTGCTTGCCTGACATCTTGTGAAACTGCTCTAATTTTCTTTTGATTACAATGCATCCAGCCTTCTAGTGCTTCCCCAATTAACATTTGTCAAAAGCATTTGCAATCACTTGCACAAGTGTCAGGCAAGGCCTGCTGAATCAGGTCCTCGGGAACAGGGAGCTCGTGGAGATGGAGAATGATGCAGGGGACAACCAATTATTACAATCCATCCCCTAATACACTCTGCTAATTAATACATATTTAATCATCAAAATGTGTATTAGCATTATTGCAGTTACTACTCACACTCTGTCACGTTTAGGACAGTTTTGTCTCTGGAGCAAAATATCACTGTCAGAATTCATAAAAACACTTTGAAGTTCACCAGTGAGGTAACAATTCTCAGAAAATATTTGGTGTTGCACCCTGAGCTAAAATAATTCTGCTGTCATTGCACAACTTTAGTTAGCACAATTTTCATGCTATCCATTAAAAGCAATTTCAAAGTCTATCACCTATGATTCAAAAATGACCTGCACAGCACTGTAATACTACATACGTAGAAATATATTAGTAATCTCACATTGAAGGAGAAAGACTTTAAACGACCTCTCTCAAAAAACTGAAAAAAATTGCAGATAACTTCTAAGAGTTTTTCTCTTTAATCAAATTTTAAGAAGAAGTCAGCATATTTAAGAATGCACCAGGAAACTTCAGACAGTGCTGGAAGTCTAGGAAAGGAGGTGGTTGAAAAATAAGACACAACTGAACACATCACTTCAAGGAATACATTTAGTTTTAGAAGGCAGGTCATTTTGTCTTTAATGACCTGTGGGAACTTAATCTGCTCAGCCATTCTCCTGAGCTGCAAGAAGACACATGACAGCTGCCACCACCTGATGTGCCTCGTTCTGAGAGCGGAGGGCGGTGGCATCTGCGGGCTCCCATGCACTGCCTTGCAGAACACTTTGCTAATGTAAGATAATGACAGTGATGATTAATAGGCTGCAATTGAGAAAAACAAACTCCATGTCCAGGTTATTAACCTATTGTTCTAAGCAGCAGGGATAAAAATATGTAGTTTTTGTCCAACTCCGAAAAAGCCACTTTTACAATGCGAGATTCTAGTTTGATGTTTTGACTAGGCTTGATATGCTGAGGAGAGAACCGAAATCTCTTCTGTCTCCTTTTTTTATTAAGAATAGGTTCTTCTTATTATCAGTTGAAGACAGTCTTAGTAAAATTAAGAAAATAAGAGAAAAGAGCAATAAGAAGTAAATCCAAAGACTCAAATTGAGTCTTAATTAATTTACATTTGTTTCATGGAGTTCCTAACAGCTGATTTAAACAGTTATGTATCCTATCTGTTACTAAAAATGAAGACACCACTGGAGTAAAGCTTAACACCTGTTTAACAGTGTGATATCTATAAAAAACTTAACACAATTGCTGTAGGACAGCAGGGGAATAGTAACTTTCTTTCCCCAACTGACAGTGAAGAGCAGATTTAGAGAAGGCTCACGAGCTATCTAGTATTCCTTGCCAACAGGTTTCTATTCAAGGCAGGCATAAAATAAGTTTAAAAAAAAACTAAACCAAGCCAAATCAAGAATATCCCCACCCCAAATACAACTCTGACCTTAGAATTACAATTGTGTTAAAATGCCCAGATGATGTGCCACTTCTGAAAATACTAATGGTTTCATTCTCACCTCTGGAATCCAGGTCATTTGAGAAATCAGCTGCATGGATTTGTCAGTTAAATGTATGTTCCTATAGGTATTTCAATTTATTCAGACACGTGAAAATCTACGTGCCCACCTTTATTCTCAAAAGATGTCATACATGGAGAAGCTATGTAAAGCAACAGGGATCAGAAACCTGTGCAAATCAGAGTTCTCTTGCCTTCTTCTTATTACTATTCTGTACATGGTTTTGTGCTTCAGTGAATAGCAGGGATGGTACTAAGAGTCACCTAAGTATATATAGGTCCCAGCTGTTATGTTAGCCAGTACTCTATTGACCCTGCCAAATCCCATTCAATTGAAAGTCAAATGTTTAGACAGCCATTTTTAAATTTATACCCTGAAAATGATAACAAATGTGACAAAAAATTAGCAAAATGCCTGTGGTTAAGAAATATGCTATCTGGTCCCCATTATATTGTCTTTGCTTGTAAAACCACTCTCATTCATCTTTAGTCTATCAGATTTGATATACTAGTACAGACCCAAATTACTTAATTTGTTGCATGACTTTCTTGTAGAGTCTTGGTGTTGCACTAGTTTCCTATTACTTCAAGCCCTTGGTGATGCTACTCTCTGAGTTTCTGTTCTGTCCACACTCACAGTATCCATACCATCCTGCAGTGATCCAATAATACTTAATGACAGGTATCAGGGTACAAAAGGGGAGACAACTTCAGCTTGAACAGTTTGCACAAATTGGGATGAGTGTAGATGAAATCTCTCCCTAATGCACTAACGCAGAACAAAAGGATTTATCTTCTTTTTGTTACCAAGGAAACCTTACAATTTAGTACTCATATTCACTTTTTAGATGGAAAATTCCCTAATTCTTCTTGGTCTTTTAACTTAAAACCCCTTTAAAAATTCCTATTTCAGCAAGGATTCATTTGGACCCTTGGTACCTCCAGTAGAAAGAACATAACTGGATATATCCACTAAATTTACCAAGGATATGAAAAAATCTGGTATGTCTCAATTTTTTCAGTGCCTTTTTGCAAGGCCTGATGTATTTTATTTAATTTTTAAATTAGGGTTTTGATTTTTAAATGCTTTTTACACTTAACCTTAGAAAACATGCTCTTCTGCAACATTTGAGTGGTACTTGACAGCTGTAGCTCTTAAAACCATTTCTACATTTTTACCAGAGATGCACCAGCTGCAGGCTGAATGTTTTACATGTAGCACTGTCTTGGTAGACACCTTGCAAATGTATAGTCTCGGCAGACACAAGCATTGCAGAAAAAGGAGGACCCCTTGCAAATGCAGTTGGGGCATTTGCTCAGCATCAGATGTGCAGACGTGGAGCTCAGGGACGTGGTTCAGTGGTGGACTCGGCAGGGTGAGCTTTATGGTTGGACTTAATGATCCTTTCTATCATTCTATGATACATCTGTGTACTACAATTTCCAAGAGAAGCAAGAAGAAAAAAATAACATAAAAAGAATGAGGTTAAGGGAGGCTTTTTAAGGGCAGCAGACCCCACTGTGTGAGTACTAAAGCAGTAGACTGTCTGCAGCACCTACAGTTTTAGAAATCTGAAGAGTTCCCCTGAAGATTAAGAAAATGAGAATAGATGGAAAGTTGCAAGAAGAGAAAATGGTGTAGGTTTGCAGCAAGAACAAGGTCAACATTAGGTTAATTGCAGTGATATTTCAGAGATTTCAACAGGGAGATTTAAAAATGAAAGAGACAACAAAGAAAACAAAGCCAGGAGTTTCAGGACATGGACGAGCCCAAGTTTTGGCCCTGGAGCAAATGTGAAGCGAAAGTGCGACTCAAGTATGACGAATTTGTCTTTCATGTAGGAAGAAAGACTGGTGTTTTTGAAACACTTGGTAGCTGGACATTGCAGTGTAGACAAAAACTAATAGCCAAGACAGATAGACAAGGAAAGAAAATAAAAAACAGTGTGTGTCTTATCTATCATTATTTCTCACATGGCAATGGAGGGAACACAGACTACTGAGTTTTCCACAATGGTCCCAAGTTAACCATTCGAAAAGAAAAGGCCGTGACTTCCAATTTTGAGACACTGACCTTGTGACACCATTAAATAATTGACATTAAAGTACTGTTGTAAAGGACACTAAAAGAAGGTTCTTATGTTAGGTGACTTACAGAATGTTATCGTAACTCCTATGTTGTTGAGTAGATGATTAAGAAATCTGAGTTGACCACAAAAAAACCCAACCAAATCAGAATAAAAGAAGCGCAAAGATGCCCTTCATCAAGTGTGCTTAAAAGCTGATATAATTCCATATGAGATAAAAAATCTAAATGTGTATTACACATATAGATCCTTTATGTAATAGTCAAAGGACTGAGCTTCAATTTATACAGACTTTATGCTGAAACAAAGAGGAACTGGACATATATTAAAAATAAATATAAAAGTAGATACTGTACAGAATTTCTCCTTACTCTTACAGCAGTACATCTCAAGGACAATTATGTTAGATAATTTTTCCTTTCATTTAGTAGTTTCTAACTACAGGCAATTGGCTTAGGCAACAGAGGAAATGACCTGAAACATATTCTTAGATCTGGTATGTACATACCCATACAAAATTAAAATACTGGGTATTGGCTTTATCTAAGGAAAAACACTGTGTGTGAATATATGTATCATATGCTCAAATAAAATGAGCGTCTTCATATGGTTTCTATATTTTAAAAAGACCAGAATCAAAAGACATTTACTGATGTCCTAATGCATTTAAAACCCAAACTCATAACTTACTCAAATATTCCTTCTCTGTCTTCATGGGTGAATGAGCAAACAGCTCAGAGGAGAAGCAAGCACCCTGCAGTGTTCCCTGGACCCATTCTCGCCTCGGTCTGCTTGGAATAAACTATTTCTGCTCCTGCCTTGCATGCCAGCAAGAAACCCAGGAACAGAAAAGGGTGCTGGTGGATGCCCAGATCTGGATTTGATAGCAGATGGGATGTGGCCAGCACATGAACTGCAACTTAAGATCTTGGAGACTCTCTCATAATAAAAACATTATGAAATGTCTTACTGGAGACCTTGGAGGTTTACTAAAGCAAAGGAAGGATTGCACAAAGCCTTTTCTCTCCTTGCTTTTCCTTTACACTTTTCCTTCTACGTAATGACTTAAAGATTAGCTTTTTCACATTCACAGCAGCTGCCTGAACTGCAAAAGCTACTTAGAGCATGCACCTCCATTTTCTCCTCTTAGTCTTAAAGCTTTGGAGAATTTAAAAGGCATCTTTGTCTCAGCTGAACTGAATGGAAAGTGGCATGCATGAGAACGTATGAAAATGAAAGCTTTATTTTTATTTTAATTACATAGGTGGTTTATCTCTCTGCTAAGAGCAGCCCCAAAGCCTCCCTGAGGAATGGACTTGCTCGATGTACAGAGAGCAAAGCTGGCCAGTTTCCCAAACACCTGGAACCTGCCTGAGCCTGGCCATATATTGCCAGGGAGGTCTGCAGGAGACTGGAAAGATCACCCTTGGCTCTGGAGATCACTAATGTATTGGTTCTACACTGCCCTGTTCTCCTGCCTCATATGCAGTTTTGTACCTGGAAAAGCTATATATGTGTTGCTATAATTGTGTGCATATTACAGTTTGCACTGCTGTGCATGAATCAGCTTTGCTGAAGCAGGACAGCTACTTTTCATGTGGAGAAGCCATTATTACTACTTTTTTGATGTAGAAAAAACGGCTGCTAAACATGCATAGCAGTTAGATGAGAGAAATGAAGTATTACCTTCATTGCTAAAGCAGCTTATCCCACATTCTGTTCCTTGCTGCATACATCTTCTGCCACAGAGCATTTCTCCTGGTATTTACTCTCCTCTGTAGATGTTAATATGTGGCTGTGCCTGTTCATGTCATTTTTAGGGATTTCTGAGACCTAAAGACCTCCGTTTTTCTTTTCCCTTTTGACAGTTAGTATCTTCCCTTTTAGGTAGTAGTTCTAACTTCTACTGAGCTGAAATGCAATTGTAAGGGACTTACTGAGAAATCCACTAAAAAGATGTCAGACAATCTTGCCTAACCTGACATTAGAAACTGTGAAAATAAGGCTGCAGAAAAATACTTATGCTTGGTATTGCACATTAACCCCATATGTCTCCTCTGGGACCTCCCAGCACACATTGCTCTCCACTGCTGGCGCCAAGAAGTTAAAAGGTCTGCGTGTTTGCTGTAATCAATTCAGAAAGCAGGTAACACCGAGCGGATGGGAACAGACTTTGGGCTCAGCATGAAGCAACTCCAACTCCGTTTAGCTATAGGAGTCAAACTGACTGATGGTATAAAGTAAATAATTCCCCAACTCATTCTCAAACACAGAAAAGCTACATACTTGTATTTAAAAAAAAAAAAAAGATAAAAAGAAAAGCACGCGCCTGTAAACCAAATAAAGTAATTCTATTTCTCTTCACAGGTTCTGCAAATTTGTCTTGCACTGCTGTAACGCTGCACAGCTCAGCACGGTGCAGACAAACAAACCATCCTTGCCTTTGTGCCATGAGCTTAATCTCAGATCAAAAATATCATAACATATTTCTGTGAATGGAAACACAAAGAGCTCAAAAATGAGAAAAAAAAAGAAATTCTTACCTTGGGCAGGATCAGGTGGGCCAAACTCCAAAGAGTATCGCAAAATGAAGTTGTTATTCCACACATACAGCTGGTTGTCTCTGGGGTTGTAATCCACTGCGGCGATGTACTGGTACTGGTTGGGAAAAGGAATGTCCACGTGCTCGCCTCTGCTTAACCTGGTGTTGTAGATGTAATCGATGGCGTTCCTGCCGGTCTCGCTCTCGTTGTCCTGATACACCGACCGCACCACGTACAGGACACCACATATCATGAAAGCATTGGATGCTGCCCGCTTGTCGTAGGTTGTTTCCCAGGTGGCTTCAAAGCGCAGAGTGTAGGGATTCAGCTGGCTAATTACTATCATCCCGTTGTTTTGCTCTGTAGCATAAATTACCCACAAGCCATTTTCATCAACTGCCAAGTCAATATCAGTCTTTCCTCCCCATCGGTATGGAGAGGTGTCATGGTAATTAGCATAATTGATTATGGCCTCTCCACTCTTAATTCTAGTCCTCAAGTCAAATTTCACTATGTTGCGAGTTCTTTCCTTGTTAAAAAAGACAGCGCCGTCATACACTACAAATCCAGTACCATCCACTCGGTTTGGGAGTTTGTACGTTGTCTGCTGGCGTCCGTTTTGGAAGTCCTCTAAAGAAGCATATTCTATCAAAGTATCGGTGCGATACGGAGTCCATGGCATGAAGTATATTTTATCTGCAGCCTGGAGAGGGTCTTTGCACCAAGCACCTGCTTTCTGTTCAGCTTCATATAAATACGGTGAGTCCACAATTGCTTTCAACGTCCCCGGGCAAACAAAAACTAACAGTCACAGAGAGAAGTAAGACAAGAATTACGTCAAATTAAGACTGTCTCATAGTAAAAATTAAAAAAAAAAAAGAAAAAACCAAAAAGGTAGGTAAATCATAATGACTGTGTCAGGAAGAAAAAAAAATCAATTTAATTGGCACTAGATTATACCTTATGTTATAATTAATGCAATTATCACCCTTTATCATCCACTTTTCTTAAAGTTACCATGTTCTTGCTGTACCAGTATGGAAAGTGGATGGGAACTGTTTTCACCAGTACAGACCAAGGCTCAATGGCATACACAGACAGCTGAAAATGTAGAGCGACTCTTGCATTTTCGTTTCAGACTTTTAGTGAGTACACATTAACGCTCCAGAGCTTTTAACTGGTGTGCAGCAGTATGCTAGGTCATTTCAGTCCAAAAAAAAATCACATGAACTTGTTTAGAACTTTAAGAAGTGGTGAGGCTGAAAAAGGAGGTGCCTCGATTAAAAATAAAGGAACAAAACAAATCATCAGGTATATAGAGAAAGCAATTAGGAGCAGAGAAAACAAAACACAACCAAAGCAATGAATGAAACAGACCAGGAAACCCTGTAACCATGGCATGCTATGGAGAGGGTTCTGGAAGCCAGGCAAGATGACACTTGATTAACAAGAATTTACCCAAGGGTGAGAGAAAGAGAGGGAAAGAAAGACAAAGAGAAAGGGAGAGAAAATAGCAAGGGAGTCTTCCCTCCAGCCCAAGTACTTCAGACACTATACCCCGCCACCTACTTTAAGCAGCCAAGTCACTTTATTGCAAACAGTCGACTTCTTTATGAGGTGTACTTATGAGATCCTGCTGATTATCATAATATAAGAGTGTTGTGGGGAGGGGAAGGGAAGAGGTTAACATCCATAAGGCACATAACAAGGAGCTGGGGTTTGGACTGTATACGTTATTTACCTTTTTGCTCCACTTCTATTTTAAGCATCGGAAGAAAAATAAAAAAGTGCAAGGAAAAAAGAAAGAAGATTAACATAAATTGACTATTAGTCTAAAAGATTAAATTAGTAACAGACGCTAAATATAGGGAGAATAAGAACTGCACTATATTGGATAAAGAGAAACAGACAACAGGATAACCTAGCAGGAGAGAGATTCTACGGTTACACAAATGAACATGGATCAATCATTTTAGTAGATTAAGGAGGGAATACAGATATGTTGGCATGTAGTTTCACTTAGTGAACCTGAATAAATAATGAATTACTTCACTAATACATGCTATATACACTCTTCTTCTTCTAAAAGTATAATGCTAATCAAGTTGGTTTTTAAGTAACATAATTTATCATATATGTGCAAGTGCACATATACATATTATATTAATTAGATAATTAGAAATACAAAATTCAGCATATCAATTATATAGGTTTGCATATGTGAATATTAAACATCTTTGCCCCAGACATTTCCCTGCTTTTCTTTCTTGTAAGGAAAGCAGCTTGCACACTTTGGCTCTCCTTAGGCTTTATTTTGTTTTCCTGAATGTTAATCTTGAGACCTTTTGCCACTTCTTAGTCTATAACTGCAAAACCAGACTAGAAGGAATAAGCAAAACACATCTAGAAGAAAAGAAGCAAAAGCACAGTAAGCAAGAGGAAAAGAGAAGAAAAAATTAACAATTAGCTCATTCAGATATTCTCCAGCATCATCGATTAAGCCCGAAACAGCAAGCTAGTATGCAATGACAGCCATATTGTTTAAAACAAACATCCATCCTGCCACCGTACACGGAAGACATAAACCGAACCCAATTAACAAAGTTATATTACTACAGCAATTTTTCCCTCAGGAAGTTTTAAGGAAGTTACAGAAAGATATATAGCTGAAGCCCAGCTAGTAAATAGCTTTTCAATAATTATTTGCAATAAAACCTATTTCATATACTCTGTGGCCTTTGAAGTATGCTCCCTTGATTTCATAAAATGACCTGGAAAATGACAGATGTACCAATTTGTGTAACAGTAGCTGCTGATACCAGCGAAGTGTATCAAAACTATTTGCACAGCTATTACATTTTCTGTATTACAGTATTAGCCTGAAGAATGCCTTTGTATGTTTCATTAAAAGTTTTTGACTTTCAGTTTCATTTAATAAAATTATATGATTATTTTGAGAGTGATATTGGCTGATCGGATCTAGTGTTTCTTCAAGAAACAGTTCCATAACTTTACAGGGGAACTGGAGGGGGTTAGTATTTTCAAAATGAACAGTAGTTTTCCTAGCCTTTGTACTGTTGTACAAAGTACTTTGTACATCTTTACGTAAAATACTCGTTCTTCTGCAATTTGTAATTCTGGAGTTATTTGAGTAAACAGAAGATATATTCTGAGGTGAACTCTTGGGTTTCACCATTAGTATTAATGACTTTCAGATAATTCTGTTTGTGAACTTCTACGCATGTGCTTATTTCTCGCCAAAGAGCAATATTGATATTCTACCTGCTTAGAATTAGTAATAGGAGAGGGAAGGAAAAAGATAGGGATAACTAAAATCATTAGTGGCATGACTGCTCTGCATGCACTGGTGTACAGCTGTACATTTTTCAGGGACAGATGGGCTTATTGAAATAAACAAATGCTGTAAAGTACAATCAATACACACAGAGAGAGAATAAAACACTTTAAAATGTTTTCTATTGAATTCCTGAGTCCAAAATAGGCTTAAAATAAAAATGCACAGATGTACAAAATGGCACTTTCGATGTTCTTCTTTATAAAAGGGCTGATGTCTGTTAGTCAAAGTGTTAACATACATTGTGGAGCATGAGAGAAATGTTAAGTATAGTACTCTCAATTTCTTTGTAATTTAATCCACAACACTCTTATTTCAGGACAAAGCAGTGCCTATCAAATTTGTCTGGAATTTTTGCTGGAGATCCAACTGAGTATCTGAAAAGTTGTTTTGTTGGGGATGCAAAAAAAGAAGCTTTTATTAAGTATTTCAAACTTAATTAAATTTACAAAATTAAGTACTTTCAAATAAGCAAAGCAGCTATGTATTTCTGGAGGCCAGCAAAAGATAGAGGAGCTCATAAACTGCATTTTGTACAATGGTGACAGCAACTCCACTGCGTAAGAACTCCCACCTTTCACCACAAAACCTATTATGATTGCTGTTTGTCATCTCTAGCGGACTGAAAGCTACCACAGTGAGTACTGCAAATTTTGCAGTCTTACAGTAACTGAAGGTGAAATTCAGGAAAACTAAGAACCATTTGTACTTTGCGTACCAGTACTTTGTACCAGCACCAGTGTACCAGTACTTTGGTTCGAAGCACTGTGATCACTAAACTCCTCCCTTCCTGGGCCCACAAGAGCTTATCCCACCTTCCCAGCAAGTCTCTTATACTGAGACAGCTGCTATTTGCAAATCTAATGATTTCAGTCATCCTTTAAATTTAGATATGGAGCATTGGAACAAGTAAGGAAATAAAATTTTAGACTTGATAGCTGGAGTTTACCAGGCATCAAAAAAGGAGACTTGGAAAAATAACAAGATAGGCTTTGTGGGACAGGGAAGAAAGATGGTCAACAATCAAAATGGCTACTGAAGCACAATGTGATTTGAAATCAACCTTCAAAACTCATTTTAGTAACTGGCAATCTTTTTGATGACTGGTGGTAATGATAGGTGATGCCTCTTATAGTTCTGGAATTGGGCAGTGTCATCACTGTACATGCTGCAGTTGACAAACTCTAAAACTTACAGACTTTGAAAAACAGGAAAGGATCCTGAATCCTGAATTATGATAGACACAGAATTACAGAGTTCAAAGGGTAGGCCAATGCAATTGACAGTAAACAAAAATAAACACTTTAAAATTAGAGTAACTACAAGTTAGAGTACAGGGTAGGCCGCGCTGTGGCACTATACTTCTGAAACTGGAAAAGAAAAGATTCCTGGAGATAGCAATACCCAATCAGTAGAACATATCCACACTTCTCTTCCTAAAACAGCATAAGAAATTATGTTTGAATATTATTTGCATCACATTTTTTCCTCTATGAGCTAGCCTACTGGAACTGGAAACGTAACTTCTTGTCACTTGACTGACCTCATGGTTTGGAATCAGATGCACTGCCCTCTTTTCTGAGAATTTGGGAATGAAAATAGTGCTAAAGCAGAAGTGGTCTTTGTGGAACAAAACTTTGGTTAGATTGGGGTAAGACATCACTCCTCAAAAGTGGCACAAGAAGAACAGTTACAACAAGCCACCAATACTACACACAGGAGGAATGGTACTAGGGATCACTGTTTGCAGTAGGCTTCCAAACCTACAAATGCTACAGGGAAAAAAATCAGCAAGCAACCATTTCACAATGACACAGCAGAAATGAAGAAAAAACAGATGATCTGTGCTTGGCCTTTAAAAACAGTGAAAGTTCATTGTGGTGAAGCAGTACAGAGTAGTATTTCAGTTTCAGAATTCTAAATTTTGCAGGAAACTGTATGGACAGTTTTGACAGAGCTTTGCTTATGCCAGAACTCATTTCCTTCCTTTTTCAATATATACTGTCACCACAGTGTTTTTGCATCTCAGACTTGGCCTGTTTCCTGTACCAACAGAAAATACGACTTCAGTTAAGGATTACTGCAGATCAAGAAATCCACGCTTAATAATAACTCAAGGGAATGATCAGCGCACTGCTCAAATTCCACTGCAAGCACAGCTATTTCTCTGTTGAGTTACAGGATGAGAGAGAAGTCACTGCAAAGAATGATCTTACAAGAAAGCAAAACCAGTTAAAAGTGTCGAATCTGCAGAACTTTCATGAACATGCACACATGTCAATAAAAAAAAGCATTAATTATTGCAAGGAAATAAGAAGTATATCTAAAGTTACTGAACTTTGGCATTACAAAGAATATTGTACAAAACTGCTGAAGTAGCCATAACTTTACATTTTTCTATCTCAATATGATTTCACTATTTACTTTGTTTTCAGTGAAAAACTCTATTTTAGTAGCTGATTCAAAGCACAATTGATATTTTGTCTTTAAATTAAAATCAAACATTTCTTTCTCACTCTTTTCCCCTTTGCTTTTAAAGAACACAGTGTGAGTACCTTATTAATGAATTATTCACTCTGAATCTGCGTTCATTTCTAACGAAGCACAAAATCCTTTTACAATGTCCCCCAACTGGGTCACTTGCCTCTGAATGTCGGTGCTGGGTTTTGCTGTGCACCCAAAGCCACCACAGCAGCAGGTAGCCTTTCAAGTAGATCATGATTAAAATTGAAGTCAATTCCTGCTTTACAAGTCTGTGAGCCAAGCCAATTTGTCAGCAACTGGTTGCGGGCAAAAGTACAAATTTCTATCTGGCCTATTGAATAGCTAATTTGAGTTTGTTTTCTGGAAAAACAGTAGCCTTAAAAGCCAAACACTTAAGAACACAGACAGACACTTGGCCAGCATCACACCATGGCTTCCTTCCACACTTTGTGAAGCTAATTGGAGGCCCTAGTCTGCAAGTGCTTTGCATGCATAATGGGTCCATGGGCCATAAACATATGCTTCTTTTCCATGTAACAGCACTCCAGCTTCAATTGTGAGGGCCAGAGGAAGTGAGCAAGAATAAAAAGATTATACTTACTGTAAGGAACACATTCATACTGAACTTCTAGATATTTGTATGTTCCAGGACAAGGATCAGGAAACACATCTGACCCAGTAACTACTATACACTGTGTTCGGTTGTTGCACCTGTAATGGGAAAAGAAAGCAAGCTAATTAATTTAAAATTACATTTAATTTGCAAGTTCATACTAAAGTACTACATTCAGTGCTAACTCTCTTCACACTTGGGCAGTTCAATCCATAAGACAACAAAGTTAATTAATACTAATTAGACAAAGTCCAAAAGAAGGCTTCAGGACAGTATTTTAGTTCAGGCTTCATACTTTTAAATTTGGAGATCGATGTTTTCTTAACTGTCCCCATTGGTAGAGATAGCTGTACCAAGCACCAAGTTTATACTGATTTGATACTACTGTTTAATAAAAAGAAAACAAAATGCAAAGATCATATGATTGAAAAAATGTGCAATTTTGAATCATGTATAATAACAACGAGTAATTCCTTCCATCTTTAGAGACATACATCCTGCTGAATGGTTTTACATCTCAGAGAGATTTTTCTTGTGATTCAAGGCAATTATTTTGGTTGGAACACCTATTGTAGACAAAGAACATTAGCATTTCCATTTTAATTATTTTAGTAGCAATTGGTGGACTCTAAGCTTCCTCTGTTAGGCTACAGGAAGCAGTAAAGAATGACCACTTGAGGAAATAAGAAAAACAGTTAAAAAGAAGAACTGCAAGAAAATTAATTAAAATGTACTTTTGAGGAGATTAAAACACAAAAAAATATTTGCTTTACAATGAAAGAAAATGCATTTTGATACAAAGAAGAACTTTATTATAATGCCTCTAATTGTGAGGATTTACTGAACCTCATGTTTTCGAAGGTTTTTTTAAATACTACTACTACTACTAGATTTTAGAGTATTATTATTTTTTCCAGAACAAATAAAAAAACCCAAACAAACAAATATTAGCTTGGAAGTTAAAAGTGAAAAAACAATCACCTAACCTTGAAGAGATGGTCAAAATGTAATACAGAAAAACAGTCACAAGGAAGAGGAAGAAAAAAAGAGAAGGTCAGGGAGTTTGGTGACTAAAAGACAAAGACCTTGGCTGATCTTCTCAGGGGTTAGTTTTGTTTGTCAGCAAACTGAATAACAGAAGTCTGAACTTAAGTAATAGACTAGCCTTTGACTCCAGCTGTACATCAATTTCTCTATTGCCCTACTGCTTCCCATACTCCCTGAATACCACATATCCAAAGTTAAAATAATCTGCCTTGTATCAGTGGCTTTCCACAGCTGTACAGTGCCAACAGGTATTAGAATAATCCATGCTACCTCATAAAAGGTAGAGCAAACACAATTCAAAGAACTCTAATATAAATCACTTCCTTTTTTATATAGTAATCAAACTAGCACAGAGCCGGTCTAGACATGCTGTGCCTCTCTGCTGAGCAAACTCGGAAACAACAGCTCTTCTGACTCCATCAGTTAACTCTTCTTTTCTTTTTCCTCTTTTTAAGTTGCTTATTTCTACCATCATAAGGCTCACAATTGCAGAACTAATTGGAAATAGTCAGGGATTTCTGTATACACACAACCATGGATACAGATAGATGGTGAGGAATTCATCTGCCACCTTTTCCAGAAGGCACAGCCAGGTCCCCTGCACAGCTATTGCACAAATAATGTGGCCCCACTCCCATCCCAATGGAACAGTCAGTCAGTGCAGCAGCTCTTGCAGGATGTTAGAGAGTCTGGAACAACTCTGACACATCCAGGGGCTTCAGACCCAGGCTGAAGTGGTGAAACATGCACCCAGCTTGCTGAGAAAACCATTGTACTCGGTCTGTAACACTGAAAATCTACACACAGGCCCTCCCACGGAGGACAAAGTGCTGCTCTTGTGTGTGTGGTGTAGATGGAGGCTGCAGAAGCTGGAGAAGGCAATGTGGCCCCAAACCTCACAGGCCTCTCTGCAATATCCCCAATACAGAGTTTTTTATGTGCCATACCTCAGGTACACTAACCAGCATGAGAAAATCTGGAATGTAAGATTTTGTAACAAATTTCTTTAAATTTGTGTTTCTTTAGCAAAAACCTCACGCTGAAACCAAAATAATTCCTACAAGACTTCTCCTGGTGCATCATTCAGTATGATGGTTTCCACAGCTTTGAGCTGTATGAAAATTTTATTTTATACTAAAGTGAGCAGCAATTAAGACAGAATTATTTATTTGTTACTAAATAAAATGAATACGTGTCGGGAGAAATTGCTTGAGAATTAAACTAACCAAGGTCGTGTTTAGTGGTGGGGAAAAGAAGGACCCATTTCCCTGTGAAGAGTGGCTTTCTTCAGTTTCATTTTCCCCCAGTAAAAGATTGATAATGCTGCCATCAGCCAAGAAACTGAGAAGAACTTCATGCTAGATTTTATCAAAAGGATGTGTAATAATTATTCAGAAGAAAATGCAGGTTTTTCTCTTTGTACAGTAAGTGTCAAACTTCAGGCATTGAATGGTATTTATAGGAAATTGATGACACTCTAAAAACTTTTGACTATTCCTTTATGAAAAATTTCACCTGCTGTGCATATGGTCACCTTTTGCCCACCTTTGGCCAAACTCCAAACTCCAGTTACAAAACAATGAGCTATGCCCACTGCTGCAGTATACAGCAGTGCTACCAGGCCCACCAGCATCTCCCCGAGAACTGCAAATACTTGAATAACTACATGAATACTGTATTTGTGCTAAAAGTTGTAGGTTTTCACATTCAAATCACTGATTTTGCTGCACTGTTGGCTGTATTTTATAAAACTTGAGTAATTTACATGCACTTCTAAGATTTCAAATTAAAAACACTTGATTAGGATATTCACAGTTTAAAAAGCCAACATTCAGGTAACTATTTTTTACATAGTTGGAGCTCATATTTCCATTAGAGTGAGACCTTCAAGAAAAACCAACAGCAACTATAGCAGCTGTCAATCCTAATTCATGGGTTACAGAGAAGAGATGAAGAATAAGTGGACTTTGTAGAGGTAGTTCTGAGACAAGTAATTCAGGATATTTACACTACTGTGATTTGTTCTCTGGATAAATTAAAGTCTTCTGTTCACTGCAGTGTTTTTTTCTCTAACACCAGGGATACCTCCCTGTTAGCTTTCGGCCTATAGTTCTGCTGCTGTCTGCAAAAACCATTTTACAAACTGGTAAGGGTTTCAGTTGAGCTTCTTTAAGTCAAGAAGCACAGAACTCTGTGGTATACTGGACAAAAGACTCCACTCTCCACAGAATAGCTCTAAACAGCAGATTATCCTACATGGCTACAGATTATCAAAGCTACCTCATCACTGCTATAGCAGAACTTCATAATTTTGAGAAACCTTTACACTTAGAAACAGTGTGCTTAAAGAAGAGGATATTGCACTGTTACAGCCTTAAATCTGCTGACTCATTCATTTTTGTAATGGGCAAGCACCTTTTGTGTCACAAGATTCTCCAGAACAAGTCTATTGTGGAACTAAAGTGCCTGGCAATTTGAAAAATTGGCCTAGACACCATCAGGAAAAAAAAAAATTCCAAACCTCAAAAACCTGAACTGGCAAATAACTTGAAGTTCCTCATTCATTTTAACCAAAGTTTTTTTTTCTAGACAATATACTGTTAATTTGGTCCATCTATTCAAACTCATGTAGAATTGTTCCAATTCTGGTGTGATACAAACCAGCTGTAATTTCTGCAAATTTAAGAAGACAAATCACAAATACTTTGGTGTTTCAGTGTTTGTAATCTAGTGTTTAAATTCTCAGTAGGTTTTAAGTAACATTTAAGTGTTCTGCAATCTACATAATTGCCTACTTTCCCAGCATAAGTCAAAATACGGACATTTTCAGGGAGTTATGTACGATCTTAAAATTCATAGGATCTCACACTGAGAAATGTCTTCAAGCTCAAGAACAATTCACGATATTCACAAAGATTTATGATACAATGGCTTTGTCATTTACAAGGAAATACAGCAGATCAGCAAAGAACTCTGTATAAACTCAGTAACAGTTAATTTAGGAAAGGTAATATATTAATTAAATTAGAAACACTAGTTAGGAAAAGGCTACCTGTAGTAGTGAAAGAATGATAATTCAGGTTCTTGTGCTAGCAGAGATGACAGTTTTGCAAGGGGAAATGCAGGAATTACCACTATTCTAATGAATGCAAGGAGCAATTGTGTACTCTGACACTCGTTTCTTCTGTATTTTAGTATGAATGAAGAAAGGTTACATCTTCATAATGCACATGCATCACTTAGAGTAATCTAAAAATCAAATGGAGTGTTTAATTAACAGTTACAGTATAATGTCTGAACTCCTTTCACCTCAAGAAGAAGACTGTGCAAATGAGGAATGGCCCTTCACATTTCAGATGAATACAGAAAGAAAAAAGAAAGTAAAGCAGCTCCAGCAGGGCTGTTATTATCTTCTGCTCATGATGTAGCCATGTCCCTGCTGCATCCATCCTCTCTGCTCAGCTTTAAGCACTGCTGTATTTTCCATGATAATATGTTTGTATTTCAATTCTAATCTTGACTTGTACAATTCCCAACAAATTGCTTTTGCTTTTTTTTTTTTTATTATTGTTATTATCTTATGCTTATTATTGCAGTTTTTCATGTGCAATGTATGGAGATGAGATTCCATGTGCAATCTATTGTGTGAGGTGTTTTAATCAATAATCTTGTTCTGCTGATTAAGCAGGGGCTTCTGTTTTGGCAAGATAACATTAGTTTCTCCTGTCATGCTCCCAAAGCTATCGGGAATCTTCAGCAGATCATTAGATATGCTACAATAAAGCTTTGGTACATTCTCTTTTCTTTCTTAAATTACTTCTTCACTGTCCTATCACTCCTCGTCACTGCTGGCACTGCATTATTATTACAGCTCCCCTGAAACTTGCACTAGAGCTATGTCTGCAGGCCATAGGATGCCATTTTCAATTGAAGCTTCTGCTTGAAAATATAAATTAAGAAAATTTCATTATCTCCTGCCAAGGGCCATTATTCACCATTGTTCTAAGAAAGATTAAAAACGCACAATCTATGGACTTGAACAAATACTCCAGCATTAAAATGAAAAACACAGTGTATCATGACTGGACCAGAAAGTGAAGCACTGGGGTCTGAGAAACAGATTCTGGAAAGAAATTAGCACTGCATGGATCAAACTGACTGACTGAAGGAAGAGGTCATCTTCATGGGCAAGTCACATCTGACACAGAAAGATACAAACAGATCCTTTTCAAGCGGTTCTTGCAGTTTGCAAAAATATGGTATGTATGAAATAATGTCCACATTGTAATTTATCCCTCAAATGCTTTTTTTTTGCATACAGAACTTTGACAAAGATAGTAACATAAAAGGAACACCACGTTATTTTGAAAAGGATATGGATTAATGTATAGCCAGAAAAGAACTATCAAAATAATTCTGTGCATTTCTAATGGTGTATTTCTGTGAATGTAGTGTTTCCTTAAGTTGAGTAAAGTGCAAAACCAGAAAACAGTCACATGTAATTCACTATTTCAAAAAAAAGGATACCATATAAACCCACATTTAATAAATAAAATTCATTTTTAATAACTTTGATCCATTAAAAAAACTATCTTGGTATGTTTTGAAACTTTCAAGTCAGTTCTGACAATATTTCTCTTTCAGAATATTGATTAAATACTTAAAAGCTAGCACAATGGCATGTTCCTGCATATCGCCTGCAGCAACCTGCTTAAACACCACTTGAGGCACGTAAACTCCGAGCTGTAGCACCACATACTCCATATGGTCTTCTTGTTCCTTATTCACCCTGGATGAGCTGCAGTCTGAGTAAAAAGATACGGGAATATGGGATGAATACACTTCATGTGATGACTTACACTGAAAAATTCCTGAACCTCGGCATCCAGAGTAAGTAGCTGTCTTTACAGATGTATTCCTAATGGTCTACAACTGACATGTGAGAGGTGTTTTTGCTTTTGTATGCATATTCACTAAACCTCCACTCCTGTCATTAAATGCAAAGTTACATATGTAGGAAGATGTCAGATATTACTTAAATGTTTTGTTGTATTAATTTTGTCTTGGAAAGTATGTACAAAACTTAGATATAAAATAGAGAACAGAGATTTTATTTTAGAGGTGTTTAGATACATAAGTATGAACAAAGACATGCCACAGTAGATAAATTTAAGGAATGTATTTAAATTCTGAATTTCAAATTCACCTCACAAGCCATACATTATTATTTAGTGAGACCTAATGAGTTAGCAACTTAAGCCTAACCAAAGCCTGGAAAAAAGACCTGCTGAGAAAATCCAGCCTTCCTATAAAGCCTGGATTTAAAGCAGGATTGGCCAGCCATTGCTGCCATTTCCACAATGCTCAAGCACTATCCTTCCCACGCAGAATGAGTGAGCAGGTGCATCCTACAGAGCCACATGCCCTTAAGCCTAGATACATAATCCTGGAACCGGCCTTTTAAAACCCAGGAAGACACACTGACAATGTTGCTTATTCATGTGGAAGATTTTCTAAAAATTATTTTTAAGTTAGAAGCCTCAAAACTATTATAGAGGAATGAGCACGCAAAAAGAAAATAGCACATATTTTACAGAGCTCAAAGAGAAAACAGATTTAGTGAGCTGTGTTTGGTAGTTTTCATAATCTAAGAAAAAAAAGGAGATACATGAGCGGGTATGATAGCAGAATTTGGCCATAAGAGCTGTGTCTAGATATTGGTGACTCTCCTATGACTGCTAAAGCAGTGAGGCATCCTAGACCTTGGTTTGAAAATTCATGAACCAGCCCTGGGGTTTTCTGTGCACCTGGCAACGTGACCATTACAGCAATAAATCTAGGGAATTTGGATGAAAAATATTTGAGGCAAATTAAAAAAAAACGGTTTTATCCTTCTGTTTTCTTTTTAAATATAATATTGATGATTTCTTGAATCTGCCTAATTATCAAGTAAACATATATATGGAAGTTAAATAGTGTATAATTAATATTGTAGGAGAAGGTGCACCATAGCCTTGGTTTTTTTGCCCAATAAAAAAATGCAATAATATTTAATTGTGCTTTCCTTATACAATATAATCTTGTGGGAGTCTAAGGGTACACATTAAGCATAAAAACTCCAGATAGACAATAAAACACAGCATAAAATATGCAACTCCCATAGGCCTTTTCTTAGAATTACCCAGTCTGATTCACTATCAATGAATGTGTATGGCAAAGTAATTTAACAATATTTCTTGCTTTCAACCTCTTCTTACAACTTTAATACATTTAGTTATGACCCATTTGCCTTTTAGTATTCATGTCTCTAACTTCAAAGCAGTCACTGTTAAAATGAGGAGTCTTCTCACTTACCCACATCTAAGCTATCAGAAATAGTTTTTTCTTGTTACAGTTCATCCTTGTTCTAATACTTTGCTTATTGGTGTAAATGCTATTATTATGGGGTTATCATTAACCTGAAACTGGAGCATCAGATAAAATAGGGAGAGGAAAAAAAAAAAAGAAAAACGAAAAGAAAATGTGGATTCCAGTGGAATATATAACTCCTGCTTTCTCTTGGTATTTTTAGGTGCTTTTTATAATCCCACTTTTCTATCTAGACTACTTTCTACCACATATACCAAAGGCCTACTAGACCAACCAGAGCTTGTGAGGAGATGGCTGTAAATCAAGGACTGTAAAACAAGTATCAAAGATGCAATGATGTGTGCGAAGTGAACGGAACAATCTCCTGGTGAGGTCTGCATAGGTGCAAACCCAAACCCCGTAACAGTATGAAGAAGAAGAGACCTGTTCTTTAGAGAAAATATTTCTAATGCAAACCCACCTGAGGAATAAGAAATGAAAACACAGTAATTTTCATAATAATAATATTTGTGATATTATTTATGTGCATGCATATTTGCAAGCTGCAGCATGGGATTAGAAGCAGTGTACATCTTAGAACACCAACTCAGCCAAGCAGATCCGCACTGCTGAAAAGCAATAAGTTCAAAAGATCCAATTAAATGTTTCACCATTTAGACAAAATAAATAGCCTGCAGCTATGCTTACTTACTAATGAAAACTTTAGTAGTGCAGCATTGTCGTATCTGAGCAGTTTACACAGATTATTCACACCGAATGAGCACGAGTGCAGCATCACGCCTCATGTGTTGAGCAGGTTTCAGGGGAGAAATGTGGGGAGGTGTAATAAGCCCAGAGCTTTACGAAGGGGCACTTATTTCAGAGGCACAGTGCTAGAGCAGAGCTATAGAAAATCCAAGAGAAAATCCTGAAGCACAGTGTCTGATCCTTAAGAATAACACTGCAACAGACTTGCAGGAGAAGAGACTACCAGGTAGAGAGTATAGGATAAGAGCAAAAACCCTCTAAAATTCTTTTTTTGCAGCACTGTTGATCTTTTTTATCCATGGCTTGGCATGCAGCATATTCATAACATAGTTAAAAGTTATGTAACTTAAGACAGCTTCTGAGTCATTTTTAAATGAGTAACTTGAAGAATTACAATATTGAAAACATGTAGCCTTATTCTTCACGTTAATTTGCACAGATCTGAAATACATTTTTAACAATCACCCACTTTAATTACTAAAATAAGGTATTTTAGATGACAGGTATGATTTGTCACTGCAACTTTTGAAACACAGATGCCTTCGTACACTTTCAATGCTCACACTTCCACGAGACCTCCAGGTCTGTGCAATGCAAATTCAGCTTGATCCGCTATGGGTCTCCTGAGTTTAACACATCTCTTCTGCTTACAGAAATGCATATTCAACAACAATTATTTTGCCTCTAACAGGAAATTAAGATTTAGTCATTTACAGAATTAGCCACTGAGACAACCAGATTCCATACAGTCCTTTGGCTTCCCTGTGCAACGGGCAGGATGAGGACAATTTCACATGGGGCATGCACTGGGGGCAACCCTAATTCAACTTTAACACAGGCATTCACCTTGAATAATTAAAAATATTATAGCCTGTATCAATTAGGAGAAATTATTTATAAAAATGTTCACCTATTGCAGTCAGCATATGGAAAAATGATCATATTTTTAACAAGGGAAATGGAAAATCGCTATGGGATGCCCTACTTAGATTAAATTAGCGAGATCTTGTTACCAGACCATATAAAAGTTACACCATAATAAGATGTGACCTTGCAGAACCTTGGAGCCAATCTGTGATTTTTTCCCCCTATAACCCTTCCTAATTATCTGCGAAGTTACAGACCCTTTTGTGGCAGATTATTTTTCTGTGAATAGTGAGGGGTTTTGGGCTTTTAAATATTTAATTAGTCTTCTGATATGAGAATTGTTGCACATGCCAACTGCTTCGATTTTCAAACTGTGTTCATCCTAATTATGTTCAGATTTAGATTGGTCATCCCAAACCTCTCACTCTTGTAATTATTTACTCCTTAAAGATCATTCAGCAGAGAAATATTTTTCACCCTTATGGCTCTTTCTTTCCACAAATGGCTTTTCTGGTCCGTTAATTACCCACTCAGAGGATTAGAGTTTGTAATAATGCAAGAGATCCTGCATGTAAGATGGGTTTTACAGGGTGAAAAAGAATAAATTATTTTTTGTAAACTTGCCTTGGGGAATATCCCCTTTTTGGGTTATCGTTTTCATCATAAGAGGCCATGTGCCCACTGCTGCATATCCACCAATTCCATAGGGCTACAGAGTGACTCAATTATACAGCTCAACAGAACTCAGAGCAAAATGCTGAGCAAGAGGCTAAAGACAATTTGCTTATTTTAAGATTCATAAAAGTGAATTCTGCTAGCAAGAAGGTACAAACCTTTTTCTCATAATTTTTAGTGCAGATTTCATGGTCTTAAAGTTACGCATATTTAACTGGTAACTAATAATAAAATTACAACTTTTCTCATTTCATCTGCTGATTTTTTCCAGAAGTGCTGTCTCTTGGTAGATCTTTAATCAACTCTGTAACAGTGGTGTCATTTCCTATTAAAATGTGTCTGAGAGTCCTCACTACAAGTACTTTCTTTTCTTCTAAAAGGAATGCCTGTCACAAAAGCACTGTTATTCATTACCCACAGTGATGTCTGGATCTAATTATCATCTGGAAAGCTTGCAGGGCTTCCAGGTGTAGGAATTCCCCTGCAAAAGTATGCTGTTCTAACTTGGAAAGCACAATCACACTTTTTCTTTGCAGTCTGAAGTTAAGGGATTAAGTTACTGATTTGAACTGTGTACTCTCTGATTCCTGGAACTTCCAGTTTTAAGCCCAAGGAAGTTTAGGGGACTGTTTCTGTTTGCTTGTTCCCACATCTGCAAAAATCCTGTCTATTCTGCAGTTGATTTTTATACAAGCCATGCAGATTCACCACTGTAAAACATACACCAGAAAATTCACTGGCCTCACTTTGTCAATGCACAGATAATCTTTAATTTTGTAAAAAATACTCATGATCTAATCCTTTTATCAACCTGTCTACCACTGAAGGAGTCTCGTGCTGTCACAATTAAAAACTGCATGTTAGCCATACATAATACTATGTTACATTTGATGCAAATCCTTTACTACTGAAATAAGCACTGGGCTGACAGCAGGAAGTGGCTGATAAGAAAGCAACAAGGCACTGCTGATGGCATTCATGATAAGTGAGCTCTAACTCATATGTGTTCTGTCTACAGTACATTACCCAAAGTGCTCCTGTTTTAAATGTGACTCCAGGAGGTGTTCTTTTGCTGCAGCTCTGTCACAAAGGCAGCAAAATTATCCAAGAAAGCTAAATACACAAAGTAAATTATGCTTTTCATACCCACCAGTGATGCTGGCACCAGAATAATATAACAAAAGTAATATCACTGCTGCTACATCCTAGATGAGAAAACACCTACAGTTTCATGAGTGTAACAGTATAGTTGAACTCAATGTCTGTAATAAATTCAGTAAACAGGGAAAGATTATGGGTTCAGAACTGTCACGTTATTGCTACACTTACAATTCAGCCTAAAAGAAAGTATTTAATCGAGCACAAACTCTTGAGTTATGGTGAAACAATTTTACAGTGCTGCAAAAAGGTGTGTATTAAATACATTCCCAAACTGCTCCTTCATCACAGAGACATGCATCACAGGAAGCAAGGTATCTGAGAAGCAACGAAAAGTAAGGTTAAAGAGCACAGATTACTGCTAAGAAAGGAATATAGATGCCTTTGCACCTACAACAGAAAAATACACATCTTGCCAGATGAAACATTGCACTGGTTCGTGTCACTAAGAAGGAGGAAGACTTCTTCCTCCAAGGTGTTCAAAGTGCAGGACTTTGGTCAGGGCAGCTTGTCCAGTGAAATGATTTCTCTGCCTCATTTCTTCTCTTTTCTTCTGTTTTGCATGTGTATGTGTGTGTGTGTCCATGTGTGCGTGTATGTAGTAGAACAATTTGAAATTCAAAGGTTCCTATAGTTACTGTATTACCGGGTAAATCTGAAAAAAATGGCTTTCAATAGTAAATTTGTAGTAAAGCTTCTGTACTGCAAGTGTATTGTAAATCAGGTTTGACATAGAAAAAAATTCCTTGTGGTAAGAACCTTTCCTTCCCATTGATATGTCTACAGTGGGCTAAAAATATCCCGAATACTGAGTATTCGGTCTATGTAACACTCTTAAGACTGCATTAACTTCATTGCAGTCACTTGTTTTATAGGCTCAGTTCATCATGACCTATAAAATGTTAAGCTGAAGTGCTTTAAATATCTGCTAACACCATGTGCAAGCCTGGGAGTACAAGGCACTGTGCTGTGAAGCGGCAAAGACAGTGCTCTTCTGAGAAAGTAGCACGCACTCTTATGTCACTGATATAAACAGGGTAAGCCTGCTAAATAATGTATGAAACAGGCAGCCAATCTTTATATAAAGCAGGAATTCTAGTTGAATTCTTTGTGTGATTTTATTTTACCAGTATGACATGAGTTTTTGAGATTGCTTCTTAAAAACCATAGAAGCTGAGTATCATACTAGAGTAAAGGACACACATGCAAACTCCTTTAATTCACAGTTATTACACGAAGGAAAAAAAAATAAAAAAAGACTTCTTTCATTTGTGGCAGTAGTATTTTTGCTAATTATTGTTCTGCAATATGGAGAAGATAAAACGCAAAGAGGGAAATTATCTATGTCTTTCAGTAATCATGGCCCATTTATTAAGCAATTAAATTGCAATTTTATTATTAGAGAGGAAAAAAAGAAATGCTGTAAAATACCACTATTGCTTGTATCTTTGATCCTTAAACTCTTCCATTTCAGCAACTTCATTAATGTCATAATGCCATGAATATGGCCACCCCTTTTTAGAATGTATACCCTGGGCACAGGCAGAATCTCTGGGATTCAATAAAGAAGATTTTTCTCGTTGAATTCAACTAAAAGCTTAATTGAGCCACAAAGGTCAGAAGGTTCTTTTTGTTGTAAGTAGGAGATTATTCCGTGGCAGAAGGAAATTTACAGAATGAGATCTGCTAGTTTCTATAATACTCTGTAGATAGTTTTTAATTCTTAAACCCATGTTACTCTTCTATTTCTTTCCTCTGAATTAAACATCTTCACTCTAATAATCTTTAAATTCTATTTCCTTTGTGTTACTAATGAAAACTTTGCACTTTCATGGCTACTGCTGACTTTTAACACTAGAAAGTACTCATAATTTACTTACATATATTTAATTCATATTAATCTGTCTTAATTTATGATCTATACCCTGCTCTGCCCATCTTCATGTACCTTTTCCGTGTCAGTTCTGTTTACTAAGTGATATTCAACAGATTTCCTATAGTGCAATGAACCTTAACAGGCAGCTTTTAATTGCCCTGCATAGGAAACCACATCACTATTAATTCCACAGCAACAGTATAAAATAAAACTATTGCTTCTCAGACTCTAGAGCAATTAGACCTCTCGGCTATTTGGCTAACTCTGCTTCATGATACCCAGTGCAGTTAATTATATTTTTTGATGTTAATAGTCTCTGTCAGTTTCAAGCATAACTCCTCTTTGATGAATACTTAAATTATATTTGAATAAAAAAATAATCTTGGTTACATTTTATATTCAGCAGTCATCACAGCTTAATAAAGGTCTCCTCAGAAAGGGTTGAGATAAATGGCTATATGAACACATGTATAAAGTCCTAAATCAACTTATCAGATAATGTAGCTGTTTTGGCTAAGTATTATAGAGGTTTTATTGGGCTGGAAGGAATTAATAGGCTTCAACTACTACATTATTATTATTCTATATGAACTAAATTTGGCACAGCAATATATAAGTAAATCATAATTTTTTAATAATAAAGTTCTGACTGCAACCGAACCAGGAACTTATATTGGCTAGACTAGAAATATGAAAACCATGTAAAATTCACGCAAACTCATTCAAGAGGACACAAAATTCAACTGAAATGTGCTCAAGGTTAAGCAATGTTGTCTCAGTCAAGTTCTCAAAAAATTAGCAAATTACTAAGAGAGGTAATTACATACCCAAAACGTACAGTATGTGATTAACTGGGCTAAACAGTGTGCACACCTAGTAGAGCCCATTTCAGCAAGCAGAAAAAAACCACAAGAAAATCACAGGCTGAAGCATGTATTTTATATGATGCTCAAATACACAAGCAAGAGCACATAATACTTAAAATTTTATTTATACAAATGTATAGTTCGTTACATTTATTTTCACCCCATGAATAGCAAGGAATGACTGATGAGTATGCATATATGATCCTGCCAGATAAGAGATATGCTGACTTAAGAAGAATTTGATTGTGGTTTTGCCAATAATAAAGGAAGAAAACTACTTGAATATAAGATATGAAAACACTAAACAGAATATCAAGCTACACCCTAGTAAAATAATGAATCCCATCGTTGCTAAAGTAAACTAAATCTAAATTTTAAATGTAATTAGTTGGTATGAATGATCCTTTTGTTGTTTCTTTTGTAGCTTGTCCAATGTCGTGACTACAGCCAGGTGCCTGTATGTTATGTGCTTGCATGCATGTAGTAAAATTTCTTCTGCAGAAAATTAAAATAGAACACACTGCAAAATGATGATCAAGTACCACTGACAGCTATTTCCCCTCACCTGACTGCTAAGAACCTCATAATATGAGGATTTGTATTTAATTTAATAAGTAATACCATGATAGAACAACCCCATTAATAAAACCCTCTATTTTTAACAAGTAAAACTAGACCTACTACTTTCAAATTAAGAATTAATGATAGTGAAAATACACAATGCCAGAAAAGGTTCTTCTCAGTCATGGGTATTACTGTTTTCTGCTGTAATAACGCCAAGGACTGCAGTGTGTTTCAGGAGCCTTCTAGGCTCCGTGATTATGCCTTGTCCATGAAACAGTCTACACGTATTTCTGCTTTTTTATTTGTATTTGAGTCATAACTAAGCCTTGTGACTAACACATAGAAAACAAAACAAAAATCAATCTGGCCACAGCTCGGTATTGTGAAAAGCTTAGTTTCAAAATAAAGAGCATTTTAAGTTTCTGCTACATCATAATAGTCACAGGGTTGACTGCTGTACTAAGAGCTATGTCTGTTTCAGATTAATAGAAGTCTTCATTTTAAAAGGGTGCTTAAGAAAAAGATATCTACTGTTGATAATGTTGTATGGTAAATGTTTTGTGAAGCAGCTGTAAGGAAGCTGAAACAGAAACCGCTGGCATGCCAAAGCAAAAGGTCCTTGTTAGTGAGAGCAGCCTCAGTACCACAGAACCTCCGATGTGCGTAAATCCCAGGAACGTAGCCGATCCACAACAGCCTGTGCTATCCTGTCATCAGCACTGGGATTTCTCTGACATAAAAAGGAAAGACATGCAGAAAGCAGAAAAAGGCAAGGTGTGCCTCTTATTTGAAAACACTTTTCACCTCATAATATCTTTAGCAAAGAGAGGCAACCTTCGGCTGCAGAAGGAAAAGCAAGGGAAAAAGCAAGGATAGCAGCAGGGGTCAGCAGAGCCCTTGCCAAAGCCTGGCAGACCCCCGAAGTGCAATGTGCCATTACCTCAATATTGCCATGACCTCAATCACAGGCAGCTCCAAATGGCAAAGGATAAAGTCCAGCCCGTGAAAAAGACTAAGTCGCACCGAGAAATGCAAATCTGAAATGTGCTGCAGTTTAAACACTGAATCAACCCTGGGCCCTGTCTGAAGGAACTGTTTTTGAAAGAGGCTCTGAAATGCTTCTCTTTGGAAGTCTTGCAAAGGCTGGAATTCAGCTCTGCAGTGACCCACAGCAGGTTCTGCATTCTACCAGCAAAACACCCTGTGCCAAGTTTCCTTCTGAGTACACCTTTTTGCTACAATGAATGAGATTCATTGGTTATAGATTTTACCCAGTGTCCACCCAAGCCTGGAGTCCAGCGGAAGATTTGCTTTATTCACTCACATTATGGAACAGACCAAACTTGTTTTCACTTGAAAGGACACTAATATGGTGTGACAGTGCTTTCTCTGCTGACCTGACAAGCAGGAACAGGAAAGAGCACTTGAGAGATGAGTCTTCTTTGGAATAGAACTCATCTTGTTTTCTTTTAAAAATGTCTCATTTATATATACAATTTTTCAAAATGACCTATTTCTTGGACATGTGACTAGATGGAAAAGAATGAATATCTCCAGTCTCCCGATCTCCCATGGGATGGATTAAAAAAAATAAGTCTTAGGAGATGGAATGGATATGCTGCTTCCTTCAGCTTTCCCTTGGTCACTCAGAGGGGCAGGGGCACGTCGCTTACATTCTGAAAACTCTCTGCTGAAGTGCAGCTGTCTTGCAGAGAGATGATGGACGTAACAGGTTAAGAGCATTGCCATGCAAGAAAAGTTCGTGGTAACAAAAACCCAGGCATGAACTCTTCACCGGTGTCATGATGGACATAGTAATTGAAGGTACATGTGTTGCTTGTGCTATAGATAGGACATGACACATGCAACAGAAAAAACAAACACTGCTGAAGAGGATTTATTCCTCTTTTAATCCTTTTGCTTTTCTGCAGCAATATTTTAAAAGGGAAGAGTATCGAAGAAAATTACAGTTGCCTAAGTTCATCTATTATACCTGACATATTTTTATGTTTAAGCTTACCTATGGAAAATAAGGTTTGCTTTGTTTGTGCATATTTAGAAAGCAAAATTCTATCAATTAAATATGCTTAGTAAAGATGTAAAGTGCACAAAAGCCACAATTACAGTATAAATTGTAGGTGAAAATAGAATTTAAAGGCTATTTCAGTGCAGAACTGATGTAACTGCCTTTCTGTTGCAGATCAAAAATCAGATCAAAAATAAACTGAATATCCCAGCTGTGAGAGTACTGTCTTTTAATGTAGATGTTTACATGGTCTGCAAAGGAAGTTTAAACATTTTGAATTTTCTTCTTTTCAAAATTTGTTTACAACAATACTCTCGGTATCAGATCAGAGAGCATACAGTTCCTATTTAAAAATTCAAGGTATTTTAGCCTTTATTAGGAGGGAAACAGTGTCTTCCTTCTAAACTTAACATTAACTTGGCTGTCAAGAGTTAATGTTTGAATTTTGCATCTGGGTAAATGATTCCATAGATTCTGAGTGGATAGACTTCATTTTCTTTAAATACAAAATACTAATTTTCTAGCCCCAACAATAGCTATAAGTACAATTGCTTAAAAAATAAGGTGTACAGATAGGAATATGACCCATCATTTTTAAAATACAGGGTTTATCAAGATTTAAAATTATATTATTCAAAATTATTATCTGCCACACCACCCAAGTATGTATTTAAACACACAGTCAATTAAAAAGAAAATCTAATTGCACTGTCCTTGAATCACGAAGACAGTTATAGTGTCCAATTGTGGTAATAAATAACCATGAACTTTTCCTAAACAAAAAATTTAGGACTAGGAAAAACAATTCCTACTAAACAACCCCTATTTTTAATTCAAAAAGAATGGATTCCACAAGAATCCATCTTAGCACCTTACTATTCCTCTATAAAATTACATGTATAAGAGACCTTTGATTTGAAGTGTATTTTAAGTACATATTCAGAAGTTCTTTTAAATATCTGTTATTATTTTAAGCTAAGAAAATAGAACCCCAAACTCTGTATGGTACCTAGGTAACCCTTAGTGCTTGTCCTAACAAAAAGCTATGGTCCAGACCAGGGCTTTGAAGTTGACACTGGAGACAGAAAATCTTCAAACACCCAGGTGATTTGAATGAAACTCACGTGATCCACCTGCAATCCGCTTGCCACGGAAATGGGTAAGACGAGGTCATAAGCAAATTTTATGCTGTTAATTTTCAAATCTCTGCCGTGCTTAAAAAGAGCAGTATTAGCCTTATCAGCGTCAAAGTTTCATGGCAGTTTCTCCTACAGCCACACAAATGCACTTTATGAGCAAGCAACTAGAGCAATTTTCTCAGGCTGCTTTGAATCTTCTGCTTCCCTGTTCATTTAATTTGTTTTTAAATGAAAAGGAAACAGAGGAGATTTGTCCCTGCTAAAGGACAGAAGAGCACAGAGGAGTTAGACTACTTTAAGGTCTAACTGCCCGAAATGTGGGTCCTCTGCCACTCACTTATGCTGCTTGCTCACCAAATATTCCAGAAATAAGCTTATTTCTGTGCTGAACTGCAGTGTGTGGCAGAATCTCTCAAACTTGACAATATGCAAACGCTGGGGTTAATTATCAGAGAAGCGTGAAAGAGGAGAAGGATTTTCTAAAGGTCTAGTCTCTTTCTTCAAAGCTTTAATTTTAACCATGCCAGTCTGAAGTTTACATAGAATCTAAATACATCTGAAAGACTTTATTCTGGAATAATTGGGATGTAATTTCAATCAGAGACTAAAAATTTAATAACTACTTTACAAAGGTAAAAGCAAAGCAAAGAAGTCATTAGTGTTCTAGTCAGGCTTCCTAGGGACGCATTAAGTTAAAAATCTTTTGAGAACTGCTGAAAAGAAAGAATAGGATGAGGTAGAAAAGATTAAGTAGCAGCTCATTCTGAGAAACAGGAGCTGATGCATCAGTGGACACTGGCAAAGTCTGTGTGCTACTATCTCAAATTCTCTAGAAGGGGAGCAGGGCATGTGACTACACGGCTTTGTGTTAAACTGGAAACCTCATCTTATTTCTCAATCTTCAGATTTCACAGTATTGATCTCATTAAGCTAGTGTTTTCACCTTGTAATTGCAGTAAATGTAGTTGCTGTGCAAAAGCTGTGGAGTAATGTTGCAAATGAATGAGTACTTAATAATTGCTGTGGAACTACATTTAACTGTATGTCTAAACTGAATCGAGTGGTCAAATGCAGTGGTAACACAGTTGACTGAAGTAATAAAAACAGGTCCTTAAAAGTAAACACTGCAAGATTTTAAGTAGAAATATAGAAACTATTGCTGATTATTTCTAAAGGTAGGGAAGAAAAGCTTTCCCTGTCATCAAAAGTTCTAACTTTTTTTTTTAATCGATTAAATAAAAAGGAAAAGCAATGCACCTGATAGTCCTTCAGGTGAGACTTTTCTATGCAATTGCTGCCATCAAAATACAGCTGATGTGTTACTTCTACATATCAGATCAAGGACATGTACTGAGTACCAAACAACAATTTGCCCTAGACAACAAAAAATTACAAACACCGATGCAGTTACAAATAAATGAGATATAAGAACTTTTAATATTTCATAAGAAATTGGCAACAGTCTTCAATGCTTGCAATATAGCACAAATTGAGCAATTTTGGAAAAGATTAAGCAAGACAAGAGACAGCTTTTCTACTTAATGAGAGGATCTACGAAAGAAAAATATGAAAGCAAACTTCCAAATTGCCATAAATGACAGACAAAAATAGAAAGCAAAGTGTCAAATGATCTTTGCCATTTGTTCAGATGAAAAAAAGAGAACAAAAATGAAAAACTCTTTTAGCATAGATAATCTGAACCAATGTCCTACATGTGATCACAACTTTATTTTAATGTTGAACAAAGCACAAAAGCAGAAGATGGGGGAAGTTCAAAAACACACTCTGCTATCATAAACTTACAGCTGATTAAATTAAAGGACTGAAAGGGTAAGATTGAAATTTCAGCTTTCCAGTAACAGTCTGATGTCACTTCAAGCAAGATTGTGCCTCTGTATTTGTCTCTGACTACCTTAATCTGTATATTTGCAGTGAACATATGGAAGACTTTGATCAAAACACAACATGCATTTTACACAACAAGGAAGTCTACAGAGAGGCACTACATTTACAAAAGCAATTGAAGGTGGTTTCAAAGGGAGTTGACAGATTAGAGGATGATGACACTGCTGCTGCAGTCTCAATGGAAATCTGGCTTGATCTAATTAACAACTATGAACTAGAACCACAAGAAGATAATTCAAACATGATTTAAAGAAGTTATATTACCTTTTTAATAGTGTAGCGATGGAGCCTTTCCTTTACTCACAAAACAAGTCACAGGTTCAACACAGAAAAGGAATAAAAGACCTGATATCCTTAATTTACCTCCAACATTTGAAATTGAAGTCTGAGATCCAGCCCAAGTATTTGACTACAGAAGTAGAAAACTGCATATTCACACAAAAATGATAAAAAAATTTAAGAGTCCCACTCATCACAACTCGAGTGAACAGGTAAATCAAAATGGAAGACTATTTTTAAGAGGTGACTATGTTACTAAGTGTTGCCATGTTCAAACATAAAGAGGAAATGCAGCACAGCAGGCAGGACAACTTGCATATTTAATTTGACACATCTGTGTACATGCACCAGAAATCTTCCAGGTTATTCCCCTCCCCTTTTTGTTCAGATTCCTCACCCTAGGAAAAAGACACCGTGAGGAAAACTTCCAACCAATCCTGAACTCATTCAGGCTTTTAGTTTAAGCCAGTAGCAATGCCAGTGACTGATTTGTGCTGACATTTCCACAACTGTCAGTAGTAGGTGACTGCTGCCTGTACACGGCCTTTAGCACAGGACTTCCTGTGAATCTGAGCTCTCATGCACCTTTTATACTAAAAATACTTTTATTGGCAGTTGGGAACTTGATTTAGAGGTGGAATTGGCAGCACCAGGCTAAGGGTTGGAGTCAACGATCTTAAAAGCCTTTTTCAACTTAAATGATTTTATGATTCTTGGTTGGTTCTTCTGTCTTCTCTGAATGACAAGTGCTGTCACTAAGAGAATATAACTTGTGCTTATATGCACATGTATGCTTGTACACACATGTATAATGACATATAATCATCCTGGCATGTAATGATTCTGACATTTTCCATTGCAGGGAACTACTGTTGGGAACTACGGCAGTGATTTACTGCATCTACTGAAAAATACAGCAGCCGTTTGGAAACATTCTCAGGGCTGTTTGACCACCTGAAAGACAAGGAGATAGGGAATCTCCAAATAACTGGATTGTTTCATTCTCCTTGAAGTTGTCTTCCTGCTTTTTAATGTTTGTTTACAAAACTTAAAAAACCCCAAAACCTCTAATTGCAACTGGTAGTTTTTATTTCCTTTAAATATTATTAGATAGAAACAATACTACCTGAATAGCAAAGTGGCAATTACAACTCAACATTTCTTACAGTATACACCTCCCTCTGTATTAATGCAGGCATTTTTCCACTTTAGTCCTCACCACGATATGTGTATTTTTACCTTTGTGTCATAATTTTGTAGGCGTCTGGAAGGAAGCATTCTGTGTTCTCCATCTGGAAAGGGTCAGCATCACAGATCTTGTCGTCTGTCCGTCCATAGTTAGCACTTTCTATCATGATAACATCGCTTCCTGGACACCGCAGGTCAATGGAGTATCCTTCGCAGGAGAGCTCCCTCCTAACCAAACCAAACGGTAGCGCTGCTCGGCTGAAACCTTAAAAAAAACCAAAACAAGGACAAAATGGGATTGAGCCTGAAGGATATATTGCATTGGACTATTCATCTTCTGTCACATAAGCACTAACTCTCATGTGCTAAAGGAAGTGCACCTTTACACAGTTTGACCTGGTACCATGTTAAGTGAGGCATCTTTCATGGAGCTGTCACATCCCTGCACCACGGCTGCTGTGTCCTTAATCTGGGAAAGGAGGAAATTCCTTTTCACTGCTTCTAACCCCAGGCAGGGCAGACAGGGGTGCCTGTCTGCATGGCTACACTGCATGTTCCAGTTGCCACCTCTTTTCTCTCTGCTTCTGTCTCCACTCCTTGGGCACAGCCAGACAGGCTGTGTCTGGAAGCGGGCAGCAGCAGAGCAGGCAGGATTTGCAGAAGTGATTTTAAAAAAGAAAACAATACAACCACAAAAAAGCCCAAAGCCATAGTTCCAACTTCCAACTTCATTAGTCTTTCTTACTTTGTGTCTCCCTTTCTCCAGGAAGAGTTGGTTACTTTTGCTCAGCTATTTTGTGACCTCAGCATGGACATGATCCAATACACATGCTGAGACTTCACCTAGTTGTACTCCAGTGCTCCTTACCGTGTCTTTTGCATAAATTAAACTACACATAGATAAGATTTTGAAACAAACACAGAAAGTATCAGTACCACAAATCACAGATGTGTACTGTATAAAATCTCTCCATCTCTCACAAACATGATACACATTTCACAGAATTTTAATTTTTAACATGTTTTTCTACATAAAAGAATTCCTAAAAAGAAATAACTTCTCCAGTGAAGCAGTATGAAATACTTTAGAAACAAAACAAGGTTCAGCTATTCATCCAGATGTTTAGACTTTTAGAGACATTTCTTAATGCAAAAGAATATATTACATCAGAATAAAACTATCTGTATACTACAGTTTCTTGTACACAGTTATTGATGGATTATTATTATACAGTATTTCTGTTTCTTACAGAAAAATTGTGTGACTTTTGGAAGATGAGCTGGGTAATGTGGCGGTGTTAAAAACCTATTTCTTTAAAATAGTAAATCCTAAACTTTCAGCAGAATTTCCTATTTTTTAAAAATGCTTTCATAATACAGTAGCACAAGGCCATTAATATTTCTGTGCAGGCTTTTGGAGACCAGTTGTAACAGCAAAAAGAAACAGCTGCTAAGTATGGAAAGTTGGAGCTCTATGATTTTTGAAAGCAAAGAAAATAAACTTTTGTTAAAAAGTATAATGCATTAGAAGAAGCAAGGAAGCAAGTATCTAAAAAAATCAAGAACAACTTGAGATAACTCCTTGATAGTAAATTTTCCCATGAACCAGAGGCTATTATTTTTTCTATTGAATTAATATCTGTGGCTTAAAACTCCTACTACTGAAGATGATTATCTGTTAAGACTGCAAAAGTTTTTTATAATGTTCATGCAAGTAAACAGATGTGGCTCCCTGGTAGCCAGAGCCTGTCTTCCCATCCACCCCTCCTCTACCTGCATGTCCCTGCCTTGCCCTTGCAGCAGCACCAGCTTTTGTACAACTTATGTAATGAACTTATGCCAGGGGCTGGTCTGATCCTCATCTCCCTCTCCTGCAGGAAACTGATGAGGTCCCAGAGGAGCAGATCTTTGACTGGGCATAAATTTGCCCAGCCACAAGGGGAACAGTTGGCCAGAGCCCAGTGACCAGGTCTGCCTTTGTATTTTGTGGAACCATATCCTACAGGAAACCAGTTCTGTTACTCTGCAAGTATGTTTCAGTATTTGTTAATAAGGGAAGAAGCCATATTGCTGTGGAAAGCATCAAGTTCTGCCTCAAATTCACTCCTGGCCATCAGTTTAGCTGCACACACCATGAGCAATAACAAACACTACTATTAGAGGCTTGCTGAGGTGTCATGGGCTGAAAGCTGGAAAGAGCTAAAACATGAATCCCTCACATTAATACCCTACATGTTCCTCCCATGCAGCAAGTTAATACAATGAAGACAGAGTCGCTCACGGCTCAGTGAGGGCGTGAAACGGGCACAGGGAGGGGTACATGCAGAGTCCCCACCACACGTGAATACAGCAGCTCCTTTGATTAATTACCATCACAACAGCCACGGTGGGACCAAATGTAATGCTGCTAGTCACTGCCATTCCTACATCCTATTGCTCCTGTCAAATGTAATGCTGTCCCCAGGAAGCTCATCCCTCCAGCTGGTAGCAATGGTGCCTGTATCTCCTTCACTCAGCAGGGATTCCCTGGCCTGCGGCATCACCACGGCCTGGCTGTGGGAGTCCACCCACCCCAAACTTTTTGAATTTCCATCAGCAAGAAGGGGAACAGCACCTACAGCTGTCCAAATAGGTGTTTGCACCAGGGCAGGAGGGAAGGGGCACAGGGTACAGCTGCTGAGGTGTCAGGGGCTTCATGTGCAGCAGCAGCTCAGGATAGCTACGGGGCCAGGGCTGACAAACCCACACCCAGCTCCCCATGACAAGCACTGACCCTTACTGCGGATCCTGCAGCACAGGCTCCCCTTCTGCTAGGAAATACTCAGAATTCAAACACAAGACCTCTGCAATTAGCTACAGAGAAATCAGCAGCCTGCAAATCTTACTGCATCATCTATGGCAACTGCTATAATGACTATGAATGTGTTTTATCCTTCAGTTTTTCCCCCTACAGGCATCTGCAAGAAGTTCTGTATTAGGACAAACATTAAAAATATTAGAGCAAGGTTAGATCACTTCACAGTTAACAGAAGACACACCTGAGATTGCAATGTAGGTGCTACATTGCAAAAGCAGCAAGCAATAAAGCAAAACAGTGCAGCGTGCGCTAGGTGGGAATGCTGCTCTAAGGAATCTCTGTGGTGCAGAAAGAACTTTAACTAAATAAAGTAAATAAATTCGAAGTCCAGTAGAAGAGCTGCTATGATCTTTATGCTGAAGCTTTATTTGTATTTTTTTCCTATCACCAAAGAAAAAATAAGTGTATCAACAAGCAAAGTGTAATTCAATCCATCTTGAAATCCTGACAATCGAAGAAAGAACTTGTGGGAGGCCCTGTAAGCGAAAAATCAATATTGCAGCTTTGTGCCGTGCAAATGTGAATACTGCCAAATAGCAGTGCTTAGGGTAAAATGAACTGTTTTGCTCCATTTTCTCCTCTCTGAACAAATGATTTTGAAACGACAGCTTTTTTTTGGAGCTATAAAACGTCAAGCAATAACTCCCTGTGCTTTAGGCAAGTGATTGGAATAAATACCTCTTGGCAACAGGTGCAATGACTTAGGACTGAAATTCATTTACATTCAGGAGATAATTCCTGATAAACAGATGCACTGCCACAGGATGGAAGTCTGAACAACCGGCATCTGAATTCTCTTCAGCTTCATTCCAGAGTTTTTTAGATGTAAGTATGTGGCTCTGTCAGTAATTACTGTTGTGACCAGTAACTTTGTATCTACAATGCAATTCCGCATGAGTATTTCCAACACTGTATTTTCTTAACCAACTTGTATTAAACCTGCTGCTTGCCTTACCGCACCTCGAACAAACCTATTTCGTTTGGCTGTCCTCCGGCAGCTGAAATCAACATTCCTCCTCTTCCTGCTAATTGCTTCAAGGCAAACTGTGCCCTGGATGACACCGCTCCTGCTGTCTGCCACCCAAAACGCTCCCCGATTGCAAAGGCCTTTCTGGTGCCTGGGCTGGGACTTCCAGCACAACCTAAACATTAACTCAAATAAGTGTCTATTACCTAACGCAACATATGCTGTCTCTGATTCACTTGTGCTTGTGTATATTAATCAGTGCTCTATGCCAGTTTTTAAATTTTTTTTTTTAATGGAAGAAGATTAACACCTAATGAGGAAAAAAAACATTATTTCTTTTCTGCTGACCATTTTGATTATAGAAAAGTTTCCTGGCAAACATACATTTCCTGAACATTTTATCTGCTCACAAATTAGTTGAGTGCAGGCTCTTTACTGAAATGAGCAAATAAACTGCTTTTGTAAAATCACATTTCTAAGAAAAAAAGGTAGAGGGGATGTTTAGTGGCAATATATATTCGATAATGCTTTACTGATCAATCCATACAGAAAGACAAACTGAAAGGAAAAATTACAATCAAAAATCTCTCCTCTGATACTTTAGTCTATGAAATGAAAAGTACAAGTCCTATGAAAGAACTGTAACTCAGAATCATGTTTTGGAAATACAGTAAATTTAAATTTGGCTAAAAAATTTTAATTTAAGTTTGCAAAGCCTTATTTACCATTCCACTGTCTTGGTTCCTTCAGAGAAACTATTTGTCTTTACAAAGATAACCTAAATTTGTCAAAGCGCAAAGAAAAGTTAATAATTCACAGCATCCTGCCCACTAGCATACTATCTTTTTGAGCTGCCTATAGTAAGAGAGTGTGCTAAGTTTGGTAGATAAAAGCAAAAAGGCACTACCACATTTGAATGTTCACCCAACAGAGAGGAAAAACAGTGGAATGTAAACAGGCTAACATCAGTACTCGACATCAGAAGCAAGGAACCTTTGATTAAAACTTAAAGCACAGAGAAAGTCAACATGGAAGTATAAAATTATTTCAAAGAATGCAGATACTGGAAGAACTGAGAATCCAAAACAAATCTCTGCAGAAATAAATATATATGTCTCTGTGAGCAAGGAAATATTGCTTCTTGTGTTATTTGGCTGTAACAGAAAGGTCTTTTGAAAAGAGCACATCTTTTCAAACAGAATGTTTACAAGTTGTCTCTTTCACAATCTCTTTTATTTTACCATATCATGCAACTTGATGATTTAAGTTCTACACAAGATGAAGTGATGTGTCCTGGGCAGCATTTCAATAATATATGTTTAACAAATGCAAAGCCCAATGAAAACTGTTCTGAGAATCCTCTCCCTCTCCAGTGAAGTGCATACGTGCACACACGGGAGGGTGCACAGAGACAGCTGAACACACTCCGCCATCTGAAAATCATGCAAATGCTCAACATGGGCTCCGCAAAGCTTTTGTAATTCCACAGACAAGTCTCAGCATCCTGCAGTTTCTAAAGAATCCCATGAACTCTGTCAAGGGAGACTTTTCCCCCCGTCTCTCAGCACTGTATATATTTCACACAGACAAGCATGTTATTTTGTTAAACAGCTTTTAAATTATCTGATCCTGGTCAACAGATCACTACCAACTACTACAAAAGACAGAGGCAATTTAAATGAAAACTGTGCTTTCTCATTCTATTTTGAAGGAAAAAAAGTCATTCTGGCAAGCATGTCTGTTAAAAGATTATATTGGCACAGTAAGAGCTTCTGACACTGCACAGAGGTCTGGAGTTCACAGCACTCAGCTCCTCTTTCAGGGAAACCCAGCAGCCGTGCACAACCAGCCTGCGCTGCAGCCCGGCACACAAAACCCCACTGTTCAGTTGGGGTCAAATTAGGCAGGAAGTGATCATTTTAAAAATATTTTCCTACAGCTGGATTCTCTGCCATTTTATGTATATACTCCTTCTTATCAATTAAGTTGCTGAAAGGAGTGGACATCAAGAGAAAAGGGATTTTTTAAGTAAAGGAAAACTATTTTCTAGTAAGAGACATCTCCCTCATTTTTTTGAACTCATTCATAAAAATGGGATTATCTCAAAACAAGGTACAGGAAAGTATCTCATTATCTGAACTTTAACAAAGAGGCACAGAGTCCTAAGAAACAGACCTGATCATTTAAATTACATTGAAGCCAGGCAACTTCTTCACTGAATAAATGAGCTCTGAAGGGCAATTCTTAACACTGGTTTCTAGAATTCTGCTTCTCAGACATTTCATATTTCAATCACCTGACTAAAATCTGGGAGCCTGTCTCTTACAAAATAGAAATATGAATTCTTATCCATGAAAGCTTTTAGAAATATTAAGTCACTAGTGAAGGCTTTTTATAGGGTTTTTTTACATTTTATTTGAACATGAGTTAGCCTTCTAAAAATTTAAAATTTTCAAAATCTTTGTCAAGTTTTAATGTTTTTCAAGATTCAGTGTGAGCAGCAAAATTACAACTGCATGTAATTTTCTGTAATGATATACTTAATATTCAGTATACATAAACATAAAGTACGTATGTCTGCTTAATGAAATTCAAGAGAGAAGCCAGTTACACCCTCTGACTCACACCAGGATGAGTCCTGCCTTCCAGGTTCACTGAAACTTATTACAATTTTCCTTCTATGTTTTCAGTCTCCATGCAGTTCTCAAATACAACCCTGTGAGGCTCTCTTCAGCAAAAAAAAAGAGTCAGGGCTCACCTACTTTCTGCACCTCGTTAAATGATTCAGCAAAACCTAAAGCGAGCAGCAGTATCTCAGCCTTTTAATCTAACAGCGTCGAGCCTTCCTGTGTACCGCTGGCAAGGATCTTATTAAAATTCTCCTAAACAGCTCTCACCCCTCATTCAGAAGGGCTGAGTGTCTGAGTCAGCAGAATTAAGGGGTTTTTTTGATTGTGTTTTTGTTAGGGTTTGGGTGTGTGTGGGGAGTGTGTGTGCACTTCAATAGCACATGGGAGAGGACAGAGGACAGAGATGAGTGCTACACTGACAGACCTGCAGACCACAGTCTTTCAGTCACCTGGAACAAGAACAGCCAGACAGCAGCCATGCACACATCCCCACATTAGCCCATTACAGCTCAAGGAATCACTGCCACTGCGGGAAAAGAGATAGTTTGGTCTTCATGCCCATTTAATCCTTCACCTGCCTGCTGAGGCTGCCATTAGAGTGCTAATTAATGCTAAACTGTGAAAATGGGCTTCTGCACTTTGAATCCAGCCACACTGAAACTGGAGAGAAACCACTAATTCCTTTAATGAAAGTCACCAAACCAGAGCCTGGTTCCTGGCAGCATTTTAGCAATGCCTACATATGGCAGATGGAAACCATGTGATCTAAACATGAAAGTCTAAATATCTAATATAAAAATACGTGTTCTTCAGTTCTCATTTAGCACCACATTTTATTCTCATATGCGTGCACCTTTCCCATCCCTTTCAGTGGAGCTGTATGCATGAGAGCAAAACTTCGCCCTCTTGATCTAAAATTATCCCGGTTTAAAACAGTATTCATCTGTCAATGATATTTCTTTTCTTTTGCCAGCCAGATGTCTGTTCTCAGGCTGCAAGAATCTCCTTCCTTTATTCCTTCACATCATACACACTTGATCCTCTGCCAGCTCACGGAAAGCACTCTACCCTTTTCTTTCTTGCCATTAAATACATTGCATCTTCAAAATTTCTAAAGGCAAGTGAGTCCCATGGTCTTTGTAACCCCCCCCTCCTGAAGGTTATCTCCAGTTTACCAACTGTGAACTCTCTGAGCACAGCACCTGTCAGGAAGGAGAAGCTTCTGAATCAGAAACAACCTCTGAAAAAGGGAGGTAAGACACAAAGGCTGATGTGTCAGAAATGTTGTGTCAACAGGATTTCCTGTTGAATTATTTCCTCTGCACAGGATACTGGTAGCAGAATAAAAATAAATATTCTTTTATTTTCTATAAAAGTGTATCTTGACAACAATTTATATTTCCAGTTATCATAATCATTTTTTGATTGGAAACCATGTGTTAAAGACAGGCAGAGGAAGAGGAAGAAAGGGGAATTTCCATCATCAGTGTTCAGAGTGGCCAGCTGACAAAATATTTTACTCCCATCGTTAAGAAATCCAAAGCCTTGTCACCTCAGAAGCTGATAGAAGCCATGCAGAGATGTATCATTTCCTTGGGAATATGTGCATTGGTGAAAGCCAAATAATCCCAGCAGGTGACATGCTTGGTGCTAATAATAACCCTTAGTGTCCTGTGTACATCGCCTTCTTAGCAGGCTACACCCTAACCTATGAAAGAAAGCAAAACATTTAATCTCACTAAAATACCTGATAATTCTGGCTCATTTTAAATAAGACGTTATTCTACAACTGCCAGATCTTAAAATACCAAATACAAAAGAAAAGTGCTAAAAGAAATCATAGGTTTAATTACTGCACAATTGCTACCACATGACAATACTTGAGATCACAACTGTAAACTTAAAAATGGGGCATTTTCTTGTTTACAAACAGAATTATATACACATTAGAAATGGAATCAAGAAACAATATAAGAGTTCATATACTCTCTTTTGTTTCAGTAAAATGATGGGGTGGAGTCAATTGTCACAGTACAATTCATAGTGGAAAAGTTCCGTGGTTAATTTTAATGATGGCAAGCTGCTTAAAGAGTGCTTATGAGCATGCAAATAGCACAGCAACCCCCTTCTCATTCAGTATAGCTTCTGAATCATTTCAGAGGACTCAGGGGCAGAAAGTAGAACCCTTGGAAACATAAAGGCAGGGATCCTGCAGATGAAACTGCTAAACCAAGTCATACCTTTTGAAAACAAGTAGAGCCGTGTGATGAATGTACTTTAAGGTAAATGTGCCATCACTTTAAACGTTCCCATAAATAGATATGAGACAAGAGCAGCAAGCAATCTTGGAAAATACCTGTCAGAGTGAAAGGCTTTCTTCCTGACCTTACCTTCTATGAAATATTTGTGGATTTTTGAAAGACTATTATATAGAGGAGAGAGATGTACCACACAGTTTTTACAACATAGGTTAAAGCTCTGGCATATTCTGTGAATTATGAAATAATTCTACACAGACACTTAAGAGCATCCTCTGAATAATAAATTGCATGAAGAAAGAAAACTATTTCATTTTTTGTAAACAATGAGGTAATTTAAAAACTCCTAAGGAACATATGCAGTTCTAACATGCTCCTTGGGCAGCAGGGAGTAAGAAGGGCAACACAGGTACCATTTCGAGAGTAAATAAGGGAAACAGGTACCTTTTCCACCCTGTCAAACTGCTGTTAATCCCCTGTAAAGGAACTGCGTATCCATATGCTTCATTGCAAACATGAAAGACAAGGGAGATAAAGGGATAGGATAATTAAATTCCACCTGGACTCAAATTTAGGGCTTCTGAGTTTGAATTCTGGTTTTTAGTTGCGGAATTTGTGTGTCTTCCTCACCAACCGTCACAATGAGTACGGCAAGAATGCTCTCAGCTTTTAGAGAACAGGCAAATGAAGGTTCAAATGAAATAAATGAAAAATCGGGATCCCTGAAATCTCTGAGTACTAAGACAGAAACTAAGCACCATATTTCCATAATTACATGTAAGAGTTCCATATTTAATACTATTTATATTAGAAAGTAACAAGATGGATGAACAGACACTGTAGCACAACACAAAAAGGAAAACTTTGCATTTGCTGATTACTTCAATTTAGAAGCATGCATCTAATAGCTGAAAGACTGTTTCCAAAGCTGTGCATTGATCTTAATACAACCCAAAAGGAAGGCAAGGGCTAGGAAAGCTCTGCACCACACCCAGGAAAAAAATCATTGTTAGGTGCTCAAATATAAACTCAAAACCAGCAAAAAGCAGTGCTGCACGTTTACTAGAGATGTGGAAGGTAATTTCCTCAGTAACTAACTTGCATGGTGCTTCACTGTCCCAGGTCAGCATTCTCTTTTAAAAAAGTCTTTCCCCACGTATCTAAAGCAAGTATTTCAGGAGACAGCTGCGAAGTATAGAAGATCTGATTGCTCCACTTTTTTCCACACCACCTAAAACGACGCTTTCCTACTGAAAGCACTGTGTTCACCTGATACATTATTTAGGTGTACAAACAAGCAGTCGGCTCCTGCCAGTCAGAGGGGACGGCTCCAGATCTCGCTGCAGGGCTGGGAGGGAGCACCCGGCTGCCCAGAGCTGCGGGTCCCCCGTGCTGCGCGTCCCCACCGGCCCCTGCATGCACCCAGGGTCCCCTCTGCTCGCCCACCTATTTGCATTGTTGCTGCTTCTGCAGCAATGAGTGTTCTTAATCAAGATAATTTCCATATCAAGCTAAGAGCATGATCAAAGCGGCCATTATGGCAGCGTAATTGAGGAGGGAGTTGTTAATCTGATGGGGATGCCAAGGAGGGAAGGAGAAGGTTAGGGGTGTCCAAAGGCGGCAGGAATGAGCAGGTGTTAGGGTACCTATTTAAATTAGGCATCCTGACACAGTAATTTATAACAGAGGCTTTAGACTCCCTGGAAGGCACTAAAGCTGGATATCCTATCTATTCTACTCAGTAAGCAAACAGCATTTCTTTTGGTCCGAACAGTGACTTTAGTAAGTCTGCAGTACTGCAAAGTGAGCTGCATTTAATTAAACAATTCTCCGCAACTTATACAATGCCATAGTACTACTGCAGTGCCTTTTCTATCTCTGCCACTCCTGAATTTGACCTCCAGATCCTTACTGGGATTCAGCAATGTGTGGCCCATGTTACCTTTAAATATACAATAAAGGCAATGTTTGATCTCCAAAACAAAAAAGAACCCTATTTTTCACAATGGTTTTCACATACACAAGCCTCTAGAAGACTACAAGGGTACTTTATGAATCAAATGCAAAACACAGAAATCGTATTATCTCCCACTGAATTGCTGTCATCTCTGAAGGATGTGTTGCGATCCAACATTATACAACTCTTCATAGTAGCAATTTTGTAGTATTTTATCTACTTGAAAATAATAGGAAATTTTAGGTAAGCAGAATCTTAATTACCTCAATTAAGTTCTCATCCTGCATCACTAATATCATTGGGAGCTTTGTCATTAACCTCAACGAGTGCAGGACAGATTCTTTAGAATTTAACCTGGATACTCAATATTCTTGTTCTAATGAAAAATGCATTAATGAGCTTCATTAGACTACTCCATTTTAAAGAAGCATCTTCCCTCAGCAGCCAGCTTCCGTCAACAGCCTAATGGGGCACTGGTGCATGATTGAGCCAGAACTTGACACAAAGGGTGTTTAGGTCACTGTAAGTCTTTTTATTGACTCAAGGAGCTTCACATTCAGCCCACCATGGGAAGAGCAACACCTTCTGATTCACTTCAGGAACTCCCTGAGGTGGAGATGCTAAAACGTGTACACGCTTTTGAAATTAAAACTGGAGTGGTACAGCTGAAAGATTTTATGCAGCGAAATAAACACAATTAAAACAAGAATTCCTCCCTATAATTAAAAAATGACACAAGTTTTCTACATAGTCTGCACAGAAGATCCTCAGTGCATTTCAAACACTACCTTTTCTCCAGTCATCTACTGGGACACATTGTGGGAAAATCAGTGATCTTCTGCGACCTTCATTTTATTTTATTAAATGCAGCAGACTTCTCATGCTGAATACGAAATAAAAAATATGCAACCCAGGAAAGTACTTTGAGAAGAAATGCCCTTTGGAGGACCCAATTTCAATCTTGATATATAATGATACAAATTTGCCAGTGACATTTGAATAGAAATCTATTATTTATATTATTGTGTTCAGACTTCTATTCTGAATTACTAAATTTAGAACTGAAGATCACAATTCAGTCAATGCTTTATAAACATGGGAAATACATATTTGAAATATATGTCAAGTTAAAACAGACTAGCTGTACTCCCCAACTTTAGCCACAATTTAGGAGATATTTTCCTTTTCAAATAGCTATGCAACTAGCTATTCAACTAGCTATCTAACTAGCTATCTAGTAGTAAAAACCTCCCAAGTATCAAAATACACTCTTTGTTTACACAGCAGTGGCTGATGTATTGCTAATAAAGCCTTCAAGGAGAAAATAATGTGAATTGCCCAAGCAAGGGAAACTGACACTAGCAGATATTTTATCTTTCCCATAGCTCTAAGGACAACTGAAAAGCATCACTTGTTGCAGTCCCTTGAAAAACTGGGTGGGGGGAGAAGGTTGGGAGGTCTAGTATTCCTGCGAGTAAGTTCAGATGAACAAGTCACCACGCAACATAACATCCACTGAATTTCAGTTATCTGCTGTCTGAGCAACCTGCCTAAAATTCCAAATGCTAAACACAGAGCCTAATTTGTAGCTGGTTTAGAGCCACATCAATGTGGGATAGGTGTAGCTGGTCATAGCAATAATGTGGGGGTATTCAAATTTGGAAGGGAGGGGACTTATGGAAATCCTTCTCCCTAATTAAATCACAGAATGAGAGTTTGAAGTGGTAAATAATAAATCACAAAGAATCCTCAATCTGGTTGTCAAGGAAACCAGTATGCCTCTGCCATAATTGCTGTGAGCCCAATCTTGCCCTTTTTGACATCAAGCCTTATCATGCATTCTGGTCAGAGACTGCGAAAGTGGCTTTTCTATTCCTCTCAGGCAGGAGCTCGGGCTCGCCTGAGCGGGGCCGCACACGGCGGTTCTCGGCGCCATCCGTCCCGCGCCTGCAGACGGGGACGGACCAGTGAGCTCCAGCACAGCCCCATCAACTCCTCGCTGAGAAATGGGACAGCCAGCTTCATTGTGGCATTGGAATGCCATACCAGCTGTGTTTACTAGGAAGGCATTCCTAATTTACCGGTGTTAACATCTTCAGCCTGGTTATCACAGCCTGTCACGAGTCCCAGGTATTTGTAGTTCCTCTGTGCTCCTACTCTCTAAAGCACACTTCTGGAAGCAGGAATCAGCCATTCATTTCACTCATGGACATGTAAGATGCTTATGAAAGAGATGAAGAGGGAAAGGGAAGTACAAGACAAAATATGCTTTCAAAAGCACAACAAAATAGATTAAAAATTGACTCCATGCCAAGTCATTCAGATAGCTCAATGCATCATTGTCTTTTTCCTCTGCGATGGTAATTACCTTCTATAAACATATCCAAACCTGTTTTTTCCTTCTCTTTCTGGTGTAATCATACATGGCCACTGGACACACACCAAACTTTGAGCATAAGCAATTCTCAGTGCTTCAACATCAGGAAGGCCAAAAACGGAGGATAGCTATATTAGTATCTCTATCTCATCCTTCAAGAAATCCTGAAGCAGATTTTAGAGGAAGTATCTTCAAAGTAAGGAAATAGGAGGAACAAGGGCAAGTACATTATGTTCCCAGCTGACTTTAGGGAAAAGAAAATCTAGAGACACGGGGAAGAACTGTGAGAATGAAAAAAACCCATAAAAACTCCTTTTAGGAACTACAGAGAGAAAAAGACTACCAGAAAGATTTCCTGAAGATTCTTCTTTAAGTCTTCTGCAACTAGTTGACTGGTTCCTTGCAGTTTTACCAATGGATAAATCTTTTTTTCATTCCTAATCTATTCCAAGCAACAACCACCAAAACCATTTCCTTTAATATATTTTTATAAATTTAATGTTAGCAAAACATGTTAAAAGTAATAAGAGTAATACACCCTTGTGATTTTAATCCTTTGGTGTATGCTATTCTAATGATCTTTGTTTCTTTCAGTATGTAAAGAATGTAAAGGATTAAGCTCAGGATCCAAGTTTCAAGTGGACACCGGCAATACTCACTATATAATTCCAAAACTTTATCTTGACACCCCATTTGGGTAAATGTAATTTACTAACTTATTTTTATCCATTACTCAAAGGGGTATGCTAACAGCACTTTCCTCTGTCTGCTCAGCTACTACTCAGAGATGGCTATTTGGTTTTACTGACTCTAGCAACTGTCATCTTTTTTTTTTTAAGTGGGTAGATAAACCAAACATCTCAACAAAACATAAGGTATGACACAGTTTTTCTGCTGTAATATTCAACTATTCAAACATTAACTAAGGACATTGGTGAAATCCTTTGTTCAACAGATCTGTAGATATGCAATGCATAAAAAGCAGCAAATGTTTGTTCCACAGCAGGCTCAATCAAAACAAACTAAACTCTCCTCCAAACCCAATCTAAATCCCTTCCATATTCCTCTTCCAAGGAAATACGATGCTGGTGTTCGGTAGCTAAGAGAGCTTGAATTCAACTTTCACCTTTGTTCCAATACAATTCATGGTTGCAGAGTATCATGAGATAAATTCAGGCTGAAGTGGATGCCTGACTCTTGTTACATACTCGAAATAGTCTTTAATCCAAATGCTTCTTATAGCTATAAAACTTAAATCACATATAGGAAGAATTATTCCTACATAATTTAAAAACTGAAGCCCTTCTAGTTGTCATCCAGCTAAAAAGGTACAATTATGGATTAGTTACAACCAATTACAATAATGCACATTACTCTCTGTATCACTGTATATGCCTCTAAAACTTGATCGCCTTACCAGAAAAAAAAAAGATAGTAGAAGTTTCCATCAGAAAAGATAACACAAAAGCAAATGATTGAGCCATTTGAGTGTAAATACATTCATTTGCAAAATACACATGTACATCCATCAGAAGAAAAAAGGCCTTTAGCTGATTTACAGATAATTTACTATGGCACACTCTTACCACTATTTTATCCTTATTTGAAAAATTAGTCTGGATTCCTGAGCACAATGACAGGAACCAGTTTATTTTTATGTCTCTTGCTAAATTTCAGTGATCTTGAACCTTTAGGGCTAAACATCTCTGTGACAATCTGTTTTTATCATCCAAGAGTTTCACATACTTCAAGATTCAAAGAACAGTGTCACTGGCTTTCTCAGTGACACATCATGCTGCAGAAGTTCAATATTACCCAGGACCTGCTCCATCATAATCCACTGTGAAAAAAATATCTCTGTCTCTTTTGTTGGTAGGAAGCCATAATAAGCTGATATTTCTGCTCTGAACAATTTTCCAGGTGGTCAATTTGATTTGCCAATTCTTTAGAATTTTTATGTCCTCTGAGCAGTATCTATCCACCATCGTTTGTCTTCACCTTTTTGCTTAGACTCCTGCAATTTTGAACAAAAGCCTTCAAACCTCTTATTCTCTATAACACTAAACTCTGGATTTGAATAAGCTTTGCTATTATGTGGGGAGTTTCTGCAGAGCATTATTGGCTCTTTATCTGAAACCAACCTGCTACTCACACCATATGAACTGAAACAGAGGCGGTTTGTCCCGTAGCTGTGGGAGCCAAGGGCATCCCACCTTTCTCCGTCTGTGCCAGCCTGTGCAGGGCAGCAGCGGGACGCTGCTCCTGTGCTTCTGCAAACTTCAGCTCACTGTCTGGGCTTCAAACCAGTCAAGACCTGTGCTGCAGGGTAGCACGGAGCCGAGCACTGGCTGCTGATCACTGGCTGCTTTCGGAGGTTGGGCGTGGTACCACTAAACTGTAGATAAGATAGGCAGTTTCTGAACAATTCTGAACTCAAATGCAATTTTAATATGTCGCTGTACAGTATCATGCTGAAATATCCACAACTGTCTCCTGCTGTAGTTATGAAACATAGTTACTAATTGTAATTGGCCTAAGCTACTTTTAGAGAAATTATATCTTCAGGCTTCATCACCTATCTAAATACCCTCTTTTTGTCATTACTATAGACATTCCTCTATGAAGAAATACAGGAAATGTGTTCTGCATTTCCTCACAGAATACCAGCTATATTAAGCAAAGAGGACTGGAACCAAAATAAAAAATAGAAATAAAAAATTAAAGGCATTCTGGAAGAAACTGCTTGTGATGCTTGTTTATGGGCAACTTATCCATAGGCCTCTTTCTGGGAGAGTAGGAAGAGGTTGAAACTTCAAAACAGCAAACCACAGTATTCCACTTTGTGAAAATTGCACGAAATTTAAGTTGAGGAACAAGCTCTGTGTGCAGGATAATGTTCCACTGACTTTTTTTCTTTCTTTCCCTGGTCCTGGTCCGTCTCCTTCCAGGTCTCTGATAGGATTAGAGAGTGTTCACAATCCCCAGTTCAAAACAAAAACTGTCTTGGTATCAGATTCAACATAAAAACATCCTAGCTGCATGGAACTGAAAATTTTAAAGGCGACTACTACTACTAATGATTTTGAAAGACAAAGAATTTCTCATTGTCATGACAATGCTACAGACTTATAAATCAGAAACCCTTCAATTTTTAAAGTCCTGTTTTAAGCACTTCCTGTTATTCTTTGGACACTAACTCTGTAACAGCCACAGGTGATGACCTATCAGAAGGCACAACAAGGGTTATCTCACCTCTGTAGCTGGTGAGAAGCTTTACAAGGGCTTTCCCATCATCTTTCTTCACCTGCACAGCAATAAACCAGCCAGCAGAGGAGACAAAGGAGCTAAATTTGTGCAAGCCTTGCTCAGTAGGGCTGCTGGAACTAGGAAACTGAAGAACATCAGAGTGGAGGCAGTTTTACCATGAAAAAAACAAATTTGGCACTAATATGAAATACCTGACAGTTTGGAGTCTAAAACTTGATCAGTTCTGAAGGTCTGTGCTTTATGAAAAGTAGCGACTAAGACACCAGCAGAATAATTCAGTGAACTGGAATCTGTGGCTTCCTTTTTTTTCTGAAAATACCACATTTCTTTTCAGGCTTGCCAACAGTCTGAACAAGTAGCCTTAGAAAGGTGTGATTCAGTAAACAAACCAACAAAAAATTAACTTGTGAATTATAAGTACTTGAAATAGAATCTGTTGTGCCCACAATTCGTATTAACATGGTAAGCTCTTACAGAATGAGTTTTCAAGGAAAGAAATATATTCCTTGTGTATTCAAGTATAGAGCCATAAACCATATGAGACCCTATTTATTTCAAATTTCCCATGATGCCATTTACTCCAGCTTTTAACCTTTTATGTGACATTGAGCTATTTTACAATCATAAAATAGTAGGAAAAAACGACCTGTTAATTTGAAAGGGACACATTACAACATCTCTCCCCGGCACTATAATATTTTAATTTCTTTTTTTCAAGGCAAACCAGTTGGAAAGTGACCATCTGCTAGTCTCTTAGCACTATTCAAGCAAAGCAATGCACAAAATGTCCTCTTTTCCCAGCTAGAGTAGGACCATTAACTGAAAGGAATTTAGGATACTGTCATGTGAGTTTAACAGATTGATTAACAACAAAATTAAATCTCAGTTTTTTAAATTATTGTTAAATATACTGACTGTAAGGTGATGCTATAAAACTGCTGCACACTGTGTGACATCTAAAGCAGTATAAGAAATCTGAACTTTTCCAATAAATAAATCAGTATTATCAAATTTCCTATGCAAATTGTGTTCTTCTATTTTGAGTGTTAAGCTAAATGTAAGCACACTTTACAAGTACAGTTCTATTTCTCACTTCAAAATACACAATGTGCTTTGGACACTTGGTAAGTTTTCAGTATCACTTAAGGTTTTGAATATTTCAAAACAGTTGATAATGGCAGTGAAAGAGGAAACTCGACAAGCTCTCCAGGCTGATAAATATAGAACTTTTTGGATGAGTAGAGCTCAATGGAGCCGTAATCTTGGCTGGCACCTGTACATGATACTATAACACATACAGCTAGAACTGCAAGTTTGTGAGAATAAATTAAATTAAATTCACATTCATGTTAGCACTTCAAAAGATGTTGTCAGTACAACTTTGTATGCATGCAAGCCACTGCACTTTTGAAAGTTTTACCCTAAATGTTTAGAATTCAAGCATGCTGTGTCTAAGGGTTAGGAGATATACTGGCTGTATCTTAGTCGGCCTTTATCCACATTATTCACATCTGTACCTCCTCAACATGCCTAACTAAACTGCAAATTAGGCTGAAAATGAAGTAACTGCACTTCGAAGTGTTAAATTCTAAACGAGTTTATTGTATCTGAATTGTGAAGAATAGCAGATGTCAAACGCCCTTACCAAAATGTATTCCACAGTTGCCTTAAATCTGCAGTATATTTTACTTTAAAAGCATTTTTTTCTCTTGTTCCTCTTCCTAGTCTCCCTCTCCCTATCAAAAAACAATCAAGCAATTCAGGAATTTATACCAGTAGCAAAATACTTGCTAAATATAAAAGACAGTTTCTCACTGTTTTATGGAATAAATAGATCTTTTTGATCAGCTGTTAATGACATAGTAGTCATATCCATTTGCCCAATAAATGTGTAGGTCTTACTGCTTTCCTTATTTTTATTTATAAATTTCATAATGGCAGTAAGGCACTTTAAACTGTATTTCTCAGGGAATATTGCACTTTAGGGACTGTTAAAAGTCACTCTGCCTTCAGCCTTTATCACCCTACCTGAGGTACAATAAACACTAAGAAATGGGCTGCCTATTGTGTGCCTTGTTATAAAGTTCACGTCCAGCAATTCTCCTGTCCTTTCAGGTTGAATTTCTTTTCTTCCCAAGCCTTTCTCAGACATGTTCTTAGCAAGTCTAACTGATTCATCCTAATTTTGGATGACAGACTGGGTTGAGCAGTACAGGCTCAAGTTATGCAACAGGCTCATTCCCATGGCTAAAACCTCACCTACTGCTTATTCCATTCAGTTATGGCTGGGGAGTACTGCTCATTCATATGCCAGATTCTGGACCTTGTTTCCTAAAATGCTCCACTGTTCCAAAAGAAATTTCCTGTGCTCTTTATGGGTGTCCAGTTGCCAGTAGCCACATATTACCAGGCTTTGACTAAGTCAAACAGACCTTGCTCATGATGTTTCTCAGGCTCCAGAGCACACTTTTAATAGAAATTCAAGGAAGGTTGTACATTATTTATGTGATTTCCTTACCATGGCGTAAGACAATCTGGTGGCATTTTGCAAGGTACAGAGAAAAGTTCTAGTCAAGCAGTAAACTACAAAAGCTCTTCAGAAGACAGAGTGATCCTCTAAACTTGCTAGGATACCATGCAGACATTCAGAAGCCTTGGTTTTTTGGATTGGCTGAATCAGACAAGAGAAGGCCAGCCAAGACTACAAACTTGCTGTGAAGATACAATTGTTAATTCTCTACATGGCTCTAACATTCATACAAAAAGCCAAGCACGCACATAAATATGTATTTATTTGCTGTTATGTTAATTTTGTTAAAAAACATCAATAGTTGATAAACAGAATAATGTGTGCAATTTTGAAAGGCTTTGAAAACATAGATGTCTGACTTGACCTTATGACTATTTTCTCCTTCAGGCAAACCAATACTATAACCAGAACAACGCGAGAGGATGAACATTGTTGGGGAGTTGCTCACTGTGCCTGTCATACCCCGTTAATGCAACTTTGATTTGCCTTTGTTCTGACAGTAGCAAACAGCTGCTTGTAAATGAGCCACAGTCCCTGGGCTGCCTCCCATTATTCCACACTTTTGTTTGACAAGGTCACTTGCTGTGGGGATTTTGGGGAGAAAGAGTGTGCAGCCTATGGAATTAGAGTTAAACCACAGGCAACCCAGCTTGAATGCTCTTATTATATTTTTTTTATAGAACCAGCAAAGCAAAAATAACAAAGAGAAAATCTTTTACTCCGTGAGCAAGTCAAACTTTTCTTTTGCCCAGTGTTCATTTCATAATCCTAAAACTATCTTACAAAAAGCACGTCATGTTTCCATAAATCCCCTTTCATTCAAATCTTAACAGGATTTATATGAAAGATGTATTTAATTACAAAACAGGATTAACAAAAACAGATTAATATTGTTTTGTTCATCCACTGCTACAATTCACCAGGAGACAATACTGAGCTATAGCTAACAGCAACTCTGACAAACACTGCAAAAACATGAAGAAACAATCTGATTTATGCCAGTTTTCACAGGAAATTGATTTATTTTGGATAGGTGTTGCTAGTCTTCCAGAAAGAAAAGCATGTCATAAGCAAATTACTGCTATGATAGCTGTCCATTTAAGGGCAAGCAGACACTCCTCTGACTGGGGTTTTATGGCGCTGAATTAAACTGTAAGATCAGTTTACGAAGACATTAGGATAGTATGTGGTGCTACCAAATCATTCCTGAACCTTGATTTTCCAATTTGACCTGTGATTTTAATGGCAGTGAAAGCTGTCATTTAGGATAGCCTGTTTCTTTGTGACAACTGTTGCTTTTGAAGCCACGCATAAACAAGGAATAGGTAGCACATATTCAAAGGGATGGCTGATGCTATGGGAGGAGACAGCCAGTGGCAGTCTGCAACCACAGATGAATCACAGCAATGTGCTGTCAAAACTTAGAAGTGAAGAGAGAAGAGCGACCGACTTTAAAAACGCCTTTCAGGCTCTTCAAGAAGGGTCACTGAAAACAATGAATGGAAATCAGTCCAAAAACCTCCCCCAGCAGCCAGCTATGCTATTCCGAAGGGACAGTCCCGATTGTTCAGATTTTTATCTCATCAACCCAAGAAGTGACTGAGCTCTTCCTGCCCTGAATCGTTTGCTTCCTAGTTCTTTGTTTGACCACTGGAAGAAATGTCTTCATCACAAAGGCCTTTGCATCCGCATTAAAAGAAAAACTCACAGACATTTCTGGAGTCTTTGATTTAACTTATAAGTCTCCTGGTGCTCTCAACAGAAAAGCACAGATGACTGTTAGACAAGTTTACACATCTTCCCTGGACTCACTGAAAATGCTGACTGAGCTTGGAAGATTAGAGTTACGACAATAGGATTGGGTTAGGCAGCCTTCTTTTCTCTTTCAGCTAATTCAGCTTAAATCTCACTCTCCACCACAAATCTGTCAATGTGCAGGTAAGAGAAGTCTTCCCAAGCTTCAGCTGAAGTAGTTTCTCTTGTCAAATGCAAGTTACAAAATACATAGTTAGTGACATACCTGAAACATTCTCACTGAATTACACTTGAATTATCCATTGCTAACAAGAAGTCATCAACAACAACAAAGTTGAATGATAATTCATGATGACAACACTCACCTTCCAATAAAGCATGCTGAAAACACTCCAGTAGCTGACTGCCAGAGTGCAGGATGGGAGGTTGTTAGCCTCATTTGTATTCAAAGACAGGCAAATCACTAAAACTCATTTACATCCTTCCATCTCTCTTAGTTCATGTCAACAGCAGGTGGTCTATCGATACTACCTTTGAAATAAGTAGGTGGCTTAAATTGCCTTCAAATTTCAGTAAAAACCCTGAATTATAGAATAGACCTTGAGTCTTAACTTTCCTGTTTTCTTTGCGTGGGCTGTAATAGAACATGAATAAGTACAGCAGGCACTTTGTTCGTATTTAATCTACATTAAAAACTAAGTTTTGCACATAAATCTAGGCACCTTAATCTTGAGCCTTAGCAGACAGTCGCAGACATGACCATTTATGAGCTCAGCAAAGCGAGTTACAGAAGTTTATTTGTAAAGGTTTGAGTAAAATCCACAGCAGATTATGAAAGATTTCTATAGATGATTTTTTTTTTTGCTAAAACACACATTTTTGGGATAAACAGATGAAGACTGACTCTTGAATCCTTCGATGCATGTGTTTAAGTTTCCCTGCTGCTAGCCCCCTGGGAACTACTCCTCTGAATAGATTACGTTCACTACACACTTCTAGGGACATATGTCTTCTATTTTTCTTTGTGGCATTGTGACTATTTCTAACAGTCAGTTTAAAAACACAAATGTCTGTTGTCAATCAGGACCAATTTCTGATGAAGTGAGAAGAAACACTGCCTGAGACAAGAATCAAGGCCATCTTCATGCCCAAAAGAATACACAGCCAGCAGTAAGCAACATCACAAATGTGTTATACAAATCCAGAATAGATTAAAGTAACTAAAAGCAGCATTTGGTTGCTTTTCCACTGTGATGTTTGCTTTCACATTTTGACAACTCCCTCAGAATTTGTGTGAAATTCAGTGTCCACCAGAATTACTACTTTGATGTCTGCTTTCAAACTTCCATAAAGAACAGTGACTTTTGAAACACAGAGGTCGGTAATAACCCTGCAGACTGTGCAGATTATGCTAAATTAACTCCCATATTTTGGTCAGCAGGTGGGGAAAGCATAATACACTGTCCCAGCATCCCTGAAAGCCAAAGCTGGGGTCAGTCCCCACAAATCCATTACAAAATCAGAGACTTTGTTTATTACCCTGTCCAGCTTCAGTTGAGCATTAGTAAAATCTGACATGCAGGATTCTCATTTAAAGATCTGGGTAAGGTTTTGTTGCTAATAAATAAATATATCTGTTTATACAGTTGGGATTCTTCTATGTGAAAAATGGTAAGGATGCTGAAAGTGTCCCCTTAGCTACTAAGCATAAGGGAGCCTGTACTTCACAATGAGTTAAAGATTGTTTAAAGACCAGGACAGTCATTAAGCTGTATTTACTGTCTAGACAGGAATAGCTCCACCTAACCATTCCCAAAGGTTGTTAGCATTTCTAAAAATTAAGCAGCAGCAGGAAAAGGTTAAGATCAACTTACTAATTAAGTTACACTCACAGAAATCTGGAGAGGGGAAGGGAATGTAAATATGAATAGCATCCTCCAGTCTGAGTCCCAATCCTTAAATACAGGTCTTGCTTTACGAAGGAAAACATTAGGACTGAGCATCAGTGTACAGAGTTGCTGCCCAGACACGGGGCTGCACAAAAATGCCATTAGCCTGAGACAGATAAACTCCAAGGGGTTTCTATTATCTAAGTTACTGGTAGACACAAGCAGCGTTTTTCTTTAATTTCTTTACAGTACATATAACGTACTGTAACTCTGCAGTACATTAGTACATCGGTAGAGGACATTCGCTGGTCTTTTGTAGCTTTTAGTGTTAAAAGGTGAATTCAAGGTAACTGCCAAACAATGAGGAATGTTCCAAGCCTACGTTATGATGTTAATTGTATGATAAAAGCAGATATTTAGGTCACTTCCACCGTGCTTAACAAATTCCCAAGGGCACTTGACAGGAAAACAGAACTCCTTCAAGGAGCTACACAGGCAGCAACCGAGATAAAAGAGATCCCTTCTGGTTACAAGTATTACTCAGAAATTCCTTAGCAAGTGGTGAGACTGGATAGTCTGAGAGATCCCTCAGACTCCCAGGAGTGACAGACGCTCTTCTGCTCTACAGGTTCTTGTAGGTGGAAACCCTGAGTAAAGCTCAGAGAGGTCTCTGGTTTCCCTGCCCCACAGCTCTCCCTACGTACGATCCGCAGCATCGCCGTGCTTGTTTACACACTGGAGATGAGAAGAGTCTGTTGATGCAACAATAATAATTTAAATTCTAATCCAAGGAATAACTGCATAAGCAAAGAGCGAGAGGCAAGCAGAGCCACTGCCATCCATATCTCTTGAAACAATAACGATGAACGTAAATCAAACTGTTCAGAATCACTTAAATTGCCATTTAAATCAAAGTCCAATCATTTAAATTGTCAGAAAGAAACCTATATTTAGATAATCAGTTCATCCTTATTTACTTTTATCTGTATTTCTATTATAAAAGAAAGAATAACTCAGTGATTGTTAACAAAACATATTGATAAACATAGATTTTAAACTTAATTTGCACTTCCTTTTCTCAATTTGTATATTTATCTACCTTAATGATATTTCAATGGAGATTTTTATATTCTTCCTCTTTTCTTATACTGAAAAGCATAAATAAGTACTCATTTTTTTTTTAATTAAATGAGTATCAAATCTTACTCTTATTTATGCTGGACCTTTTCTGGGAAATAAAAACCAGACTGGAATTCTACTAAACACACAGTTCTTCAAATCTTGGGCATTATCTCCACATAAATTAAGTTATCCAACTTGTTTGCATTACAAATGGACATATTTAAAAAGCACTTTTTCTGGAATGAAAAACTGAATTGTTTGGGTTTGGTGACCAGGTCACACAAAATTTTAAAACCTGTTTAGTCCCATCCTCTCACTTCAAAAAAATTAGTCACAGATCAGAAGAAAAAAAAAAATATTTTCCACTTTCACTGTTCCTAGATAACTTTAACTTTTATCAAAGTTGTCACAGAAGTGAAATGAACAGAATAAATGGAAACTAAAAGAGAAATCCCAAACTATTTCTACACCTGCAGAGGACAGCACTCATGCCTAAAGCTAATTTAGCACCTCCCAGTCTTTTGTTCCAGACCAAGTCAATGCTTTCACCATTCCTCTTTCTTAGACAAAGCAAACCGGTAGGGCTTGAATATTGCTTATTAAATGCAACCCGAGAAGTGCCCGCAAGGCAACCCCAGCACCTGCAGGCGCCCACGGCTGTGCCCGCCCACCCCGCCCTGGCCTCCCCCTGCCCTTCGCCTGCCTGCTCCCGGCCCAGGCACAGGGAGGTGAATAAAAACAGCTCTGACTCTCCTGACATCACTTCTGCTAAGCAGACACTAATGACTTTTTTTGGTTTTTTCCTTTCTCCTACTTCCCCGCGGGCAGAAGTTGATAATGAACTCTGTATATGGTGTTGGCACTCTCACTGGGGAGAAACAACAAACTGCAATTCCATCTCTTCCCTGCCCATCTCTTTGGGCGGGTGGAATAATGGTGATGCCTCCATTTTCTTCTCTACCTCCCTCAGACAAAAGGTTAACAAACCGCTCAGCATTTGCTTTTCATGGAAACAGTATGTGTGGGTTAATTAGCATTTTCCAGGTAGCACAGTAATGCCATTGTGACTGCTCAATACGAGGTTGTTCCAGAAACCTATTACAAAACTGTAACCCAAAAGCAGTTGAGGATTCATTCATTTTAGGCCAGAAGAAATAATTCTGGCTACAACTGCAGCAATCACTCGGCCTAGAACTGAGCAGAGACAGACTATTGCATAGGATCAGAAGCATGACCAGAGCTGAGTGACCTAGTTAGGAACATTTACTCTCCTCTGAGATCACTGACAGCAAGCCTTCATGCTTTAAGACAATTTATACTTGATCGAGGTTGGAGGATACACATCTAACATCAGCACTGGGCTATTCTAGAACTGCATCTTGCAGGGTTTTTCGTACCTTTCCCGAGCAAACTATTGACAGGATGAGCAGGTGGCCCCTTCAAACTGGAGCTTTGGGTGGCCTCAGAAGAGATAAATGTTCATCTCCTATCAATCACAGAATACACTCTCCAAATTTCCAGCTGCTGTGTGAGTGCACCTCTATGGGAGTATTTTTGTGTAAAAAGTGGGAGATGGCACCAGCAGCCAAACAAGACTCACTCCTGGCAGACTGACCTCTTGAAAAATGCTAAATGCAGGAACAAATGTTTACTTCCAAATCTCAGTGGAAGAAGATGCCTGCAAGCAGCCCTGAGTGCTAACTCAGAACTAAGTCCCAGAAAATTCATTCGCTATGGGCTAGCAGCAGACAGCTCCAGGTCAGACCACTGCCAACTTCACACCCTACTTGGGGGTACCACTAAAGGTACAAGGACCACAGTGCTCTCACAAGAGTGGGACCACATATCTAACGTTAAGCAAGACCAGGGCTGAATGTCTAATCTCCAAACCTCCCATGCCAATATTGCAAATGTCTAAAGATCACTGCTTCCAGCATTAGCAGTTACTTAATGATAAAAACTGATACTGAAAAGAAAAAACGCAAAGATCAGCTATATAAATATATACGCCAAAGAAAAGAGGTCAAAACTAAAACCAAACTGAATAGAGCATCTCAACTGATCTGTACAGTCCCATTTGTATGATTACATTTCCAGAAAGGCATCACACAGTTTCAGAGCAAGACATCTGCCAAACTAATGAGAGCCCAAGAGTCAAAACAAAAGTACAAATAAGTACTAAGAAATCAAAAATCCCCAAACTGTTAGGTAGACCATACTGTCTAAAACTACAGGTGCTTAGGAAGAAATTATTTCTTAACTGTAACATAAACATTTACAAAAGATGGTATTTCTTCATCTGGTGTTCATCAGAAACTTTTGCTCAAGTCTCAAAGCAGCAACCCGCAATTTTTGCTTCTTCCAGCACAAAAAAACAAAAGAGGCTGTCACTGTGGATGGGGAAAAGAAAACCTTGAAGAGCTGGCTCAGAGTAACTAAATACTTCAAATCCAAATTTTACTCACTTCAACATGTTTGGAAGCGATGCAGGTTGGCCGAGAGCCATCCCCAACCCAACAAGTATACCTCACCAGCTGGCATGACACAGACAAGAGCCCCCGACACCTCGGGAGGGAGCAGTCGGGAACAGATCGGGTGAATTAATGCAGCACTCCAGGTTGCGTGCCTGGGCAAAACTGTTTGTTCTTCAGCTCCAGTTTCAAAGTCAGTCAGTATTTAAACCGTTTGTTCTCTAGCTCGGATTTCAAAATCAGTGTTTATGCTTTATTGTTTTACAGTTCAGCAAGACCAAGCACAATTAGCTTGTAAAATCCTATACTGCCTGTCTTCAAGGTTGAGAAAGGGTGAGGAAGCACAGTGTTAACAGTGAGTAGTTACACGCTTGGGCAGCTCTGGGCACACTCAGTTTTATGCCATAGTACTCAGGCAGCTGTTGAACTTGGTGTAAACTAAGATGGATAAAACCGTGCAGTCAACAGCAAAGTAACCCTTGTCTGCATTTGCAAGGCCAGGCCCATTGAAATGCCACATTTCTGCTGTCCTGGGAAGAGCAAGACTAGGAGGACTTATGGATGCAGCAGGGACTGGAGCAATTTTACCTCTCCCTTGCTATTTTAACACAGTAAGTATTCTGGTGTAGTTTGTAGCTGCAGCTATGTAATTCAAACACTATAAGTATTTTGAAAGGTACTAATCAGTGGTTCAAAAATACTTATTGATACACTGTAGTGGTATTTATTTTTTAAAAAGTGTGTATGGGCATTCTGGCTATTCCTAAAATAGGGAAAAATACAAATGAGAAAAACGTTATTCTACATAATTTTCCACAAGGTATGTGAATTTAGCCAGAGGCTATCAGTCTTGAAAGAACACTACTTTTAGAAAGCTTAGTCACACATTTTATTTTATTTTATTTTATTCTATTTTTCTCAGAAGAAACATACTTGTTCAAATGTACAAATGTGATTGCCTCAACTCCCGGCTCCAGACCTCCAGGGAAAATCCACAAGTGCGCGCATGCAGTTGTTTTGTAAGATCTGTAGTTTATTTTCTAGCAATTACTACTCACTACTCACAATGATGCATTACCAGATTACCCATTCCAATTGCTTATTAAAGTATGAACAGGGTATCTCAAGTCTGTTATAGACATAACCCTGGAGGTGCCTCTTCTGGTCTCTGGACAACAAAACACACATCCCAAAACATCAGTGCTCCATTACCCTTTCAGGCACATGAGGTACTTTCTAGCTAATAGCCCAATTAATCATGAGGATGTACTTGAAAAAGAAGTTGAAATCTTGTTTGGATAATGAAGTAGAGATTATAGAATGCCTAAGAAGAAATTGTGCCATACAAGCACAAATTGAACATGTTCATCATAGTGATATAATACACTTATTACAACTTTAAAAAAGTAATTGACAAAATCTTAATTATCATTTTACAAATTAACAGCTACAGAGAACCCACATAAATTAGGTTTTTATTTATAGTTAGTAACTCCACAAAAATGTTTAAAAGGGGCATCTTTTATACACAGGTTGGATTGAAGGGATTGAAAAGGAAGAGGAAAAGGTCTTTTTGACTGAAGATAGAACACATTTTAATACTATCAACCTATAGTTGTCAAGCCTAAAAATACATTTCATAGTCTGTCTTCATTCTTAAAGAATATTTGAGTCCCTTTGTGTGAGGCATCGGACTCTGATAAAGGTGGACAGGGAACATGTTCACAAGCTCACCCTCATTTTGTTCTTCTACAGAAGATGTTAGATCCATATTACTTCTTCTAAAAAGGTAAGAACTTCACAAATACAGAGTAAAAAATAATATTACAGATTTTGAAGTCTGCATTTACATCCAGCCAAGTGGCAATTTGTTGCTTATTCCTACTGCTACCTTTTAAGAAATTTTTTTAAACTATTCACTGGATTCAAAATAGTCAAACCTCATTATGTAGTTTCTTTGAATTTACTTTCCAGTACAAAAGTATCTGTATTCCAGTTACTTCAGTTATTGTAGTTATAATTGCCTGTATTTCAGTACTTCATTTATTCAAGGAAACTGTAATAGAATCATTAAAATAGGATAATATGGAGAATTTTTTTCCTCCTTAGGCAGTGAGCAGTCCTAATCATATAAAAATCTTGTTTATTATAATTTTAAACACTCACCCCTCATTACAACAAATTGCTGGGTTTACACACCTGAATCAAACTTTCAAAACCATAATGAGACTGATGAACACTGGATACCTTTTTCATATGACCAGATGCAAACCTACTGTAGCTCTGGCCAAAGACACTGTGCTACTGAGTAATCAAGACAACAGCCCAACCTTTTTGTGTTGTTATCCAATTCACAAATGAAGAGCATTGAAAGAGACTACAGGAAAGCCTTAAAGTACCCAGCATTATACCTGTTTCTGTTTCTGCTGGGTCTGAACATGCTAACAGAGGTAGGAATTAGTGGAGGCACTACTTGCTTGTCAATTCCAGGGTTTATACATCTATTTTCAGACTCTCAGGAAAACAAAAGATATCTTAATAAGAGAAAGGGAGCAGTGAATTCACTGGTAGTGAAGGCATTGCAATTAAACTTGTTCTCATTTAATGAGGATCTGTCCAGAAATCTCTCACTAGTAGGAATAAAACAACTACCATGATGTTTTAATTTTATTATTTTACCTTATTTTAATTTCAGGGTTTTTTTAAGGAAACAAGACCGTACAAAATCAGATCTATTAAACTACCTAACAAAAAGGGCATCAGACTACTTAAAAGGGCATGAAATTCCGCACTCACATATAGTCTCAAATAGGCTGGTAGGCTCTACTTTCATGGATAAGCACATCCTAAAGAGATTACAACATTTTAGCAAAAAGCTATTGAATTACAGTGTGGATTAAATTACAGAATTTGGTAAGTGTATATTATCATATATCAGCACATCCACCAGTTTAGTTCAGGAGATAAGTTACTAAAACTATGCAAGAAGCTGAATAGCCTCTTATGACAGTTTGATGCAATATTGATTTTTTTTCCATTTTTATTTCCAAAACAATTTTCATTTAATTTTCATTATTTAGTTCCCATCAATTCGGGCAATTCACAGACTTTTTTGGCTGTTGAATGTCTTTGTGTACAACACATTTAAGTAACTGAGTAGAAAATTCTGTCATAACCACGCTTTTTCCTGCTAACTATTGGCAATTATTCTCCTAGCCCACTGTCAGAATCACAACCAACCTAATTTTTATATATGAAGATTGGAGAAAAAAAAATTATGGGAACACAGACAGTTACCAGTACTCAAGCATTCCGGGTTACTACTCACTCAAAGCAATAATTATCTCTTGATTCAGCTTATCACAAAGTTACATATTTAGTTTTTGCCCCTTTGTTTTAACAAAGGTTTCATAATACAAATTTTGCCTTTTCATTTCAGTTGCATACAGAGGTTACTGGAATGCTAAAATAAAGCAAAAAGGCAAGCAAAAGCAGAGGGTAACTCTTCTAAGCACTCAGTCCTGTTAATTCTTAATAACAAAAATAATATTTCAAGGATATTTGCACACTACCGGGTACTATGACGCAAGTCAAACTATAACAATGATGAACAACCAATTTAAGTATATACAAAAAAATGTCTTTTTTTCTGGAACTGTTCAAACATAACCCAAAAAAGAAACAACTATATTCAGCCTCTGGGAACTTTAAGCTAGACACATTGTTTTACATTTATATTAGAACATAAAACATAATTGATATTTTCAGGAAAAAAAATGTTTAAATTAGATGAGGAAAAGCTGCTTCAGCAGTAACTTCAAGCTGGTCCACCAGAATGCAATACTATCTCTTACATATATATTTCATATTTGGAGAAGCAGAGTATTTCATAGAACCAAAACTGAACTACTAGAAAAAAGGAAACTAGCACCACTAGCAGAGTGGCATTCCTTGTAAGAATATGAAGTTATAACTATTATTGTTATGTATTTCAAAACATAAAATCTGACAAAACAGTGAAAGTAAGTTTTACCCACTAAGAGAACATACTGCAAAATATGTTTTACCAGTCCATTTGGCCTGAGGGGCTGCAGTTTGAACAATGACCAGGCCTGATTGTATAATAACACAGCAGAATTTGGGATCCCAAGATTTCTTTTTACCTGTAATAAACTGTTGTTCAGTTCATTCAATAATGGAATATTCTGCTTGGGTCAATGATGGCAGCTCAGGCAAACAAAAGAAGTCTTTATGCTCCATCTAGATGTTGCAAGGTGCTTATTCAATTTCTTCTGCATCAGGGGCACTGTTCCTTACCTAATATGTATACATTTGCTGAGTGTTATTCAGCCTTTGTTGCTTCTGACCCTCACTTGGCATTTAATTCCCAGTCCACCGGGGTATTCATGCTTGATGGCACTGATGCACACACTGAATGCTTTATTTATTTAATGGCACAGGGAATTAAGCTATAAACTGCATCAGACAATATCCTGTTTAAAGATGCCAGTGGTCGGTGTCGCAGCATTACTAACCCACGTCTGCAGCAGTGAATATGTCACTGGAATTTAGAGGACAGTATATACTGATTACAGATCAACATTGCAATAAGGAAAACAAGGTTCCAATTCAAAATTCCATTTAACATTTCTCAGGAATATTGTTATAGTATTGAAAATGTTATGCATGCATTTATGTTCTCTATCTTTTAAAGATGCCCATTAATCTTCAATGCTAGTGGCAAAGAAATTTTCCTACAAATATTACAGTCCCTACTAAAAACTGCCGATACTACAATGAAATTTCAGTTATGTCCCTGTGTAGCTATGCAGAATTGTTTTAAAGCACAATTCTCTGTGCCTAAAGCAGTAGAGAGCTGATTGCAAACAACTCATATACAATTTGAAAACTAGTGAAAAAGATACTGACCTTTATTCAGTTGAACAACTTTATAATTTATAACAATAGAAGTAACTTCACCTACACTGGTACGGTTCAGTCATTCTCTTAGTTAAGGTAAGGTTTTCCAAAAACCAAACTCATGAATGTTATTGAAATATTCTCTCAAAAGGTTTATTATCTAAACCCAAACAAACAATATTTAACAAAAATAATGTGGAAATGACCAACACAGTCGCAACTTACTGAAACCTCTACAATCAAATATACTGACTTAAGTGAAATATCACACAAATGCTAATAGGCAACCACAGCAAGAGGTATTTTAGAGGAACTTACAATTATTCTGGAAGCCTGGGACCTAAGATCCATAACAGCCTATATCATCCGTTGTTTTTAATTATGTCTTTTAAAAAAGCTCCCCTGCTGTGTTTCTGAAATACTAAATGGCCTCCACAGCTACTTGGCATAACTCATTCTAATTCATGATTACAAGACGGTATTTTCAGACTATTCCCTCTTTCCCAGCAACTACTTAAATGGAAAAAAAAATCATTTTGTCTTAATTCCTATTTAAGCCATCCATTTGAGGCATAAAATTTGAAATGCAATAAATGTCAAGTCACAGAACATAACATTTACATTCTGTATCTGCAGAATTCCCATCTAAAAGAAATTTTAAAATAAGTAAAGCATGATGATTTTAATATTTACTTTTAGGAAAAAATATCACAGTAGAAGTTTTACTTGTAAGCAGGATAGGGTCAGCTGGCTTAAATTTGGTTCCAATTTTTATTGTGCTGTGCAAGATACAAAATTTAAAATGAGAATTGCATACTCTCGAAGTAAAATGTTCTGCTCAATACAGCAGACATTTCCTAACTGCACTTCCATGTTCAAATGCTAAAGGTTGATAGGTATATTTATCCTACAAGCTGTGAACTTTAACTATTACTACTAAGAAGGTTATGCCCTTAAGGTTCAAACAAAACTGGAAGACACACTTTAAAGGGAATGATGCAACCACTTTGTGTGACCCATCCTCTGCAAACTCTCTCCCATAAACACTGAGAGCTTTTTTCTTTCTTTACCTCTTCTTATTTCTAAAATACTACTGATTCTTTTTTAAAGAATACTGCCTTTAAGAATTGCATAATTTGCATAGGAGAATTACCATTGTTATCTCCCTGAGAAAAGAAGCACAAGGTAATGGAAAGGGAAGGGAGTAACTGAACGCTTGGGGTCATAAGGACTAAGCCTTAAACAAAGACAGAATACAGAGTATTCATGAATTTGAAACTAGTCAAAATGTGCCAAGGACTGTGTTTCCTCTCTGTAAGCTCTTTTGTGCTTCGTGTAAGCAAAAGTCAAGCCAACCTCAAAAGAAGCAGTATCTGATTTTCTGGACAGTTTCTCTGATAGGATGTATCTGGGGCTCTGTTTATCTGAAATAATGCTTGACAGCTGCATCCCCCAAGCACATGTTCCAATACAACATCCCAAGATGGGTGAAGCATGTATAACAAAATGAAACTTAAAGCAAGACAGCCGAGTCAGAGTAAATCCCTGTTTCATTGAGTTCTTTCCTGACTGAAAGACGTGGAGACTGTCTCTTGGTAACTTACAGAGAAACCAGCAGGTCTAGTGGGGAATATAGGGCCATTCTTTGCCTTTTTCTTTTTTTTAAACATTGATTTTAAACAGCACATTAGAAAAAAGGATGACAGAATCAATAGAATTTAAGATGCTCTTGTAATCTGGGTTTAACTTCGTAGTAACACCTCTAATCAAAGGCGGGGAACCCTTTGTGGCATTTTGACATCTACATTTATCATGTGGATATGGCTTTTATTGAGCAGAATTAACAACTTTACTCAAATAATTAAAATCTAGCCGCCCAAAATGTCAGAGTAAAGGTAGTTTAGCACTTCATCATTCTTGTAAAAGTGTAATTTTAATCTGTGCATTATGCCAGCTGTTTTGTGGGATTACAATAAAAGTAATCAAGCAGTATAACAGAAAAAGAAATTGTAAAACAGGAAAAGAAATAACATCACAGTAGCCCACCACATGTTGAAATTAGCACCAATTTTACTCCATGGAAATTAAATCCACCTATAAAACTGATAATACCTCAAAACTGTAAGCAAGGGAATACTTAAAACATCAAATCCAACCTGGGTTCTATTTTTCTCCTTAAATAAAAAGAGTCATAAAAATCTCTTATTTCTTCCCAAAAGTGGAAGTAAAAATATTATGAGTTCTATCCTTCAATTTTTCTTCTCACATCCTGTTGCTTTGGAAAAATCTGATTCTCCAACTACAAATGGAGTTTAAAAAGACTAAGGCCATATTTTTAAATGGCATTAGCAAGCATCACCACAAAAAAAAAAAAGCGTGAAAAGAAGACTGTGCCTTTCATCTTTGCTGCTCCTCCCTTGTTTAGGCTAAGTGTTTTGTGATGTGTGCTTTTTTTTTTTCCTCAGTGCAAGTGGATCACCCATGCTGCATAACTGATCAGGGTTCAGACCACATTTCTGTAGGGAGGGGCAACCTGAAGTAGAAAACAGGTCCCAGGGATGGAGAGAAGGGTAACATGCTTTTTAAGTGGTCACACTGGCTTATTTCAATTGCAAATGAGTATAATCTCAGTTTTTTATTACACTCAGTAGTTGAAGGATTTAGTAATTTAATTAATAATTACTGAAATATAGACAAAGCAACACATATTGATAATCCTCCATAATAGAGACTCCTTTGCCTTTCCTTTCTATTACTTGTACTGGGGTACAAGACCATTTACACTAACAGATATGACCTTTAAAAACGATGGAATAAGTGTGAGACAGGGCAGGCAAAGGAGATGAAAGATGATGCGGGTGCCGCAGTCATTTTATGTTAAAGGCTCTGCTTATATGTGTAATTCATACCACTGAAGTCAGAATAATTTGAGAGCTGAGTTTTCAACAGCCTTTATAAATGATGTGTTTTGTTTCAGGAAACGTCGTCTTCACCGAAATGCTGGTAACATGTATATAATTATGTCAAAATAAAAACCACAGTTTTTAAGAAACTTCAAAGCCCTAATTTTAAAAATAAGCTACATCTCAGTGACTAGTTTTTTACTACCTTGATGCCAATTATTTTGAATTTTACTGATACATGTCTTTGTTTCAGCCAGGTTTTTTCCTTACTAACTGCATTAACAATGTTAACAAGAGAACCACATTTTCCATACAGATGAAAAAAAAACTTCATAGTCATGGGTTTTTTGGTTTTTTTTTTCACTTCTCTTATGCTTTAAAATGCAGAATATGTATTTCAACTTATGAGACTTGCACCACAGCAGCAGAGACCCTACAGCAAAACACTTCCAAAGGGCCATGCACTGTCCCCAGAAGCACAGCATGGCTTCTTACTTATTTCAGTGGGAGTCTTAGGCAAAGAAGGCAAAAACTAATAAGCACCTGGAGAAGAGATTAAATTTAACCAATAAAAAAATAAACCCAATCTAAAAGACTTCTACTCATTTTGGGAAGGTGCTGACACACTTCTCACCTCTGTAAAGTGAAGAGTAATGAGACAACTTAATTCTTTCATACTTCGATAATGCTCTCTATGCCTAGAAATTGCAGTTAAAATTCCTAGCAAGAAATTTTCACTGCTGCGACTTGGATCCAAGTCTGAACAAGCACCTAGGCTGACAGAGCTGAGATAACTCACAGATCAAGTTTCTAGGGTAAATTAATACATCCCTCTAGTAGTCACTTTAGGCTGCATAAGGCGAACTGAATTTCATTAAGAAAATCTGGAAAGTGCTGCTTGAATTGGCAAGGAAATAGCGAAGGCTGGTGGGAGGCAGAGCAGCTGAACACATCTGCAGCCTAAACTCCAAACCTGTATAGAAATCCACAATCCTACTGGGTGAAAGGGGAAAAAAAAAAGATACAAGAATATGCACTAAAGAATGCACTCTTATCTGGACTGGCCACTAAAACAACATTAACTTGAATGTTTTGATGCTTCTGGGAGATTAAGAATTGCCCCAAAGGGAAACACTGCAAAAGAAAATAGACATGAGTTCTAAAAACTTTTTTTCTTTTTTTCAATTGTAGACAAGCCAGAAATACAGAAAAACAGCTGAAGGGGAAATGAGAGAGAAAATGAAAGTCCTGCAGACAATGAGGAACTGAGAGGGTTCTGATCTCTCCTGTGATTATTAAAGCTAACAACCCAGTTGAGAGAGATGTAAGATACATTACTATTTCTAACCCCTTTAGAGCATCAACAATGTAAAAAACACTACAGACAAATATTTTAATTGTAGTGCTAATTCAGTTGTTTTTACTCTTCATTTAAAAGTATATTGTGTTCATATGGCTAAGTGGTATTTTTTTTGTTTTGCATCAACCCCACTCACGCTGGGGAGAAAGCTGGAGTGGGTGAACAAAGGCTTTTCTCCCTCAGATACCTTCCAAATATTCCAAACCTCACAAAAATGGACTACAAAACCTGTAATATTTGTCTTTCCTTACTCTGAGGTCCCATGAGAAACTGCATATTACTCGTTACAAAAGTCTCTCACACGCAATTATTTGGCCTGAGAGGCTGCAGCTTTTCCTGCATAAGAAGCATTTTGTTCCTCCCATCCTGTAGGAACACCTTGTTGCAATCTGCCTCTTGCCAAACAAGGCACCTTGCTGCCTGTGAGGCATCAGCCAGGGGAACATCTTTCTCTGGTCTGCCACTCATAATCCCACTTGCCAGGCTGCTGCTGGCAATTTAGCAGGAAACGTATCCCAGTGCTGTTGCTCCCACGTCCTGACCACGCCCTGTACAGGTTAGGTACATAAACATTTTAATAATTGAGAAGTGTGAAAGGATCACCTTCCTGATTAGAAAACTGAAAAGAATTAAGTAAAATACAAAAGCAAAAATGTAGAGCTTCCTTCCCAAGCAAACCCTTCCTAGCTCTTGCACTTGTCTTCGTTCACTTGCAGGTTTTTGAGCTCCTCCTTTACCCATAGCTAACTTTCTTCAGAGAGTTACTCGCAGCTACATTTCCTCTGTTCCTTTGTTAAAGATGGAGTCCCCCCAGGGCTGCTCACAGCACTTGCTTAGGGCTACCTTCCTCTGCCTTCCATCAAAACTCTCCTATTAGGCATCTCTGCCTTTTAGAATTTCCAGAACTAGTCATATCAAATATAGCTATGGAAATTTTAATTTCCCCCCTTCTGCTTTCCGGAATAAAAAATTACTAAAAAGAAAAATGCACTTAAGTAGGACACCACACTTCTTGAACCAGGGCATCACGTTTCATTCAAATGAGATTCAAGATATACTATAATGTAAAACTTCAGATTATAAATCTCATATATTTAGAAATATTCAGCATATACATAGCTTACATATTGCCTAATGCCTCTTTTTTAGTGCTTTGGCTAGCATCTACACTGCCTGTCCATTGCTGTTTCATACCAGCTGGGAAGTCTTGCCACCACAAAACGCAGTTTCCTCCAGCTGAAATTTAAGTGAAAGCAGTAAACAAAACAAATCTGCAATTCTGCTACAGTTGTAATAACCAATTCCTTTGTTCAGATTCAGATCCATTAAGATCCAGTAACAGAAAATACGCCATGTTAAAAGGTGAAAGAATACAGTCTGTGTTCTTAAAATAGCTGATCTATTGCCTTCTGCATGAATCCAGCCTCTTCTGCGGGGAACAGCACAACCTGAACACAGAAAGTGCCGTCCTGTGGCACCAACTGCTCACCACGTGAATAGTGAAATCATAAGAAAATAATTGAGAATAGTGACAGCTATATCTTGAAGTAGAACTGAACTGCTCAATAATGTGCTTAAATACATTTCGACTGTTGATAGAACAAAGGAGATTTCATGGTGACCATAGGAAATACCAGTATGATGAAAACAATGGAAGAGTTTATTTCTGTAGCTCCACCTCTATCTCCCCCTACATATTCTTCAAAATAGCCTTCATGATATAAAGCTGAAGACCAAAAAGAAAGTATAAAGCCAAAAGAAACACACACTGCAGTGCAAAAATAGAAAAAACAAAACCATCCTTCAAATAATCATTACACTGGAGTTATAAGACATAATACAGTATAATACTAAAGGCAAAGAGTAAATTTAAATTAAAGGATATAAAAGTTGAATTTGCTTAATATGATAAGATTAGAATTTTTATTCAATATTTTTCTTAATTTTAAGAACTACTGTTCTTAAAATATGATGTCATAAACATTACTCTTAAAATCACGTAATCTTTTTCCAATATAAAATATTCCACTATGAATATTTCCCATTTATTTAATTTAGAGGCATGTTTTTGTATTATGAGTTTTGGAAAGGACTGAAAAAATCGTGGTTTTGTGAAAGTGTCCGGTTTTCTCAGAATTCAGTTTGTTTCTACATGATCAACCCCTGCTGAGCTCATAAATCTCACAGTAAAACTTACGAAACTGCTACAACAAATATCAGAAAGACAAGCAATGAGAAATGGCTGATCTGACTTTCTGCTCAGGCTATTTCAGGATGAACAGATCAGCTTCCCAGATGTCTATTCATGCCTGGACTGGGAAAGCCATTGTAATGAAAATCAGAGTTAAAAGGTCTGGGGCCTTACCTGGCCTGGAGGTATTCTCTGAAAAAACCTGTTTTTCCTGGTCTAACAGTCATACAAAGAACTGACCCCTTGAACAAGGTAAATGAGTTCTTCAGAGGCCTGGAATAAATTCCTAGGCTCAAGATGCTTTTTGGTCTTTGCTATTTACCCATTTCCTTCAGGTTAATGAACTTCAGCACAAACAAGAGCTGGAAAACACCACTCTTACAGTCTCTCATAACTGTGTTTTAGGCACCCAAAATACAGGTATAATGCCTAATGGCATCCATTAACACACTTTCAGTAACACCTAAGAACCTACATCGTGCACCTACAACGAAGCAGCTGCCTCCATCTCCCAGCATTACTAACATTTTAAAAAATACCTGCTCTTAGGACAGAAAACTGAAGCTTTGTAAAAACTAGAGCACTGATGGGAGATTGAGGAAATACTTTCAGAGTTAATTTGATCCATTGTAAAACTGCGCTGCATGTCCCCATCAATGCCCAGCCACTCCCAGGGCTTGGAAACAACCCAGGCAGGTGCTGGACTGGGACCAAGCCCCAGCTCCTGTCAGCACAGGGCCACCGGGGCTGGGGGGGATCCAGAAGTCCAGGCTGGGGTGCAGGAGGAGCACCCCCATTCCAGAGCAGGGCGGAGAACTCCTGACACTGAACCCATTGAGAAACGGGGACACTGTAACCCCAAGCCCGTGAAGCAAACTGACTGGTGCACAGAACATGCACTGGCAGTAGTTCAGACATACAAAGAGAAGAGATCTACTCCATGACACAAAACCCCACACCCTGAGCTTTAAGCAGCCTGATTTGCATAGAGTAACTGCATGCTCAGGTATTTCTCCAGCCTCATTCCATTTGGGACTACAGGTTGGGGGTTCTTTTTCCCTTTGGAAAGGTTGGTTTTGGGGAGGCTTTTTTTTCTTGCCTTTGTTTTTTATGTGTAGAGTGTTTCTTCTTTAATTAAAAACTTGCTATATGTAACACCTCCTGAGTGCTAGTAAATATTAACTTAAAAAGTAGAGGAAAGAAATAAAACCAGTGTGAAGGTGCAACTACTAATAAAATTGTCTTGGGCAAATACGTATAACTTAGGTTCTCAGTTCATTCAGATTCATGAGTAAAGACCATGAATTTTAGACTGTATAGAATGCTAAGAATGAAAACTAATTTCTATAAGAAGGGTGGAAAAATGCAAGGAGAAATCATAAACGAACAGATGTTGCACTTAATTCGCAGTAAGGAATGTTCTGTACAGCATTAAAGAAACCTAAAAGGGCAACTGGATGACAGTAACATTTCTGAAGTTTCTTTAGATTCATTTTAATAAATATCAGGTAAAGGGAGGGATAATTTAGCTGTCTGAATTACTGGATTATGAATTAAATGGTTCCTTTTAACATTCTGTACTCAAACCACAGTCCTATTAGGCGTAAGACTCTAACGTGAATTTTTAAAGAAGGAGAAAATATTATCAGTTCTGCAAGTGATTAAGTCTAGCCCAAAAAGAACATGTAAGGCAAATGCTTTGGAAAGCCTGCCTTTTTGTATAAATGACAGATCAAAGTGTTATTAGTAAAATTATATAATCCTGTTAAACTGGATCCTGGAAAAGGAGTACTGAAAGGCAATTTAGATTCTACCTCTTCCTTAAACCACCACGTTTTATTTATTTTAACTTGCAGGTCCTTGCAAAACTCTTACTGGCATGCATGTTCTTTTCTTTCCACTGAAATCACAAGACAGGACAATCAGGTTTGTCATCACAAACCCCTCAAACATAACACACATGCACACGTTTTTCTTGGGCTGTGGAATAGCAGTCTTCTGCTTTTCACACTCACAAATTTTACAAGGACAGAAAAATTCTCACAAATTTATCTTCTGTTCTTCACTGAAGACTTAAAAAAAAGAGAGAAAAAAACCTCATACACAGATGGATGGAGATTTCTTACATGTTCTGCACTCTGTATTGTCACCACAGGACCACCTGCAGTCCTGCACTGTCCAGATAGGTGTTCTCAAAAACACCTGGGTAAGCTGTTTGCCCAAGGACTATGTGATGGAGATAAGAGGTAATTAGCAAATGAAACTATTCCTAGCACTCCTCCTTCAACATTAAGTGCAGAGCTGCAGCAGCAAGCTGGCACCTGGTACAGGGAAATGCTAGATGTGATCATTTCAATTTACACATTCAGCACTACATCCCATATGCTTGTCAATGTGAAAGTGTCAGTGATAACAGAGATACCCTAAGAAACTGCTCTGTTGAAATGCTGACATAAAGTTTTTATGTATGAAACAGACCCTCTACTCTGGACCATCTGTAACTTCTTCCTTTTCTCATGGGGCATGTGTTGGCTATAAAATCTTTCCATTAAAAAAATATATAAAAAATTAAGCTCGAGTTAAAAGGGAAAATTATAAGCCCTTAAACATCCATAAACCAAATTTATATATCAAAGTATTTTTCATATAAACACACTACTTGCTCAGTAAGAAGAAAAAAACTGCTGAGCAGAAAAAGTTTGCTGCAATTAGATATAGCAAAATTTATAGCTGTGCTGCAAAATTAAAGGAAAGTATCTGGCACTATGACTTGTACCAATATATAAAATTAAACAAACTGGCAAATTATGACTGGTTTCGTCTCTTGACTCTGTAGTATGTTTTTCCATGCCTTCTGTACACATCTTAAACTCACAGGTGTTTCTTCCAAAATGCTTGACAATGATTTCACAACCAGAAATTTCTTAAGTACAACAAAAGCAGGAAGCTTCTTTTGTGTGAGAAGTGACGAGTTTGCTGAATTAGGTGACCAACTCAGGCTAAGAAAGACAATTCACAGAAGCAGAATGATATCCTCTGCACAGCTGGGGTCTGTGAGGTTGCGTTGATCATCAGAAAAGGATGATGGAGAGGGTGGAGGGGGAGAACAGGATGGCAAAATTTACAAGGCAGCAGTTTTATTTATTATACCCCTTAAATGATCTGAAAATGCACTGAGAAGTGAGAGATGGAGAAATATGCTCTGTGATAATGTCTTTAAAAAGTAAAGCTGACAAAAGACAAGGAGATTCACGGCCACAGTAATGCACTCCAAAACCTAAAATACAACTTAAATATTTTTTTAAATCCTAAGCAATGAGTCAAGAAATATCTACTGGTCCTCAATAACAGTGGATAGTTAAGAACTGTACACTCTAAGCAGGCTACTTTGTGCATTTAAGTATTTTGGCATCTTCCTCTACAGCTTCCAGTACTGACTACCAGTGAAGGAAAAAAATCTAAAGGACTGAGATATAATGGGGCAATTTCTGTTACAGTAAAAGTACATGCACTCTTAAAATCCCTAAAGTAGTCTTGAAAGGGGTAGCTTACCTGGGAAATGAACCCTTTGAAAAAATCTTGTTTCCCTCCTCAGGACAGAAATCAGATGCAACTCTGAATCTACCCAACCACACCCTTATAAACATACAAAGGCTGTCTTCATATTTGCACTTGTACACCCTTACACAGACATTTTGGGATACCCTTCACCTCCATTTCTAAATCAAGGAGAATCAGGCTCTAGATACTCTGACTTTAAATGACAGGGTCCCACAAAGAAACATTAATCATGTTAAGTGCCAAACTGGTACTGTATTCTAACAAAGAATGGCAGGTTTTAGACCAGTTTTTCCTCTTGAAAAGAAAATGCCCATTCAACTGGCACAACGGTTTCCCAGGCTTCAGTGGATGCAGGGATCTCACTGGTTTTTCATCTGTTTAAAGGTGAAGCACTCTGACAGCTCCACCATGACCTATGCTTCTCTCAGTTGTCCAATGGCTGGGTGACACGGTTCAGGGAAGAGGCTGGGGGAAAATTCTTCCTAAAAGCGAAAGAAAGGCTGTCTCCTGCATCAGCCCACCACAGGGGTGCGAGAGACCACAAGGGAGATGATGGGGTGACAGAGCAGGAGTCAACATTTCCTACCACCATCAGATGGAAATCCTGCAGCTCAGGGTCCTGTAGCTCACCCCACCCATGTGCAGGTACCCTCTGTGATGTCAGCTCTGGGGCAGGAATGTCCCCCTGCCCAGGTGCACGGAGGGCACCTGCAGCCTTGCCCTTGACAGGCTTCCCAAGGCACACTGCCTACTGCAAACATCTTCTGATAATTAAATCTTAATACTTTCACTTTGGAAAGCAAACACCAGACACAGAGAAGCTGTACACATCTCCCCAAGCTCCAGAGACTTTCCTAAGTAACTTGTCAGCGTACTAATTGAAAGTGTGTAACATTAATATGTTAACAGCAGACATACGATCAAAAATACACATTTTCCATAGAAAACTGGAATTTTTCAAGGGGAAGGAAAGAGATACATGTGCATTTATTAACGTTTAATTTTATTGTTTTAAGCATTTATTTGGGATCTAATTTAGAAATTGCTGTTATACATTTTAACCATATGCTTTACGAGTGGGATTTTTTTCCTCCCTTTAAACAGCATCAAAGCCTTCCATTACCCTCATCAGAGGTACTCCAAGTTCTGACCTCCTAAACACAACAAACACAGAAAACAACTGCAATGCTTCTCCTAAAGTATCTGACTGTAAGTGTAAGGTCTAGGTGTATATTCAAGTGACACAGGCAAAGCTGACAGCTCTGAAAACAGACTTAATAGTTTAGGTTGCAGACATGCTATTGTGTTGTCAGCAGAATAAGCACTCTAGTAACCTTCAATACTTTGGTTGAGGAAACTAAAAAGGTTGAGCTTGAGAAAGGGAGGAAGAACAAAATTAAGCATTCTAAGTCTAGGGAAGTTAGTCTACTATCATCAGAAGGAGACACCTACCTATGCTGCAGATCTAATTTAGGAGGCATGACTTTATAAATGCTCAAAGAATAAAAATGAAATTTTAGCTGAGCATATATACCCACACTGTCAAAATGTATCTATACATATCTATATCTATGCATAAAACTACCCAGATTTAAGCTCTAACTATGCAGGTAATTTGTTGAAAAATTAATTCCCAATGAAGGGTATATACGTGTGTGGGCATTAAAACGGGAATTGATTCCAGAGGCTTTTGTTCCAATACCTCCTTCACTTTTAATTCCCCCAGGTTTTCTTAAGAATGTAGCATAATTGAGAACTATTTTCATGCAACAGTAATTCTAAATAAATGGGATGCTGGCGATGAATTATACGTCTAAAAATGATTTTACGTCTAAATCATTAAATATCATGCAGTGAACATAGCATCTTTTGCCCATTTAAATGCTTGACTAGGATAAATAAAAATATATTAAAAAGTCCTTCCAAGAACAAAATTTTTAGTTAACCAGCTTCTAGGAAAATCCACGTCATGAGGCCAAACCAAGGTACCACAAAAATATGCATTGTCTTTTTACTGATAGAGATATTGTTAATGCTCAGGAGAATTGCTTGTGAGCAGCTAACTAACACCACCCTATCAAGATATAAACATGTTGCCAAAAATTCTCAAAATCTTCAATAATGAGATTTCCTTGTGTTATTTCTTCATAGTGTCATTGGTAACAATTCACTGGCCCTTATCAGACAAGAGTTCCCATTTTCTATCATTCCATTTTTACCTGCCTAATCAGTTGAACAAAAGTACTTTATGTAAAATGATTCCTTTAGTTGCCTTAGCTACAAATCCCTGCAGTATTGTATAATTGAAATCTACTCACGTAAGTTAGGAATAATTAGGCCCCAAAATTAAGCCAAACACAAAGTTAATTCAAATAGTCAGCTGCTGTCATTTAAACGGTTACAGAGTTTTATTGTTGCTTAACATCCTTGAATGCTTCTAAATGCACCTTTTTTTTCCCCTCTGTTACAACCCGAACCCTTACTCCAGAAAGAAACAGGATCAAGAGAATGAATTTTGATTATGCCATAATCATTCACACCTTGACCAAAGATTTTCTTTACTAGTTTTTCACAGTTATTGTGACTAGATTTTTCTATTTTATTTTTTAATCAGCCATATAAAAAAAGGAAATAAAAAGAATCAAAACAGATGAGGCTCTGAGGCAAATTAAGTCAGAATCACTGAGTCTGTTACCAATGACATTAACATGATGACAAATTTTTAATAGCTAATATTCAGAAAGTCTCTCTTCATACTTCAAAAAACCTTTTGCGAAAAGAAGGCAACATAGAAATACAGTTAAAATGGATCCATGACAAATCTAAGACCTAGAAAATAGTGAATCAAAGACATAAGATTAAATATCATAACAGGAATTGTTCTCAGGACTGAGTTAGGACTGTTGATTTATCAGTGTGAAATTTGAAATCATTTGTACAGAAAAATAATTGTTATATTGTTACATATAAAACATAAAACAATTACTACATTATTAGATTACTTTGTAACCAGTAAAGGAAAGACTGCTGGGTAGATGTATTTCTGACTGTTTTTCTGTTGGCAGCCAGTTTACACTGCAGAACAAAACACTGTATCATAAATCCTTCAAGACAGTTTACATATGGATGACTTCCAGCCTTTTGTATTGTGAATTTTTAAAAATGTACAGATGCTTTTTATATATAGGAAGATATACATACATATAGATCTTTAGACTAGCATAAAGATAGAGAAGATTACTGAGTAGGATTTGAATTGAAGGCCTAAACCAAGCAGTTTATGCATGATATAGTATGCTGGTTTTTTTTTTTTTTTCCAGCTGGTGCATTAATACACGAAGTGATGTTTTGTGGACCCTATCCATCTTTATGGGTAATAATCCACATCACAAACCACCCGTTTGCCCTCTAGTACTTTCCATGCTTCACTCTTCACGCATGCCAGTTTCATCTGTTGCAAATTAAATGATGCAAAAGCATAAGCAACAAACTGTTCAGTTTTGTTTACTAAAAGCATATTTATCTCAAGCCACTAAAAAGCATGATCAGTCCTCAGCCAGAAACCCAGACTCTTCCAATAGACTTTCAATGGACAATGTCACAGTGTTGCAGAATAAATAGCCATGTAATTCTTAAAGTAGCATTTTGCAATTAGAGGCAATTCACAAGTCTCAGCGAAATGAACTAGGGTAGCTCAATGGGAGAAATACCGTGGAAGGCAGATGTAGTCACATGAGCAAGATCAGTGGCAAACAGGAAAATCTGACTGAAGTTCATTCAAAAGATGGTTAAAACAGAAGCAATATGAAACAGCACTGAAGCCTATAAAAGGCAAATGTTTCCCATTGCTTTTCCAACTAAAAGTGCAGCACATAAGTGAATCTGGTTTCAGTGTCAACTTCCTCTCAGGTTTCCTAAATGAATTACCTAATTCAAATTTAACAAGAAAATTGCTCCAACAGCACCTTGCATTAATTGCACTTTCTGCTGGAAGAGAACAAAACTACCTAACTCCTGAGAGAGACATCAAAATTGCTGACAAGGGAGAACACAAAAGCCAGCTTTCCTTCCATCGTCAAGATCCCTCATAAAACTCGCCGAGCGCTGTATCCAACAACTGAAAGTTATGTGGTCCCCCTGGGTTTCTCACATGTATGGGTTGCTCAGGCAACAGATGAAAAAAAATTCATTTTGCTTCCCAACTAGTCTCCCCCACACATCTTTTATACACCGAGAAAACATCAGAGATTATTATACTAGTATAAACTGAGAAAACAAAAAGAGTGAAACATTCTCAACCACCTGGACTGGTCCAAGTTCAGAAGGAACAACCAGGGAATCTCCCCGACCACTGCCAACACCCTCATGTACACTTACATGGGTTGCCTGAAAGTCACTGGGACATGGATGAATTGTCTCCCTGACTGAAAGAAGGAGCCATAGGCAGAGCTACCATTCATACAACTCCATTTCTTTATACTTTACATGAAAGCAAGGAGGTAGAGATTATAGAAACACACAGAGCTTTAACACAATTGGGTTTTGAAAGCCAATGGAGTAGTTCAAGACTCTTTCTGGAACAGCAGAAATTTGGAACACCTTGCATAAAAGGATTTTTTCAGCTCCTATTATCAAAAAGAACTGCACATTCAATTTATCATACTATGTCTGTGGATTTCAGGTATGGTTTGTCTACAGAGGCACACATATGAAATATATCCTGTGTTAAAAACATAAAAAATTTAGCACTCCTAAAAAAAATGAATTATGATTGGAAAAGCATCCAGCATTCACGAGTCTCATTTGAAATATCAACCCAAACATACTTAACAAAAAAACACAAGGAGCAACTATAAATATTCTTCTGCAAAAACAACACTGATGAGTAAAGATGACACCAGTTAACGACTGCAAAAGGCCAGACAATTTTCAAGTGTGTCTTCGCCATTGTTAGGAGTTCCTATACTATTAAGCGCCTTTATAATGGGAGTATGGTTGGACAAACCAAGAACTTCTCCCTGTGAATGGTTTTATCTCCTCTTCCTCATGTAACACAATCCGGAACGCTATCAAAAACACGGAAGCGGGCACATACATGAAACAAATTTTAGAGCTGTTTGTGTAGGTCTTTTTTCTGCAGTGCCTTCATCCTACATATGGTTTCTGCTATCAAGACATCCATCCATGCAATATACAATTAGCATGGACTATTAATTTCTGTACCATTTACTCACAGAGGCAGACCATGAGCATCAGTGGATCTACTTTCAAGTATAAAACCCATTACGGGCTTGTAGAACTTAGCAACAAATATTAAATCTAAAATCATTATACTTTATGATAATTTTTATAATCTGATCACAAGGACACTAAATGCAATAAGAAAGCCAATGCTGAGGCATTCATTGATATCAGATGCTTCAGGCAGTTATACTTCCATTTTACACTATGACCTGAACGTACAGTATAAAACAATGTTAAAACTATATATAAAATCTTGTTACTAAGATGAGCAGCATTCTTCCACTTGACAAAAAATAGAAATGAAAAATAATTAAAGATTTTTAAAATATAACTCTTAATAAAAAATAAATCATATATTGTCCCATATTTAGTAACATTTAATATTAGAATACTAATAAATTTAATATTAGAATACTAATAAACCCTATTTGCTTTTTAAAATACATGTCCAAATACTGCTACTGTGTTCCTGCAAAGGTCCCTTATCGTAATAAACTAATCTAAAATATTCCAAGATTTATATTTAACAAAAGAAAAGCCCCTCAGGGAATGATGTCAGTGCAGGTCAGCTGAAGGTTAAGTCAATCCCCTCTCATTGCACTGGTCATCAGCACAGCTCACCTCACCCACTGAGACCCACCAAGGTTGCAGCAACTAAACGCAGTAAACTCTACTAGCAGCTTAGAGGGCTCTGAAAATAGCACCTGCCCTTAGCACAACACACTGCACTTCTATCATTTTACACATTACAGAGGTTTTTTCTTCTTCTGAATACAGAGCCCAAGAATATGCAAAATCTCCCCTCATAAAAGAGAATGTTTTTCAGCAACTGAGAAGAGAGCATATCAAAATAGTGATATTATTACTCATGTCATAGTAATCATGCATTTATACTCTTTTCTTTGCTTAAATTGTAAGACTCCTACATTAACACTTCCTAGCAAATTTTCATTTAAATGTAAGTACAGTATTTGAAATGGTTCTTCTTGCATCCTTCTACATGGTTCTTCTCCATTTTAAAATAATGGTGGTTTTGCTTTGGTTTCAAAAATGTAATGTTACAGCATAGAATCCTGCAGACCTCACTGCTCTGGGAATATATAAAAGGTTATTCACTGCCAGCCCGTTAAAGCATGTCTGGATTTTCCGGGCAGTCTGTCAGTCTCTATTTTCTGGAAATCCAGTTGAAAAGCTTAACAGACATTCTTCTTTAAGAAGTTTGGTCTTGATGTTTAGATCAATTTTCTTTTTAGAAGATATGTTGGGCCTCCCTCAGAAAAGAAAAGAGAGATGTCCCAGATAAGTATGCACCGGAAAATCCCACTGAAAAATGGCATGATCTTTCAGGACAGAAAACGGGACCCAGTGCAGCAGTTGCTTTCTTCAGAAAAAATCCGCATAATCTGTATTAACCAATTAGGAAAACAGAAATTTGCTAAAGAATCCTAAACCATATCAGGTATACATGATAAAAATAAAGATAGGATTAGGCTTATTTGACTGATCCTCTGTCTTGGGGTGACTCCAAAGAGCGGGCAATACCTGTCTGGCCTTAGCACACTGGGTGTGCTTATGGATGCTCTGCAACCTCTGTAAACCAAGTAGTTCCTGCTAACTGGGTGCCTGACAGAGCTCTCACTGTGATAAATTCCCTGGCTAGAAATTAAATTAGTGCTCCTATTTGCTCTGGTGTGACTCCATAATGGATTTCACTCCTTGCAGAACCTTAATCCACTAATTAACAGAAGTTGATTTCTACTCAAGTCCATGGTACAAGTTTTTTATAATTTTTATCCTGGGCAAAATCCTACTAATACTCCCTAGTAAACACGTAGGAAAGCTGATGTGCTTTTACAGTTTGTTCAGTACCTGCGCCACGTGCCTTAGACACTCCATGTCTGAGTGACTTGACAGGAAGCTGAAGAGCTGAAGTAATACACTAAAATAGCAAATATCTTTGTAGTGGCCCAAAGCACGTTATCTGAATTTAGTATGTCTTTTCTTTAGTAAATGCACTAACATTGAATATGCACTTAAAACAGCTTCCAATTCCGCACTCAGCTCTTTGGCTGGCATAACTGGAATTTACAGGAAGATATCCTTTTCAGTGTAATGCTCATTAAAACAAACATTCAGAAGCAAAGACAAGCTGGATTTCTTTAAACAACATTCATTCCATTTAGGAAAACAGAATTAAATAGATAACAAAACCATGATGCTTCTTCCTTTGGACAAAGCATAGATAATAATTCACAATAAAATGAATTAAAATTGTATTAAACCTTGATTAAAATAGAATGTTAGCAAAGAAAATTATTTCAGCACTTCCCAAGCACTTGTGCTTTTCAAGCAGCAGAAGAGAATAAAAACAAACAGCATCAAAAGCTAGTCAAAAAGGTGGACTTTATAAGCAAGATAAAACTTAAAATACCAAAACCTGCACAGTCCAAAAACTAATCTTCACCAGAATGTGTAGCTCCGACATCTTTTTTTCATATGCATATTAGTGTATCTGTCTTAACTTGCTTGAAGAGAAACCAATAATATGTATAATAAGCTTTCTACTCTGCTTTGCTATGGAAACAAGACATGTGTGATCTCACTCTCTGGCTTTCTGTATTTCCTCAGATAATTTTTAACTTGTTAGATGATTTCACCTAATTAAGAAGGGGAAAAAAATGAGGGGAAAAAAGAGGTGGTGTCAAAAGTAATTAATTTCCTAGAGTTTGTAGGAAACGGGTAAGTAAAGGTGCAGGACTCAACTGTGTGGGGCTGAGCAGGAAGCCCCTCCTGCAGACCAGAGCCGTGACAGCGTGGGACGGACACAGGCTCCAGCACAGCACAGAGTGAGCTCTGCTCTGCCCCAGGTCCCCAGGCCAGGCCTCACAGGGCCACCTGCCCACGTCCGAGCCAAACTGCTTCCCAAGGCAGTCCTTTCAGTCTGCCTTTTGCAACAGAACCGGAGTTTGAAAGACATGCCTGTATAAAACATGCTAGAGAAAAGGACAGGAAAATAACTTTCAGAAATTACGTTAATAGTCCAGCTCATGACTTGAGCATTTCATCCCTTTTTCCAGACTCTTGTCTCTTCCTCATTTACGGCTGCAATGCTTGCTGTTGATGGCAGTAGCAACAAACACAACAATATTGACCTGTTGTTGATCAGATACACCAGCAGTGTATAATAACTCAGTGTGGTTTTCCCATCCAGCTGTCAGCACTTGTCTGTTCCAGGTGAATTTTACCTGCAGGAACGGACTATTTCAAAAGCAATCCCATCTGGACTGCACAGCCAGGAAAAACAAAAAGCAAAACCAAGACCTTCTTATCTGAAGATAGGATTCCTGTTTGGATAGGCAACACTAAAATAAAATTACAGCCTTCATATAACAGTGCCTGCTTGCTAATTCCCTGGTGAGTTAAAGTTAAGGCTGTGAGAGTAATGAAGCCTTTTCTTGATTGGAAAATGTTTCATTATATGAACAAATGAATCACTTGTCCACACCCAGGATCCTTTCCCCCCTCCCCCCCCTTCCTCTCCATTAAACTGTACAGAAACATTAAAATGTAGCAGAAGGGAATTCAGCCAGCTTTTATCTCCCCCAGTGACTGCAACAACCTTCATGTACACATCAGATTTCTATAAAAAAACCTACGTTCCAAGCAAGAGAATTAAAGATTTTCTTATTTCTATCAAAAGTTAGATGCTCTTATTTTAACCTTTGTTCATGTTCGTACTTCCAGGCATGAAGTGCTACTAAAGCATGTTATACTTGGCATCTCTTATTACTGAAGCAGAAGGCAATGTAATCTTGTAAGAAAGTGTAATAATGCAGTATTCATTTTTCTTCTGTGGCTGGAAGCCAACTCTATATTAATATTCATTTCCAGTATACAGAGCCACAGTATTTCATTTATTTTAAGAATTTACAATTAATTTGGTATGATTCTGTTATCTGCTCCCAATTTCCTTCCCTGTTTCTTTTAGCTGAAAAAGCAGCTCTTGTATAGACTTTAAAAAAGTAAATTCACAACTGAAGCATCAAAGATTGCTACTGGCTACTAAAAGCAAGAAAAACAGGGACAGAACAAAATGAACTTGAAATATTACATATGACAATGAAAATTAACTTTCTGCAAATGGCAAAAATTCCATCTGCAGAAGTTCTCAGTCGACTTTTTCCTTTCCAAACTCAGCAGATCGAACACTCTTTACAGCATGCTGTTTGCAACTGTAACCAAACCACAGAAAGTTGTTCGCCTGCTTTTCCTTTCTGCTTTCAGATGTTTTCAACCACCACACAGCATTAAACTGCAAGTAGCTGAACGTTTGTAAAATGCATTAGATAGAGGATTTTGAAACAATTGCAATAATAATAATAATAATAATAATAATAATAATAATAATAATAAAATCCTTGGTATTTTAAAACTTCAGAAAAAAACACATAAATAGATATCTCGAGTTCCTACACCTTAGGCTTCACATAGTGCAACCACTTTTGCTATGGAAGCACATTTATAATTAGCACCAGTTATTACCAAACCAGCCAGTCATAAAGTTTATAACTCCAATCTCCTATTCCACATTTACCTTTCTTACTTATGAAAGAGGCTGGAAAGTATTTTACCTTCCAGCTGTTTGTACTTACTTTCCTCTAGCAGTAAGATGAGAGCCAAGTCCACAGCCTGGACAGACACCGAGAGATCAGTGAGTACAGCAGCTCCCAGATCAGGAGTCCCACCAAGGATGAAACCATCCAAGATCTGCACTGGGAAACGCCAGTTTCCTACTATATCCGGGCAATACTTAAGAAGGAGGGGAGGGATTGGAAACTGACTGTGAAAGCTATTTAAGTGAAACGAGACTTCCCCAAGTTCAGAAACCTCCATGAAGACTCTGAGGACACACTTCCTGAGAGATGTGTATGTTCACACATGCAGATGAACAACCTATTTCAGCAAAGCTCGTCTGTCAGCACAACGCACAACTGTGCAAGTCTAGAAAGAAAGCTTAGGAAATTACGCAGTGAGCGTGGAAGGCTGCATAAAAAATTTGCATTTTTAATCTTAGGTTTTTCATTTTTAGGGATTTTTAATTTATATAATAGTTCCTTTTTACTTTTACAGATTTAGGAAAAAAGAGAGGGGGAGGCAGGGTAGCTTTCCAGAAGTATTTCTGAAAACCTAGCCTTAAAATTCAAAGAATTTTGACAGAGTACGGTGGGTATCTGCTTTAAAAGCTGGTGAGATCATGACAAAGATGGAGCAAGGAAGTCTACATATTATATATCGATTACCGAATACTGTGAGATGGCATGGAGATACTATTTTATTACTAAACCAATCTTTTCACCTGCAATCTAGTCAATCAAAATGCTTACACCCAAAAATAGCCTCAAGTTCTATACGAATATTTTTAATTAAGAATTCATAATTCATGCTTTCCTGTTCATTCATTTGTGTTCCCCTGTTTATGAAAAGGGCCACAAGAACAGCTGTGGAGACAGACTAACTGGATGAAGTACAGTTTATAAGAAAAACAGATAAAGAATAGATAATGCAAATTCTTTAAAAAATCTTTTTCCTTCCTCATCTCTTTAATTTAACAGCTATTTTAAACACATTTGATAGCAGTGAAGTATTTTTCCTTTTTCTAAAAAGAGCAAAAATATTTTCAAGTAGATGCTATTTCTGTATGAACTTTGAGTTATATTTCCTGAAATTTAACTTGCATAGCACTAATCTTAATGAAGTGTTTGCCATTTCATTTTCAGTGAGCCAAATTAGAAAAGTAAAATGGGTATTTCATTTAGTTGTTTTATATCACATTTAACATATCCATACATTTCTTCTAAATGGTTGTGCAATGAGAATAGAAAACGAAGGATAAACAGGAAGAATCCAAAAATAAGGCACCTACCAATCAAGGCTATTAATATTTCACTTGCCTGAACATTGCATTTCAATTTCAACATATGACACTATCAAACCCAAAAAATCTATTTTCTTTTTTTTTTCATTAAAAAGGGACAATTTGAGTCTTATAAATTAAATCTAGAATGTGCTACAGATACAATTAATTTGACGTCCTCAAACTTCAAGTTATCTAACAGAAATTAATTGTACAGTCCATTTAACTCATCTGCAAACTCAAGTAAAAAATAAACTAAAGCTTACCTTCAGTACACTGCAGGAAGCTGATAATGAGCAGAAACCAAAAACTTTGCATTCTGCAGCCAGAAGACATCATTATTGATCCCTGTAAGAATTTTCTTTGTATTCCTTAATGAATCCAGTTATAAAAGCCCAGCATCATCGAAACCAGTGGTCGGCACTATTCATCTTCATACCTGGAGTAGCAGAGGATTTGGAAGAAAAAGAGAAAAAATATCCATTAGTACCTGAACACCAGTAATTTAGAATACCAAATTTTACTTCACACAAAGACGGAAGTTTTTAGTAAAAACTGACACTACACCTGCACTGTAGCTGGGAATTTGGCAGGTTTCTGGGATGGAATCTCTCAAGGTCAGTGATCGCTAAACACAATGCCAAATAATGATATGTGTTAAGGTTGAAAGGATGAGTGTTACTGATGTATTTGAACTAAGATGCATGGAAAAAAAAACAACCAGAGAACACTTTCACCAAATGTAAGAAACTGTACCTGTAGATGAATAGGCTAAGCTTTTCTGACTCCACAAATCTGACATGACCTGCATTTTTCTAGCTTGAAGAACCACAGTAAAATTAAATCTAGGGCACTGCCATATTTCTTGGGGATTTGAAACATGGAGTGGCTGAGAACAACACAGCAACTCCTCTCAGCAGGAAGGCTGAGCAGGTCTGCTCCCTGCCATGGTTTTGGCGTGGCCTTCGTGCTACACAAAGATTGCTCTCCTTGGATGACAGAGGCAGTAACAGCTGCTTTGCTGACAAAATACCATTTGGTGAGGCAGCCTCTTCATATGACGGCACAGTTAGCTGTATTTCTACACAATAAACATCTTCAGAGAAAAGGGAATAAACAATGGATGAGACGTTCTCCTCTCCTCAGCCTCGGACAAGATTTGTCTCCTACTGAGAAATACGAATGGAACTGCTCCTGTAAACGATGTACCAAAGGAAGAATTCTTAAAGCTATCATTTGCATTTGAAAAATATAATTACAGTGATAGAGTGCAGTAGCTGTGGTAGAAGATTTGACAGCAGAGTGCTCCCTTTTGCTAATGACTCTATTCTCTCACCAGCCAGCTGAGTAACTACACACATCCTCTTCCATATCTCGCTGTGTGAAGCTAGGTCATGCTTCAGCCCCAACTATTAGAATTTGGGAAGCTAGAGAAAAATTAACATCCATAGAAGGACAGATTATTTTTAAGCAGAAACCTGGCTCTACATATTACAGATATGTGAAACAACTCTGGAGAACACTGAGCACTGCAGCAATCATAGACGCAAAGGGCTGAGCCTGGTGTCACATTGGCTTGCTCTTTCCAAGATGAACAAACAGGACTGTGTGGAAGTATTGCTGAGATATCTGAAATTAATGTTACTTTAAAAACATGTAACAATGACGACGTAAAAATTTAAGTGGCAGGATCTAAGGGCCACTTATGATTCTTATGAGTACTAGAGCACGTTAAGGGCTTTAAAAATACATTTACCCTTTTGGCAAGGAGAAGTGGAAAGGATGAAGAGCACAAAATGACAGATGCAGAAATTCTATGAAATGTTGATCATTTTCAGAACTAGAAAGTGCATATTAGCCAACGTTAATCTTAATCAAGGATAAATTTGTTCCTTGAGCACACAAACAGCAACAAGACTGACACCCAGTTTTTTTCCCCAAGGAGAGAAAGATGGGAATTAACAGAAAACATTACGGAACAATTTCTCCAGCTCTCAAGGAAGGCAGTGTATGGGTGGAGATTATTACATAGTCAAGCAGGTTTCTTTACTTGGCTCCTCATTAAGAGAACTGGAGGCATCCCCCTCACAACACAAGTGTGCTTGTGATTCCTCACACAGGGAAATGAAAGAAAAATGACATCTGAGACTATATTATTTTACGTTTATTGATACATAAAAATGAGCCTTTTTTCCAATTTCCAACTACGTACAGGTGCTCTTCAGTCACAGGCACTTTCTTCTCGCACATATTTCAATGAGGAGCAGGCAACAGCAAACCGAGCACAGGATGGCCAGAGCGTGGCTCTCCCCGGCACACGCCCTTGTGCCCTGAGGTACAAGGTGTGACCTTCATTTAGATGGTGATACAGCACAGCCCCAAAGTGATTATGAGGAGACAGTCACATTCTAGCTCTAGATCTTTTACACTGGGCTGAGACTCTTTTGTAACTAAAAGAAAATAAATCTTAAAGTCCGCAAAGGATGCACTGCATTCAGCAGAAATTAAAATTGCAAAGGAGCTCCTGCTGAGTTAAGAAGAAAAAATTGCCACCATGATCTCCAAAAAAAAGCCCTGGAGATAGTTCAGCTAGAAGCTTGGGAAGAGTTTGGATTAATTTTTCACCTGTAGCACCCAAAGGAAAAATCATAAAACTATTTCACACACACTACAGACTAATCAGCGTAATTTCAGTAAGCAATCAGAATAATCCAAGAGAACAGATGATGAATAATAATGGCTAAAAGTGAAATTAAATCAGCCTTCTGATTGCTCCCAGTCTGTCCAGAAGATTTGGACTTCCTGAGACTCAAGCTTTATGGTTATTTCTGTAACATATCACTGTGCTCCCAGATTTTGAGACATCTTTCTTCAAGTGGATAGTGACATACCTGTGCTTTGCCATTCTCAAAGTCATCACTTCCTTATTGGCCTTTTTAAATTGGAGGGGGGAGAAAAGAGTTATGTTAAAAATAAAAACAATAATCAAAGCATCACTTATGGTAAGACCCAGCATCTCCCTAGGAAATAGCTGCAAAATGTATGCCAAATAATTTTCTTTTTTTTTTTTCAACTGAGTAAGAGTTCTTGACCTTCTAAACTGACTTAGCTACTTTTATAAGGACCTACAGTTTCTGAAAAGATATTGATGTCTTTGTAATATCAAAACCAGCAGGAACTATTCAATTAAGAAGAAATTGCGAGCATTTTAAAGGACAAATTTAAGTGTTTTGTGCAATATATTGTTCTCTTTAGGTTGCTGTAGCCTACAGACATAGAATTTAACTCAGTGTGCTGCTGCAAAAAGAATTCAAAATAAACTAACCAGCTCCTATGAGATTATCGGTAACGTATGTTTATCTAAAAACCCAAGAAAAAATGAAATAGTGTTTGAAAACTGATGCAACAGGGTTTGAGGTTTCTTCTTTTCTTTTGAATAAGTTAACATGTTCACAGCAAACAAATTTTAATGGAGCCACCGTATTTGAGAAACTCTGTGTGGCTCCAAGTAAAAGAACGGTGCAGTTCCAACCATTCATCAGCGTAACAAAAGCTAAACCTGAGAAAGGCATCCAGACATGAGCTGGAGCCAGAGAGCACTCGGACTAAAGACACTGCTGTCAGCCACATCCTTCTGACCATCCATCTATCAGTGATACAGAGACTGGCGGTGGCATCTCACAACAACAACAAATCCCAAACCAAACAAGTAGAAGCAGGAAAAGATGTATTAAGTTACTTCTTTGTAAACAGAAAAAGGAGCGGCATGCGAGCGCAAGCTGTCCTGCGCAAGTAAGTTATTTCCTCTCAGACCTTAATAAACCTTTTCTCTGCATCACTGACTGCTTCAGCTTGTGGGTGGGGCAGAGAGAAACTCCCTAGAGCAAAATCTTGCTTGAATTTCAGAGTGCAATAATAGCTGCCCAGAAAATTTCAGTTGTAACTTAAATCCCTACCTCTGGGCCATACTGCAATCTCCCACAGGAAAAAAACCAACCCCCTGCTGGAAGTAGAGTGGTTCACCTTATTAAGATTCTTCTTATATGCACTCTTAAAAGAAAGCTAGATCAGGAATAGAAATGTTAATGTTCAAACCTGTAACACTGCAAAAGTACTGGGCATCTCTTCATACTGTATTCATAAGCTGTGCTCCAAGCCCCAATATCTTAGTGCCCCCGCCTCGCTTCCTTGTTCTTCTGTGCTTCTGAAACTTCTTACAGATGGAACACGACCACTGCAGAATACATGCCACTGCTGGCTATCCCTCTCCCTGCAATATTGCTCAAGAGCACCCCAGAGATAAGAGAAAGCTGCTCCAAGCACGCTCCTTGAAATACTTTTATCTTTGAAGAGAAAGACCTCTAAAGGACTGCTGCATCCCAACTCTACTCTATTTAACCTTCCCAAGGTTTTATTTTCAAAAGCCAAAAAAGGGTCTTTTAAGAGCTTCCGGACAACTGACACAGCATGCTCAAAAGCTGCCTTTTCCCTCCTGTTCTATACGGCTTTCAGGCAATTAAGACAAAGGAGAACACAGAGATCTTTCCAGCTAAGCAAGGATGTTTTTCTTTAGCTAAAAGTCATTCAGACTAATGCTGATGTATTTTAGAGTATAGTGCTTAATTTTCCAAATCATTTTAGAAACACCACAGAGCACTTGCAACCTCAGTGAAGCTTTAACATCTCTATTACAGAAATAAAATTTATACTAGCTTTGCAGATGATGAGGCACAGAGAGGTAAGGAACATCAGGCATAGCTGCACAGCTCACACATGCCAAGGAACTAGCAGGACCAGGCAGTCCTTCTTATAAATCTTGTATGACCTACCTTGCCACACATGCAGCCCCCCCACTGCCTTTCATAACCCAGTTTATGAAACTAAGTAATTCTGTAATATATATGAGCCATTCTGCAGAGGAAAGGAGGGGCAAGAGAAGGCAAGGGTGCGTAGATATATATTCGTACAATATAATAGACTACTTAGTCTCCTGAGAAATCATGTGTCCATGTGCTTTCCCATCATGAGGCTTTCCCAATTTAAAAAAACCAAAAAGTTAAACTCCCTATAATCTGTAACATAAGAATTTAATTAGTGAAGTGTGATTAGTAAAACTGTCTAAGCCGCATTAGTAAAATACTCAAATGAGACTAATACTGTTTATGATCCAAGAGTTACCGTTTTCTACGTTTCTGCAATGAGATCCAGCTCCAGTTTCCAACACTGAACGTATCTTCAGATGCATTCAACATGAGTTATTCCTAAGTTTTCAATATGCTTATTCAAAAATTGATTTACATCAATAACTCCACATTAGTGCTACAGTACCAGATTGCAGAAAATGTGGTTATGAGTTTTAGCTATGAGACCTTACAAAAAAACCCCTGACAACAAGCAAGACTATGTGCTGATCTAGTTAGCCTCCTTCTACTACCTATAGTAAACAATCAATGCTTGATCTGCTCCAACTAAACCAGCTGCATTTTGCAAGGAGAAAGGAAAGGCTAACTCTGCTCCATCTAAAATGGCTAACAAAGACTTCTTTTGCCTTAAAACCAATTTAATGCTCAAAAGGTAGCAGGGAGTCTTATCTACAATTCTGTATTCAACAGTCCCTATTAATTGTCACCTTGAACACTGGATTTCTAACCCAAAACACTTTTTCCCAAGTTACATGGAAAGAATACAGTATGAGGGAAGGGAATAATACAGTAAGAACAAGACTTGACCAAGGTCATCCAATCTTTCTACAAAAAAATTACTTCAATGCATTCAGGTGCCTTGTGCTCTGAAGTTACATGCTCATGCCTGAGGAATGCCTGAAACAGTGAGCAATAAATGTGTATCCTAAATCGACGAAGAGCCCAGAAACACCCACCCCGCACCAGCCTGAGTTCCCAGCTCATCAGCGTAATGGATCATTCAAAATACCCAATCTACCTATGCAAGACATGACACTAAACAGTGCACGGACACTATTTTAACAGTGGAACACCACAATTTAGTCCATCAGTCCCCAGCAGGTCAGTGGTCTACCACAATCATTCACAGAGAAAATAAATAGGATTTGAGAGGAAAAGACAAAGCTTTTCCTTTCTCATCAGCACTCTAATTCAGCTTGGCCTCACTCTCGTGTTTTACAGGCACGTTACACAGCGGTCCATTCCCAACAAGCCAGCTTTGCCCCTTGTTAACACAGGATAAAGCCTGGACACTCTAGGGAGTTCTCATTCAATAAGCCAGCAAAGTAAACCTTCGCTAGCGCTAATAAGAACGGCTTTTTTTGGCTCCAGGCACTCTCCTTTTGCCAAGTGTGAATTTCTCTTTCTGCCTTTGATAAACGCTCAGAATTAAGGGGGAGTGGGAGCTGACAGGGGGTGTCACTCAATCCTCATTGCAAATTCCCTGTATTTCACCTGAACTGACACCATGCTGCTACATGAGACCACCTCCACTCCAGCAGTGCAGGTAAAACCTTTCCAGCACTTCTGCCCTCTGTGTCACTACAGCTTCCTGGGGACTCAAAGATAAATCCCCACCATCCAAAGAAGGGGGGAGGGAAAGGGATGCTGTAAGTCAATTACAACCGTTATCAGCTATAATATCTTAGTGTCATGCTGAGCATGTTAAATATGCTGATCACTGTGGACACCAGAGGCACAGTCAGAGGCTGTTTGCCATTCTCTTCATTAAACTGCAAAACAAATAGCTCTCATTTTCAAACCTATGTAGGACAGATTTTATGAACATCAAAAATAAACAAGAAAATAATGAGTATCCTTACAAAAACACCGATAACCATATGACAAACCTAAAGAAGCAATTGTAGCAGCTGAAGAAAATTCAAAGGCTTTTCAAACTTCTCAGAGAAAAGAAATCCTCAAAATAATCTATTTATATTAAAGATCTCATTTCTTTTCCTTGGAAAAAAAAATCACTAGACTAACATCAACCAAAGACACAGCAGTCTTGTAAGACAGGAAACTGTTTTTTGACAGCCTTGACAAGGCTTTGCAAAGGCCCGTATTTCTCAAAGCTGTTATGCCACTTAGCTGATCTTTTTTTTTTTTCTTCCCCTCCACTGTTTTTCACAGCCACGAACTTGTTTGAAGTGGAAGTAGACTGAAAAACAAAACAAACAGAACTAAGTCCTGGGACTGTGGTCAGACATGTCGGTACCTGTGAAGCGACATGGTGTTTCTCTAATTGACTGCAAGGATTTCAACACACCTGATCTGCTTCACGGCCGCTAGGCCCTGGGCTTAGGCACGGAGATGAGTTCTGATACTGAGTCCTGAACTCAGCTCTGGGGCCCCCAAGATAAGAATTAAGTGGACTTGTTGGAGGAGGTCCAGAGGAGGCCACAGAGATGAACAGCACGCTGGAGCACCTTTCCCATGCAGACAGGCTGAGAGCTGGGGCTGTTCAGCCTGGAGAAGAGAAGGTCCTGGGGAGACCTCATAGTAGCTTTCTAGTACCTAAAGGGACATGTGAGAGCTGGAAAGAGACTTTTTACAAGGGCCTGCAGTGATAGGACAAGGACGAACGGCTTTAAACTGAAAGATGGTAAATATAGAGTAGATGCTTGGAAGCTTCTCTTCACTGTGCGAGTGGTGAGGCACTGGAACAGGGTCGCCGATGCCACATCCATGGAAGTGTTTAAGGCCAGGTTGGATGGGCCTTTGAGCAACCTGGTTCAGCAGCATGTGTCCCTGGCCATGGAAGGGGGGTTGGAACTAGATGATAATTTAAGGTCCCTTCCAACCCAAACTTGTTCTATGATTCTGTCTTTAGCAGCTGACACACTGAAATAAGACAACTGCACAGAGCAGCAAAACACCCACGTGTTACTAACTTCCGAAATAAAATCAAGTTACAGGCAAGAGCAGACAAGAACACATTTTTATCATGCATGTATAGCACTTTTATCCATGCTATAACCGGATTTATGGGGGCTGTATAGTCCCAATACACTGGACCTGTTGGGGGACGGCTGTGCTGCAGCCTTGGCATTTAACATTCATGCACAAACCTCAGTTTGGTAGCACCAATTCCCTGGAAACTACTGCACTGAAAACTTCTTTTCTGAGCATGTGACAAGGAATATTATCAAAAAGATTCATGAAGGTGCTGGTTTCACATCCATTTTAAAGCATCCATTTTCTATCAGTTGTTATGATCATACTTATGATCATATTAAGTAGTCTGTATTCAATATAAATGATATCATTCCAGTTTCAGGAACAAGCTTGAGTGTTCAGCAAAATCACTTTTGATTATTTTTAAAAATTCTATCAAATCCCCTTGTTATTGGCAGAGAAATATCAATTCTTTATAAGCAAGTGAAAAATATTTACCATTTTAAAAAGTCAGAAGCAGTGGGCATATAGATACAATCACCATGCACTGGGTGTAGTTTGGGCAGATCATTGTGCAGAGAGGAATATTGTTCTAACATTAACATCTGTGAGACCATGGCCTTATCATTGTGCAGCGAAATATGAATCAAAATCAATGGTGGCACCTAAGATGTAACCTCTGCTGTGTTTGGCTCACTGCACTGAATCCTTGACTCATAAATCATTGTTACTAGCCATTCAGTGAAATCAATATTCAGATTCCCTCTTGGTCTATACATATGACCACTAAATGAAATAATAATGACCAAAATCTGTCATATATTAGGTTATCAATATTACCAAAAGGGTTTTCTTGGGAGCAATGAGGTAATCTAGGATAAAATACATCAGATGAGCATGCAAAGATAGATGAAAAACCTGTGACTATATAAAGACAGCAGAAGAAAGGTAATTTTAAATATTTCTTCTTCCATCATATGCTCAACTATTAGAATTTATCACAGCATCACAATGATGCATTTTATGAAAGACCATTGCAATAATGCATGCTTTTAATCACGTTTTAAAACATGCTGTACCTAAGCATTTTTCTTTTGCTTCTTTCAAATAAGCCCTTCTTAAGTTACTCCTAGCTTTGTTTCTTTTCTCTGAAGCATAATTAATATTACAATGATCAGAGAGTAGTGTTTTCTTTCCAGCAGCCTAATGGTCAGGATGTTTAGAAGACCACATTTTAGTTCCACTAAAAATCACCACTACCAAACAAACTTCCAGGAGTAATTCCATAAAGCTGCATTTTCCAAACCATTTACAAACCATCTAGGTATTAAAAGGCAGTGGCTGATGACTTGCACAGAAACCTGAGAAGAGCTATGTACTACCATCCCATACTTGGCCACGAGCCACAACAAAATTTCTAATTTTGACAACAGAAGAAGGGAAGAAGTCTTTAACTGCTTTCTAAGCAGACAAGAGATTCTCCAGGCAAATACGACGTACAGGTAGAAATTCCACTGAATTTATGTAAGCTTTTGGAGGACTTCTGTGTGGACTTCCTAAGTACAAAAAAAAGCAGACAGTGACAGAAGACACATCTTTAAGGTTCAGCATCTTTACATACAAGTAGCACTTAGAGGACGGAAAACTCTAAAATCACAAAATAAAAATCAACCAACTCCTTGGTTTTCTCCTCTCCTAACTGGATTTTCTCATACGCACATTCAAGAAAAAAACTCTAGGGTGAGAAGCCCTATATGACAGTACTGCACACACTGCACTAACTCTCTTCCTTGCACCTACACACAAATATACTACTGAATTACACACCCACTGCTTTGCACATAGTCAAGGATGTGAGAAATGAATGCAATAAATTCAGCAAATAAATCTTCAGGATCTATTCAGAAAGGGCCTGATTCTGCAATGGAACAAAGGATTCAATTCTCTTACTGGATGATGGGCTCTGTAAGGACATACAAGTTGCCGAGGTATATAATGGTGCAACTGTAGCTAAGAGTATTTTCTTGTACAATTTAATAAGCAATGAACATTCAGGTGACTATTCTTAACCATGCAAGACAGCTGAAGAAATATCAGTCATTCAGAGCTGCAACAATCTTTCAGATGGGGAAAACTGAGCTTTCTTATTTATTCAAATTATAATAGAAAAATAGAAATTATTTCAGTTATTTTTTTATTCCTTTTGTAGAAAGTCTAAGTCGGGAAATTATAACGATTACATCTGGAGAAGTTACAAGCAAGAAGAACTCTAAATTGTAATTCAGCAGGAAGGCTCCTTCTACTTGCATGTACCACTGCTTAAAACTCTTCTCCCTAGCAGCCTACATAACACTTTCTCTTCTGAAGAGAAATTTCTGAAGAGAAAAAAAAGAAAAAAAAACCATGTATTGTGGAAACAGTGAAAGTCTCTTCCATGCCTGGTGAAAAGGGAAGTGTGAAGTGATATCTTTTAAATATTAAACAAAATGGAATATGGGTTATCTCCAGCACTGCTGTGCCAGCCACCACGACCACCTAAGGACACAGTATCCTGAAATTGTTTTCATGCAAAGAATTTTCAAAAAGAATGAATACTTTTTTTAAGTACTCAAGAGAATGAACTCTTTCAGTTGGAGTGACTGAAAACATTATATTTCCTGTACATTTTAATTTTTTTTTAATCATCCATACAGCACAGATGAAATTTAAGATACATTTTTTAACACATTTTCTAGCGCAATGTGACCTCTGATATTCTGTGGTTTCATCAAGCAGACCAAGAACTCTGCGCCACACATTTACAATTTCTTTTAAATAATATAGCTCTTGGTGGCTTAACGTGACAATGACACTGTTACTTTGGAAAAAAAATCATATTTTTCTTTAATTAGGTTACATTATGATTTTAGATGATAAATTATTTAGCCTTTCATGATTATAAATACTTATTGGCTTTTATTTTGTATTCTTTTACTAGAAATTAAAGAGAATTGCTTTTTATTAAAACCCTGCTCTTCACACTTTCTGCTGCAGTTCATGAACTGTACGTGCAACTAAAGAAAAAAATAAGTCTACATTTGTCTATCAACAGTATTTATAAGTGAGAGAGTGGAAAGATTACAAAATTTTAATAAGAACATTATATTATAGTAGCAATAATCTAGGTGTTTTACTGGGAAGTGAAGTGGATTACCGTAAATGAAATTTTTAAATGTCCTTTCCATTTTATAGATAACACAAAATGACTCTTTTCATGTCTCCAGCGATAAGGATACATGTGCCACACATTTAAATAGTGCCTTCACCCTATCCAACCCTGCTCATGAATTAATAATTCAGTGACATTAATACAAGAAGATAAATGATAAAGAGGTTATAGCAAAAGGGCCAGTGGTACACATATACTTCTTTTAAAACAGCTAATACCTCTCTGCCAATTACAGTTAGAACTTTTTTACAGTTTTCAATGGCATTTTTACAATCTAAATAGCAGCTTATGCACACACAATTTCACACAACTCAAGCTTAATAAATCTCCTGCTGCTACCAAACAATCATTCTGGGGGATTAAAGTGCAACATCTGCTAACATTAATAAGCATTTTACATAGCAATATGTATAAAAGCAGTTGCTATCAGTCTTCTGAAAAAGCTTCCAGACTGGTTTGGCATAAATTATACCTTTATTGTTCAACTGGTAACTTTAGCTTATGGCAACAATAAGGTAGCTATAGTGCTATATAGCTGGAAAACCCAATGAAATTATATACAGACTGCTATTATCCTTTGTAGTGGAACAATTTTCAAAATACTTGAAAAGTAAACAAAAAAATGTATGTATGCAAAGAATTTCAGGTAAGAATCTGGTAAAGTTGCATAATTTCAATACTTAGAAGAAACCAAACCTAGCAATCTGTTTGCAAGAGACAATTTCTCTCCTAATACCAGCTATAACTTCCTAATCCACCTTGGGCTTTTTAAATTTTCATTTGTATTTCTACCAAAGCAGCATCTACTGTGAAAGAATGTGTGCCTTCCCAAGGAGTAAAATAAGTATCAGGGGGTTTATTTAATTAGGAATTCCAGCATACATTTTTAGGTAGAATTTGGCAAATGAGCACACTTTGGAGTCGAGAGATGTGTAACATCAGCTTGAGCCAAGAACACAGTTGGCAAAAGCGGCACAAACTTTTACTTGCAGCCCTGCCAAGGCAGCTCAAGCCCTGCAGTTCAGCTGTGGACAGCCGAATGCCAGAGCCTGCCAATCACCCTTCTCTGGAGTGGAGAAAATGAACAAAGTCATATTCTAGCTTTTAAAAAAACAGATAGGTAAAGTATTTCAGACTCTTGCTGCATAAGCCCTACAATCCTAGCATTTTTTAGAAACTGAAGAGAATCAATAGTCAGCTTTGCAATAATAGATACGATAACACTTAGAATACCTCTTTATAGCGCCCCAAGATTATTTTTTCATATGGATACGTGGGCCAGTATCCGCAAGCTCACTTCTTTCATGAAAGAATAAATTTGTATAAAAAAATATCCATTTATGTAAAAGAACAGAAAACTGGATCAAATACATATGTAGAAAATATTTAATAAACCAGTTTTAATTATCAATTAATGTCCTCCGATTTACATTACAATTTGCTTGAACAGGATTGTTTTAACAATATTTTTTAAGTCAAAACATTGCTTTAAAAATTACTATTATCGTATTCTCCTGACATCGCCCACATTCTTATTTGACACGTTTTAAGAGAGATGAAGAAAATCAAAGCAATAAGATAATAAAAGATTCCAGCAATGCCAGTGCTTGACAACTAATGCTCAGGGCCTTTTGATGATATCAGGCTTTAAAAGTATGCAGAACTAGGGCTGAAGCCAGGCTTAGCTGAGAAAAAAACAGTCATTAAAGGACAGAAGGAAAAAGCTTAAAACAAAAGGGAAGTACATTTAGTATCTACTTTTCCTCATACTGATGGTTTCTTTAGGCTGAAGTCTGCACCTGAAATTCCCATTCATGTTTCAAAGATCGGAATCACTGTTGCCCGAGGAAGCACATGAGGATTAAGAACCAGGTGCCTCAGTGCCACAAATAGGCTTTTTTAAATACAGCTTGGATTTTAGATTACGATTTTAAAATAAGTTCTTATTAAGTTACTATGTGCTACCTGTAAAAACACAGCTTTATATTAAAGTGACAATTTCTTAATTTTTTTTGTTTTAGAATAAAATTATATTGGCACGCGATTTTCTTTTCAGGCTATTCCTCCACCCGCACTCTAATTCTCACATCAGACATATCCCCGCCATGTGCCAGCCTTACATGTTCTGGAAGATTTACTGCTGCTGTGATAGTCTCATGGCTATTTCAAATCCAGGTCACAACTTTCCACAGTTACTTAGATTAACATTTGCAATTTAATCTATTTCAACACAAGAATTCAACAGCACTGAGACAAAAATGAGGTGACTTTTTTGCTCAAAGATGACTGAATATTAAATATGAAATTTAACAGGTTGTAATCATAACAGTTTGTAAACACTGTAATATATATGTCTGCCCTAATTTAGTAAGATGGAATTCTCACATAACACTCATCAAACTGAGCACAAAAAAATTGTTCTGGCATTTCACTAAATTAAAATCTTCAGTCCCCACAGCCAGAATGCACAAATTTAGATTTTATTAATACCTTAAATCAAACTCACTTTTATAAAAGGCAATTTACAAGTCATCTTCTCTTCCGACAGCCAAGAACAGAACGGAGTCTTAAGCATATTTTCACAGACACTTTGATGATAGTCTAACCTTTTGGTCTGATTGCTACTTTTAACAAAAATAGCATTTTCTTTGAAATCCAGAAAACTCCTGTTTTCATGAATATAGCTTTAAGCCTTCACTGACAGAGTGGCTGACAGCTCAACAGATAGAAAGCAAATTTAAGGGAAGCTGTCCCTGTTAAGAAAATGCATGCCATTTTACCAGCTTCTTGTTCAGCTATCTGAAAAACTCCAAATTTAATCTAGATCACCAGATTTCAGATCTTGCCCAGAGATACTGTATTGTGCCAAACCTGCACACTCACAAAACCATACAATTTATACACATGTTCAGCAAGCCACCTTGATTTAACTTGTGCTCCATGTACTTTAATATTTTAAATTCCTAACACTAAATAACACTATCAGCAGTCAGCATTACAGGCACTTCTGCAATAGACTGAAAATCAGATGCACAATGAAATCATCATCATCAGGTAGACTCCCTCATGCTGCCAGTTACTCACCAGAAATCAGTGAGAGTCACACCATGGAGCTGGGAAAAAAAAAAAGGAAAAGAAAAAAATAAAAAAGCAAGCGAGCAGGCAGAGCAGGAAGACAGCATTCCCCCCAGCTAGTTTCGAGTGCAGAGGAAGCAGGAAAGCCCTTGGGTAGGGCGCAGAAGGAAAGCGGGCAGATGGAAAGGGAAGGCCTAAGGACAGGAGCCGCCGCAGAGCGGGCAGGATCACCCTGCCCGGCTGCCGCGCACAGGCCGGGGAGCCCGAGCGGAATAAAGCGGGGATTGAGGGAGTGGAGGAAGGCTGACAGCGAAGGAATGCAAGTCAATAGAGATCAGAAAACGCTCGGCACCGCACAGAAAAGGGAAAGACCTGCTCGCGTGAAATATCTGAGCGTAACTGGATTTCCTTCAAGCGGACTGCCAGCATTTAGGATCAGCTGCCACACTCCCATAACCCAATGTACAGAACTTCTCTCCAGGACACAGCTGCAAGCTACACGGACTGCAACTATTTGCTTTTGAATCCATGCGAAAAGCCCACCAATTCACATCAGAATGGACGAAACTCTTTGGACAATGAGTCAAAGCAGTAATAAATGTGGAGACAGAGAACGAGATCAAGGATGCTCGATGCTACAAGAGAGGCCAGTACACACGTGCAATGAGATGTATGTCTGCATCTCTACCTGCACACAGTTATTTCAAAACATTTGCTATGCCGCAAGTAATCATTTTCCGTAAATGACTGATGATTTCACAGTGCCATAGCAATATTCTATAAGTGGCTGATGATTTCACAATGCCGTAATAATAATAATACTAATGAAAAAAAAAAGCTGACCACAATTTCAATACATCTATTCTGCATTCTGGGATTTTTTGGTGGTAGTTTTTGGCTTTTTTTTTCCTGATTGTTGTTTTGTTTTGCTTAAAATTCAAGTCCAGAAGAGGTTTCGACAGTAATACATGTACAGCTTACTTATGGGTCACTATTGGGCTGAACTAAGATTTTATTTCTGGAAGAAAAAAAGAAAGACAGGAGGATGAATAATACAGATGAAAATGGAAAGGGAAAAAAAACAAGTCAACCTAAAGGTCCGTCTTCTCAGATATGTAAGAAGTGACAGACAGAGGCATGACAGAACACTTCACCTGACACTGACTGGTTACCAACATACTCTCCAAAAGTTATTCAGTTTTATTTTAATATCTCTTCAGTCAAAAGGTGATTTGACATTTTTGACCTAAAAATAGAAGCTTTATAGATCTTTAAAAGTAAAAATATCTAGTCCGAGACCACCATGGTGTACAATACAAGAAGAGCTTGTAGCAAGCACAGTGGAAGTTTTCAACAGCTAGAAATTTCACCCCAATGACTTCTTGTCTCCACAATAAAAAACAAATTCACTGTGACAGTATTATTTTACAAGAGCTGAATTAATACCAATTTTTAGCTTTTCCACAGTGTTGTTATTTACTAACTAGAACACATAGCTGTACAGTCCAGCTGGCTGAGAGCAGAATGAAGGAAAACAGTCTCTTCCCGGCTAGCAGTGACCTTCATCCATGACTCTGGCCACACATTTCTTCTCCTGATCTCACAATTTTATCACAAGATAAACTGGACACTTTTTATTTTTAAATAAGTAACATTTTAATAAAGACTCAGACATACGTGTACTCAAGCATATACACATTCATGAGCAGATATTTACTTACTGTCGGGTAAAACTTTGTTATTATTTAATTCATTATTGAAAATATTTATAAAAAACAGTCTCTAAGAACAGCTTAAGATAGCTAAAATTAAAAATACATTTATCTAACTATTTTCAAATATTTAAATATGCCACTAAATCTTGCATTTGTGTCTAGGAAGGTATTTATCTTGCAATGGTTGCTAAGAGCTCTAACTTCCAAACAATAAGTACCGACTGCTTCAACATTCGCAGAGCACCAATTCCTTAAAACCTGAACTTACACAGAAGTCCATTTCCCACTTTTTATTTTTAGCCCCATTCAATAAGCCATAGTTCTGATTTTTTGGGTGTGTGTTGTTATTCTATTACAGGTACCAGAGTACAACTCACTAAACTGGCATTGAACAGGCTGTGGTACGGGAGGAAAAGTACCACTGCTCTTCCACTAAGGACCAAAACATCAATAATTCAAGTTGATTGGGAAACACTATTCAAGAAGACAATTAATTTTTAAGAATGTGGTAGGGATAGTAACAAGCATTGCAAAACAATTTTAAATTTTACAAGACTCGTCAACAGAGCTTACAAATATGAAGCTTTTGAAATAACAGAAATCTACATCTCTTCTTGCTCCAGGTTAAAAGAAAATGGACTCTAGGAAACAACCTGGAATCCAGCCAGCAAAACTAGGAGCATCGCCTGTGACCTCAGCTGCTGCACAGGGAGGATCTCCCCAGAAATTCACTAAAACTGAAGAACACTTGAGAACCCAACAACTTAAGGAAAGGAAAAAAACCCCAAAACTCTACCAGGCAAAATTAAAAATGCAAAATACACCTATCCACTAAGGTGAGTCCATTTCCTACACACTCGTGAAACCACACGGACTCCAGACACACCAAGCAGGAGCTTCGGATGCTCCTGCAAGCTTCCTGGGGTCCTCCTACCATTCTCCTGCAGCCCTGGCCAGGGAGCATGGCCAAAGCCTCCCCCAGCCCCAGCACGTGTGCCCTTTCCAGGAAGGAAGATAAGTAAATCAGTGTTTCCCATGGAGCACAGGATGAACCTTTCTGCTTGTAAGTGCTCTTACTGTTTCCATAGTGAATGTCATTTACATGAAGGCATTATAAAGGTTCCCACATGAAAATGCATCTCTGGCATAACTACATTCTTTCAAGTTACTTTTCCTCCCACTTGCTATAGTGCTTAGGTGAAAGGAAAATATTGACAAAAACAGGACATGAGGGGGACAAAAGATAACCACAGACTGAAAAGCATGAAACTGTCAAGCCAGTTACAATTCTTTTTTTTTAAACTTTAACTCCTCACAGCAACTGGGCAGCCTGAGATCAACTACACAGGGTAAAACACTTTAATTTATAGCCTAAGGGTTCCTTCATGTTTAAGAGAAAGGAGCATGTAAAGAAATACAATATCTTTCTCAGCCCGTCTGTTCTTTGAAATGTCTTCATTAAAATGGAGATTTTGACTTTCTGACTGTGAATAACAGAAAAAGGACAAACCTGGTTTCCTAGGATCTTCATCTGCAGACGGCACACACAAAGCTCCCCCTTCACTCTCACAACGATCGCACTTATGCAGCACAGGCAGGTTTTCAGGGGGAAGGGCAGATGGGACCACCTCCAGTTAATGATGATTAGCTAAATTAGTCCTAATTACACCTTCATTTTATCATGAAGCAACTGAGAGAATAAAGCCAAGAATTTGGACCTGCAGGACAGAAGGACTCATACTTTCCCAGACCCAAGGGGCAGCCACGGCAGAGACCACCACCGCACCTAGGATGACACAGCCCACGCCACCAGAGAGCTACAAGTCACAAGCCTACACTAAAAAAGCTGGGGGCTTTTTTTGTTTGGTTGGTTTTGGTTTTTTGGGGCTTTTTTTGAGGAGGGTAGGGAGGTGTGGAAATCTCTTGTATACACTGGCATTCGGTGTTTCACCAACACTGCAGTAAAAACACAACTTGTTCAACGGTAGATGAGCTTGAGTGAATGTTGGAGTACAATACCAGGATCTATTTCTTTATACCATCTGTGAGCCCCACTAAAATCCCACTGAGCATATTTGCCCAGTTAGTATTGCAGCAGCTAATATTTCATATATGCACAAGATCTGAACAGTTTTCTTTTAGATAACTTAAATAATGGCTGTAATTAAGTACTTAAGGATATACGAATCCTATTTCTCACCTGTGCATAGGTTGTGAACACAGTTGTTCAAACTGCTTAACCACAGCACTGAAACAGCAGCAAATTTTCTCACTGCCCCATGTATTTTTCATAAACCCTTACCAATTAGTTTTAATAATCTGTTAATGGTGCAGCATTATTTGGTGTATTGTTTATTATGTATCTATTTAAAATAGAAACAGAAATAAATTACTAGACATTTTCCAGCAGACCTACTAAAAATTTTCATTTATTTGAGTCTGATTCAATTAACATTAGAACTTTGGTAACTTCTTTTCTTATTACGTAAAATTGTATTGAACAAAAAGAATTGTTTTAAATAATTGTTTCATATACTGAGTGATTTTCTGTGGAAAAAGTGTAAGAACTAAGAAATTTACTGACTACAAAATCTTAGCCATATATCTCATGCTGGGGGGAAATTAAGCTAAATATAATTAAAATAAACCAAAATTTTCAATTGGCTGTTAATTAGATAGATAGTAGAAAGATGCTGACTTCACTGTTAGTCACTATATTGTTATATTTGTTTTTTTAAATTCAAATCTGTTCATAAGCAATACTTGCTCATCATGCCACTGTCCAAAAATCACTGGAATCAGAAATAATACCATTAGAAGTGAAGATGTAGGAAGGATACATGAATTCTATACAGGTGACAGAAGCATAAGGAAGAATTTTATTCACAGGTATACTTGAGAGGTTATATTGGTTTTATGTGCTCTGCTCGGCAGATTTTTCAGCCATGAGCCAAGAACTGCTGATTACTTGCATCCCATTTGCCAAATACAAAAGCTTTATTAGTCATAACAGCACGGCTGTTCCAAACAGACAAAGAGATATAAATAATAATAAAAAAGACAGAAGAAGAAAAAGACTTGCCCCTTCTTCAGGGTTACTTGTCTGTGGGCAGTTAAGTATGACTTAGTGTGGCTTCATTTCTAATGCACATTACGAGTAAAATGACTACAGTGTGGATTTGTGCTTTGATTTGTTGTCTTGCAAACAGAAGAATACTGATTTTAAGAGGCCATTCATTATGGCGTTTGTACAAAAAAGAAAAATGGTTAATCTATCTCACAGTTATATATACACATTCTGAAAACGTTTCAGGAGAGCACATAAGGCTAACAATTTGGTAAGAATATTTCTGTGTATATTTTCCTCTTTCAAATGTAGAAATTGTATTCTAAAACATTAGACAACTTTTTTAATGATAAACATGTGTAAAATCCACTGCAATCTATTTTAATACTTTCAAAATTAATTATAAATACTTGTAGTATTAAAGCACGGATAAGATGCTTTACCTCTTACTGAATTTTTATGCATTATTCACCCTTTTATTCTAAGTACTGGCTTCTTCTTAGCTTGGGTATAACAAGCCAAGCGCTGCCCTCAACAATGCAGTCACAGTTCACGCTCTTAAATCGGCTGGAGCTCCACATTCACTGGGGGTAACATTCATCCTTTTGTGTCTTCTTTTTACTTACAGACAAAAGATACGATCACTTTCCACAGTTCAAAATGAATGAAATGTGAAGCCAACCTAAGAACCTACAGGAGTCTGTCTAAAATAGAAAATGTTATTCTTCTTCTGAACACAAAACTAAAGACAAAGTTCCAGAATTTTGCATTAGATACAACGTGCATGAGCTACTGGTTACACATGAAGCCATACACTGCTACCATGATTACAAAAATAATGAAGTTTTGAGTATTCACTTTAAAGGAGTTTTGAGGTCCCAGTTATTTTCCAGTAATCCACAAAAAACTACATTTAAGTCTGTGTGCAACTTCTAGCACATTTTCAGAAGTGGAATATTTCATGTCAAAAGAAACATGTACATCTTTTCTCTGATAATCAATAACAATTTAAAACAGATGGGTATAGAACCTTTCTATAGAAACTCTTGCACATAGAATTAATCCAAAGCATCCAGGAAATGTCGTGTCTTACAAATTTAACCAATACCACTACTGCATGTCTACAATGTATGGAACATGTACTGGAAGTTTCTTATACAATAAGAATTGCCATCTATATATTTTCTTAATTTGGAATTATCTTATTATAGTTTTGGTACAGGAAAACAGGGAAAGAAAGGTATTTTTAAACATTCATTACTTCAGTATTTACTGAATTACAGCTCAAGATATCATCTTAGAATATGTGGCTGTTTCATCACACTCTGCCATGCAGACTGCTGTGCTACTCAATGCAGTTATTCATAAATGACTACATAACTTAATGTATTTTGTTCAATTTGTTCCCCATAAGTGTTATTTATTGACAAAACATAATTTAGTTTTATTAAATGTGACTGGAACACTGCTTCTGCCAAGTAAGTGAGTATTAATGTCTCACTTCTTTGTTTTTTCAAAAAACAGATGGAAACTTTTAAGAATTAAGGAACAGCTTGAATGTCACTTACATGAAAATTGTACAAGTATGACATTATTGTCACTTTTGTTGCTTGCATTAATTTAAAAAATTATCAAAGTTACTTATCACCACAAAAACCTGGCACTAGTGAAAGAGAAAACGTGTTACGCTACAGCTAAAACAAAAAAATTACATGATTTTATTCAAGTAGGCTCTTCCACTGTAGCATGTAAATTACCATTGTTCTACCTGCAAAATACAAGGCTGTTAAAGATATATCTTAATCCCAGCTGCATTATCCTCACAACAGAACTAAAGTTACATACACATCTTGATTTTCATATTGTACGGCAGCCTCCACTGAGTGGAGCTTCTGCAACATCCCTACCTCACCAGGAGAGAAAAAGACAGACTGTGTAAAGAAAGATTATGTCCATTGCCTCTCCACAATTCCTCAACAAGATTAAATTAACAAACCTCTTTCTTCATCACAACTAACACATTGTATTTTCCCATGCAAAAAGGATGTTACAACTTTTCAACTGCTAGCACCTACCAAAACCTCTATGAAAGACATAATTCACGTATTTTCTGTAAATCTTACCATTATAATCCTATTGGGGTGTAATTGCTGTGGCTAATATTCTTACCCTGTTATGAAAATGCTCAACATAAATGTGGCACTGAGTTGTTAAGATAATACATGATCATGCTGTGAGAGGGTAATACCTATACAATAGCCCTTGCCAATACCATAAATCTCTTTATTGGACAACAACCTATTACAGGAGATCTACTTAACTGTTTCCCTACTTAGAGGGCCATTTGGTGTTACAATAACAAGCTGACTTTTCACATTAGCAAGGATTAGCCAGTATAAATAATAAATCGACACAGAGTTACTACTCTTTTAGATACGGTAAATCTTTCCTGGTGTTTAAAAGGAGAATCCATACTAAACCCCTAAGACCACATTAGGCTGAACGTATACTAAGTTTAACGTTCTGTTAGTTTAAACTAACAAAAAAAGAAAAAAAAAATCAACTCTTGGACCAATTTATGCCGGAGATTTATTACAGAAGAGCGTATTAGAGAAAGCTGTTTCTGTTTCATGGAATGTGCATACATACTGCTTTATTTCCTAACAATATCATAGCAAATCATCTTTAAATTTACTGAAATATTTTAAAGTAAAATGATTGCCACCATTTTCCCCGAGATAAATAGTACAGAATTCATCTAAGTACCATCTATTATGCTTCTTGCTCAGCAAGCGAAACTGTGTTATATATGAATTATTTTCTTCTCTGAAGTCTTAACTTTTTGAAGGATCGCACACTTTCATCATCCAGACTATTACAACACAAATTATAAAGCCTGCAATACACCAGATGATTTCTTTCATTGTGCTAAATTAGGGAAAAATCACTACTTAAAATACAAATTTCTGACTCTTCAAGGTAGTTTTTAAGTTAAAATTTACAAATAAACTTAGGTTAAGACATGCCTCGCTCTTTGTTGTCAGTATTTATAAAGCTTAAGACAGAAATCCTTACAACTGTTTGCCTGCTTTAGTCCCTGATTGTATCAATTTGTCAATTATATTTGCACAAAACTCATTCAGCTCTTTATATTTTAAATAGACGAAAAGCAAAATTAAGCGTAAGCCTTGCATCAGCAGCCACCTTGATTATGATTCATAACACTGCTTGCGTAAATAGAAAATACTTACCTACTGCTTTTTGTCTACCACACTACTCTGCACGAGATGTGTCGAAGACCTGAAAGTACTCTGCTGTCTCTCATGCTGACATGACATTTTTAGAATCTGAGAAGCCAGTTTACACAACAAAAATCTGCTTCCTGTCATACAGAATACCAAAACTGTCCTCTTGCACGTCGACCGGCAAGAATTGTTTTCCTCAGCTCCTTTTTAAACTTTTGATAAAAAGGCACGTCTTTGAAATATGAAGTATTTCTTAAGTTAGAGTGTGCTTACTGATGTTTTAAAATCTTTGCCCACTGTGATTTGCTGTTACTGATGGACAGCCTTTTTTAAAGCTGTCTTGCAGAGCCTTTCTGCTCTGCATAACAGAGAAGGCACTGTGAAATGAAATTGTACTTACTGGAAACAATTCAGCCCTGAATGTCTTGATTACTCTGATTATCTCATATACAAGCTCCCTCTGCAGGTAATAATAAGAATGAGCAAAAATATGTGAAAAATGTGGGTAACAGCCGGCATAGGAAACCAAATAATCAGTCATCATTTTAAAGAAACTCCCCCAGAAATCCTTCTCCAACGTTATCCAGCATAAGGAGGTAACACAGAAAACATTCTCCTCTTTTTTTTTCCCGGCTCTGTGTCTCTTTTTGTCTCCTCAGAAAATTTTGTTAAACATTCAGCTTTAGTCTTTCCTATATCAAGTCACACAAATTTTTTTTCCAAAGTCACCTAAATGCTTTCAGTGCAGAAAAAAAAAAAAAAAAAAAGAGAAAAAAGAGAAGAAAGAAAAAAAAAGAATGAAAATAAAAAAATTCCTCTGCCTTTCCAGAACTAAATAAAAATGAAAGACCACCCCAAACAGTAAAACATATTCATCCTATCTGATTCATTTCTCTAACGGAAAACCAACATCAGCATCCCTTCATTCTATTTACTGCTGGGAGGAAAAGTCTAATGCCACTTTTGGATACAATTAAAAATGCACTCCACCAAATTTTAAAATGCAATTGAACCAAATAGTAAGTTATCTTGAAAATTAAATTTTTAAAAGAAGTCCCTATCAATTTAAATCAAATCATGAAGTAACAATGTTGTTTTCATCCAACTGGAAGCAAATTGTTTTTCTTCCAAAAGACATTACTCTTACCTTAAAATGTCTCAAGTTTGTTTGCTGTAACAGCATGAGCTTTCTAGATAAAAATCCCTTCAACGCAAATGGGACAAAGCTTCAATGAATGAAGCTATAAATATTAAGTACATCGTAATTAAGCCTTCATCCTATCTAACCTTTATCATACACTCAAAAAACTGGGAAGCCATCAACCAACATTAATTTCTCTTCTCACATGGAGAGAATGAACGTGTGCCTGTGGTTTTGTTTCCCTTACAGAGCGAAATCTCACTTTTTGCAAGTGGTGCCCTTAGACTCATGAGGAACACTCATAATGTAAATGCATATGCATTGGGTATAAAGTCACACATGCCCTGTGTCAACTTTAATTTTCACTGGGAAAATAAACTCCAAAATACAACCCTTCATGGTTTCAATCTCAGCTTTTTTTTTTTTTTTTAAAAAGGAGGTGGGGGAAAATACTCCTGATATTCCAGTATGGCTACAGCCCTTACATAGGATAAATATAAGACAAATTTTGGATGTTCACTTCAAGATGATGAGACTGCTGCAAATAGAGCTTTTCTTTGCTCATGGAATATCTTTAACAGTTGGATCATCAACCAGTTACTATAAAATACTACTATACACCTACTCAAATGAGGGAAAGAATGAGGAAATAAAGAAAGCAGGGGGAAAAAAAAAGTCAACAACTTTTTGGAGAGATGATGCTCTATTCAAGCACGGGTAAGATTACTGCCTGAAGGGCAAAAGGATTTCTTCTCAATTTCAAATTATGTCAGCCTGCACCTCCCCTCTCTCTTCAAAACAACTCCCAGCCTCAACCCATTTTCCAGGCACAGAAGCTCAGCCAGGAATACACCACTGCTGAGGCACTTTCTCTCCTTTAAGCACTTTATACTGATTTACACAAGAATCAGCCTCACCAATTGACAGTCTGAGTTTAAGAAATACTTATTACACTGAAGTAAATAAAAGCTGCTGGAGACACTGCCAACAAAATAGTTATGAATTGGTCTTCTGTAGAACACTCATTTTGTTCAAAATGAAGATGCAATCATTATTCATTCTGGGAAAGCAGGTTTTCCCAAATTGGTCACTTCACATAGAAAAAGTCTGAAAAATAGTGTAATAGTCTAATGAAAGGATGCCTGGATCAGATGAAAAGAATTCTGCCTACCATCAACACGGGCATCGGGAATTTGCCAGAGAAATGCAGAGTCAACGGCAGAACTTGTTCTCAGAAATATTTTCTTAAAATGTCACTTTATTTAGAAGCAATGCTGCCTACTGCGAGGGAATTGTTTCTGAACACTGCTCACCCTGGCGTAGACTGCTATGCTGTAAAAAATTACAAATATGATACGCTAAGAGAATATACAGAAAAGTGAATTAAAGTCTCCTTCTGGCATGTGATCGCTCTCCAGCACTGCAGCACTGATTTCACAGTAAGGCTCTCTCTCTACGCACACCCAAGCCCATCAACAGCAAAGCAAGTCTGATAGTCAGGAACAAGGTCGGTCATCCCCTCCCCAGCTGCCAGAAACAACTTTTAACAGTAATCGGCGTTATTATTCTGTCATCTGGATTCAGAGCAGTAATCGGTGTGAGGTGTCGACTGATGGGAAAATACCAACAGAGGGCACAAAGGAAAGCAGCAGCCCAACCTAAACAAGAGATTGGGGATTTTATCACATCCACGGGCAACTGGAAGAAGTACTCTAATTTTTAAAGCATAATTCTCCGGTGATAAATCGTTTTGCTGCTGCTTTGCTGATATTATCTATTTTTCCAACAGTTGCAGACACAAACGTAACCATCCATGAAGGAGCTGCACATCTCTAGCAGTGGTGCACACCCACTGCTCAGCTGCTCCCACACTGTCCCCACCACAGGAAATAGCAAAGAGGCCCAAGAAATAGGAAAATTCCCTTCTTTACCAAAAAAGGTATGAACACTCCCACACCTATGTATTAATCAAGACACCCCTTATTTAAGTATTAAACACAATTTGTATAGTATCAGAACTCAGGATCTTAAATAGCACTCTTCATTCACGTTATTTCATTCCAGCTTTTGTAGCCCATTGCAATCAAGTAACACATCATGAACATATAAACATAGTAAAAAAACCACTCATCTCTGTTACATTTTAGAAAACCTGCTCCCCCTTTTCCCTATATTGCCTGTTTTACAAAAGGAAGTATCTTTCTTGGGTGATACACACATTGTAGAACAATGGTAAAGAAAAAAGACTTCAGAGTTATTTAGTACACCAAGGGACAAAACAGGCAGACTGAGACTCTACCATATTTGTATGAGGAAATGGCATAAAATAAATCTCTTATGACAAAAAACCCCTGCATTACATTAAAAGGAAAATATTCCTAATACTGCATCTACGTAAGAAACACAAGTAGCTTCTTATTAGCTCTAACTAGATTTTCTCTGAAGCTAGCTACTCTCACTACTGAAACACAGATATTGATACTTAAATCTTTTTGTGTAAATGTTAGCATTTATAATGTGCTCCTAAGAGATTAAGATTAGAAAAAAAAATAACCACACAACCAAGACAGGCCCTATTTTTCTCAGCCCATGATCACTTGTCAAGCCATGATTAATGCTGTGCTCTGTAGAGGGAGACATTACATCTAGGCTACAACAGACCTAAATTTTACCCTAAGGCAGAAGTCTGATTTAAACATCTCTATTCAAAGTGACATTTGTCCTCTCTTTTCAACCAGTTTCCTCTGAAATTCCAGTAAACTGACTTTGTGACCTACAAATGGTCCATTGATTCTAACTTGTCGTGTTGCCTGTCCTTGTAGCAAAGTTAGTTTTGGTGACTGAATGAAGCAAGATGCTATGCATTCAAGAAAAATACAGGAGCAGAGTCCATTAGGTGCTCTATTAAATGCTCGGTTGGATAACAGCAACTAGAATTTATGGCTATATGGATTCCAGCTTACACAGAAGAGCTAAAGATGAATACTGAGGTCAACATTAAAAATCAGAAGATATTTTTATACTGAGAAGTAACAATGGCCTTCATATTCTGAGGTGATGAGCAAAGATTTTTTTTTTGTATTACAGACAAGAACACGGGCATCATCAGAGCCACCCTGAAAAGTAATTACATTTTATCTCCTGCCTTTCACTCTGAAATGTCTGCTAAGGTATTTACATTTGTCTGTTACGAGAACAAGTGAAAAAACTAGTTGTTATCACTTATCTCAAGTAAATACTATTTCTCCAGTGAATGGTATTATTCCATCTATTTTATAAAGATATTGTTAGATCGTCTGATTTATCTGTAACTGCTATTGTAGGAATAAAAATAAGACATGCTTATACCTTATAAAGAAATAGACAAATAGCAGACCTGGACATGTAGAATAGTCAATATCCTTCTTACTGAACAAGAAAAATGGCAACATTTGATAATATTAAGCAATTTAGACAGTGCTGGCAAGTTCCTACTAGCCAAGGTAATCTTATTTCTGGTGCTTTTCAGGGTAAATTGATTTTTTTTCCTCCTCTTAGCTGCTCTGATAATTGAACAAACGTATACAAGTGTGATGGGATTTTACTTAGCAGACAACACACAAAACATTCCCCAAACATGGAGTATCTTACTTATAAAAAAGGATTTTTATTGTAATTAAGAAAACTGTATTTAAGCTTGCTTTGTGCCAGAGTAACAATCAACAGCATTTTGCTAGAGACTGCACTTTACCTGCAGGTGTCGAGCATTGTGCTCGCTTCAGTCAGGCTGCAATGCTTTTTACTATCATGCCTTTCTAAATAATTTGGGTAAATGGCAAGTTAGCGTTGGTTCAATCATTAGAGTACCTCACGAAAATCAGAAAGAAAGAATTCATGACGTATGCATATTACCTATTCTTCTAAAACCCATAAAATGCTCCATTTAATGTAACAACCCATAACCTGGAGAAACTACAATTCTGAATTTGAAGACTTTTTTCCTTCCTCCTTTTGGAATCAATTTCTAGTTAACTATCAGTTTGCATCTAGAGAATGCTGTCAGACCGTAGCACTCACTAAGCAAGTGTATTTCTATAACTAAATTGCTGATATTAAGCGACACAATCTTCCCAGTCCATGCTGTAGAAAAACATCTCGTATATTACAGGCCAAAAGAAACATGAACTCCTAGAAAATTATCTGCTGAAGAGGGCTTTAAGCCTGTCATCTTTCACCTTTTAAATGAAGAATGTTAAAAAGAATCACATTTGCTAAATAAAGACTAGAAGTATTTTCTACACCAGGTATATATTCAAATTACATCGCAAGGTGCTCATATTCCAGAGCCACCTGCTACTTTTATTTTAAAAACTGCTGGAAACAAAATGCAGCTATCTTTGAAAAGTATTTAAATATTAAACACGATTGTTAAGAATATTGAGAATGGCCTTAAAATACTTTTCTTGACATCCAATTACAACCATGATGGTTTAAATTTTTTACTTGTTTCAAACTGAGGATGTTTTTAAAAATAATAGACAGCTTCTCAGTTTAAAAGCTGCACATAAATACTTAAAAAGGTGAATTTCTTGCAATTTCAAATCACTTTTGTACATCATAAACATCAATCCTAAAAAATGCTTTGAAAGAGTCTGTTTAACACGACATCTGCAAGTAACATGACTGACTATAAATTTCACTAGGCTGTGCTCTGAAGTATCTTGGGTCATAACTGACTGCTTGTCTACCTGTGCGTGGATATGACTTCCATTACACACCAGACATAGTTTAACTTCTTCACTTGCAGCTGACTAGGTAAAAATCACTGTTTGTTACTCCCAGTTCCTGTATAATCAGTCATCCACAGATATTCCTTAGTGGAAATGCAGAGGATTTATATAGCGTTTTTTGATTTAAAGTGTTACTGGTAGGTTATTTGTCATTAACTTTAGGCATGGCACAATCCTCAGCAGGAGCCATACTACAAGGTAACAGTATTTTCTTATGGGTATGGCAACATTTTAGGTGGACACAAGATGAGCAAGGGCTTGCAAATACATAAACTTTTAGTCCAAATTTCAGTAAAAACTTATGATTGTGTTTCTGTGCTCTCTAGATGTCAAACAACTCTTTCTACTGTATGGTTATTATGATTTACATGAATTTATGACACACTTTATAGAAACGTATTTCAAATAAAACTTTGATAAGTATTTTGCCTAACCAGAGACTTATCTCTCCAAAACCCTTACGTAAAAATTATGGACTTTTTAAAAAAGCTGTAATTCTAAATGGTAGCAAATTTTCTTTATCACAACTATTTTCATTTTAAAAATCTCTGTTAATCAAAATGTCATGTTTACATATCACATTTCTAGAATAAAACCAACCATATTATTACATACTATTAACCATAAAGACAACAAACTCCTAAGACTATACTACTTTACTTATTTAAATTTTAATATGGTGCTTCCTTACTAGAGACTAGGATTCCTGAGTAACCCCCCTTCCTGACTTTAGGCATTAAAAGTGGTAAGAGATAAATAAAAAATTGAGAAAGCTTCTGAAGTGATCAAATAAGAACTAACTAAGCAAACTTCGGGTTTTTTAAAGCTTTCCTCTTGCTCATTTTAAGAAGGGAAACACCCAGAAGCCTGGTGTTAATGTCTCTGCTGATTGTGAAAATTGCAGCAATAAAAACTCCAACTGCTTGTTTTAAATTAAGACTTGCAAGACTACATGTGAGATCTGTATCTTTACATTAGTTTTTATAACATTTGGAAGTTTGGTTGCCTGCTTTGATGTTGGTCTATTAATGAGCAGGGGAGCCAAAAGCCAAGAAAAAAAAATGTTTACTGGAAATTCTCAAGTCAAAACCTGAAGTAATTGGTTTGTTCTACCCCACATGATTCAACATCCTGATTCTCCCAGCTACCAGCTCCCTGAGTTATCTGAAAGTCTATGCTTTTTTCCTGTTGCCAACACATAGTAACCCACAGTGATTGAAAATGGCAGCTGAAGTGCTGCTGCAGCACATTAATTTTTCTCTAAGTGGTCCAATTTTGTCATCTGAATGTTGAAAATCTTCTTTTTACCACTTTTTTACTTTTAGAGATTTGTCGAATTTGGGCTTACCATCGCATAAACCAAAGTGCAACATTTCCAAGACAATTTTTAGATTATCCCTAATACCTGAAAGAATAATGAGCTTTCTTTATAGCACTCTGCATTCAAAGCAGACTAGTTAACAGCAACTTAAATGTGATAATGGCAATTACATCAATATGTTCCTTTTACACCACCAAAAGGTACGACTTCAGACAGCTGAAGACATTAGGTAAATAAACTGCTGGAAATTACCTGAAAGTAATTATGTAATTTTAGGACCACTAAATACATCTATTTACAAAATGCCCAAACAGTCATGTCCACCTTGGAATAACAGAAATCTATATAAATTACTTAATCAACTGCAGTGTTTTTCACCAAGACACACCATATATACTCAGTTCCTTCATTACATGAAAGGAAATTGAAGCCTGAAATTGAATACCCTACTCTAAAGGCACATCACTTTCATGGCAGTAAAAGAAACACCCCTCAAATCGTGAACCAGAAGAAAAAAAAATTATAAAACAAACAAACAAACAAACCCCCCCAAACAACAGACCAAATGCTACATATCAAGGACTTAAATTAACTTTTTAAAACCACAAAATACGTGTTTTAGTATCTGTATCATTCAAGTAAAAGGTTTGGAAAGAAGCAATAGGCAAGGAAAGCATAGGAAGTTCTTTTTTGCCAGAGATATAAACCAGAAAACAGTTCCCAAGAAACATCTGGTCCCTGGAAAAGGTCCCAACTTACTGATGGATAACTAGATTTTGCTTGGCTTTTGGGTTGCTGGATTATGAATACTGATTTGCAAAGGTAATAAAAGGGTAGACCAGGCCACATCCCCTTTCAAACTCAAGAAAATAGTAACAAAAGAATAAAAAACTATGAACATGTAATCTCGTAAAACAACTTGCAATGCGATAAATGTTCTACACAGCCACCAAAACAGCACTCCTGCCATAGCTGGTTTCAAATTATTCATGATAGGGTAATACTAACCACAAATTAGGTTATCTTAGTAAACACAGTATCACTGATTAAATGAGATTACAAGAATTACCCATTTTCACTTTTTTTAGAGTGAAAAGGAAATGGGAGCATATGGCCGGTGGTGATCAAAACTTCTTTTAAAACTCTCCATAAAAATATCTATTATTCCAGCCTACCCACCCATTAAGGAAGGAAGCATATTTGTTTCAAAGGCCTGGAACCGAGAGGTCTTTTATTACAAGATTTCATTTGTTTTCTGAAGTAATTAGAAAGTCTTCCCCATTCAGCCCTCCACCCAGTAACGTGTAGGCCATACCCAGAGCATGAGCGCGGTAGAAAGGGCTTTCTAAACCCCCCTCCCTGAGAGGAGGCATCAGAAACCACGCCACAGTGGCTGTCATAAAAGGTCACTTTTTTTCCTCGGAACAAACCATTAATCAATAGAGTGCAATTGTCCGAGCGCTCGCAAGGGCTCTGCAGCGGAGGGACCTTGTTTTTCACTCGCATAATTGCAAAACAGCAAAAGTTCAGAAACATAACCCAAATCCACCTCCCCATTTTACCCCTTTACAATTCCCACTGCCCTTTGGGCCTCTTCTTGGAAGCAAATGGAAGACAAGCTGAAGTTTTCTCAATTGAGCCGGAGCTAAGAAACCTTTGATATGCTAATACCTTCCTTCAAACGGTAAGAATTCACACTCGCATTAATTCAAACAATTTCTGCAGAATGATGCGAAATGGCACCTCTTTTCGTGGCAAGCAACAAAAGGAGGGAGCTGGGGCGTCTGAGGAAGCCAAACAGCAGAACATTTGTTCCGCAGGATTCCTTCCGTCGCGCACAGGGGCATTTCTGGGCAAAGAAAACACACCTGAGCACCAGCAGAGCTCTTTACTTTCTGACAAACCGCGCTCAAATCCCAGCAGGGCCGGCGCAGACTAACAACAAGATGTTATTTTTAGAGCCAGACACAGCAACGGTGCCTCATGACACACTGTTTTCTGTCTCCAGATGGCCCCAGATTTCTACATGTGAAAATAAATAGAAATAAAAAGGAAAAAAAAGGGAAAAAAAAAAAAAGTTGTTCTCACCCCATAGCCGACAAACGGTAATTTATTCCCCTTCCCACAGCCACCCCTCACCTCACATGGGCTGGGAGCCGGGCGCTCGGCAGAGTTACACAAATAAACCCGCAACAGGTAATTATTTAGCGAACAGATGCAACTTTGCGCGCTGCGCGGGGCGCGCCGCAGAGCGCCGGGCCTGCTCCGCGGGCGGACCCCGGCCCGCAGCCCCCGCGGCGGGGCGGCCA